>CP054667.1:55520433-56120433 GCA_013348765.1 Carpinus viminea
GGTGAAAATTGCTTGAGGTACCTCATAAGATCTCATGATTTGTCTCTTTTTGAAGCATTAGGCTTGCCGTAGAATCCGGTGAATTTCAACCTTATTTATATTTGTGCCCTTTATGGTGCATTAATGTGTCTCCAAAAATAATTCTGAATTTCTAGTCCCATACCCTCCTTCCAAAATAGTGCAAGTCCCCATTCCGCCCAACCGAATCAACCGTAAACATCCCCTTAAACCCTAACCTTGCTCGTAATCGTTCCAACTTGTGTTTCTTGCTTACTGTTTCCATTAAAAACAAAAAGCTAGGCTTCTTATCCTTTACCAATTGGCAAAGGTCTTGAATTGTCCAAAGGTTTCAAGCCCTCGATAGTTCCAACTTAAGAGAATCATGGCAATTGGCGAGGCTGTTTTCCAGCCTCCGCCATTTGGTTTTCGACTTCACCCACTTCCAATGCCATCCTTCGATCCTCTTGCCACCTCTATACGCACTATTCGTAAGCTTGTCTTGTGGTTTCCTTTTAGATCTTGCATGACCTTGTGATCCTTGCGTAATTCCAAGACCACCCTCTCCCCGTGCTTTCCTCTTCCATCTCCTTAGCGAGCCATCCCCTTCTATAACACTTACAGGTTGGTTTTATTGTCACATTTGTGGGACTCACTAGCTCATGAATGTCCTAGAGCTCCAGATTAAGTGTAACCATCTCCTTCCCTTTGCACTGGGGTTTTTTGGCCTCCTCTCCTTCACGAGTACTAGGCCTACTATGTCATGTATCACCACTTTTGTCCAACCCATCGTTACGTTCCAGAAAAGGGCCTATCTTCGTCGAAGTTTGTTTCCTTGGTGGGTTAACTGCTCCTTCCCCACCTGTAGCCCCCTTAACGTGCCTCAACTCCATACTAACCACACATTCCCAAATTGTAGCCCCATCATCGTGGCCCACCTCCATGATTTTTAGAACTGCCATTCATTGTCCCCCACATGTACTACTTTCATCACTTCCCTTTTCCTCTTCTCCCACATTACACGGAGTGTACTATTCCACGTTCCCCATTTGGAACTAACGTCCTCAAGACTAGGCTACATTTGTGGTTGAGTAGGAGGTGTGGTGTGTCCGGAATACCAGCCACGTTCCACAGGTGGCGTCTCACCACGTTGATGGCCTCTTCCCTGCCACCTCCCTTCCGACGGCGTTGCTTGTGAATCCGTCTTCGCCTCCTCCTCTCAGCCAATACTTCCACTACTTTGTACCCCAAATTTTTGCCACCCCATATCAGCCCTCAAACATACAGCTCACTGATTTTCCCCCATTGGTACATGCTGTCTCATTGGCTTCCGTTCAGTACATCATTTTTCCCTATGGAGAAGTCTACGCAATTGAAACAGAACATGGGCAATTTCTCATATTTGAAGGTTACCCAATAAGATTTTGCCATTGAGATGAATTGCTCTACCCCTCTCTAGTGGATTCCACAAATTAATTATTACCCTAATTCATAGGCAATGTCCCCATCCCATCCCATCTCCTGCAATGTCAACATCTACAAGACTCCCCATAGACTCTCATATTTTTATACCCACTGCCTTTTTCATGCATACTAATGGCAAGTCGTGAACTTGAACCCAAAAGGGGGAGTGGGTAAACTATATCTGTGATAGGGGCGCATTACCATTAAGATCATTCAAGAGTAGTATTTGCCTATCAAATGACCAGGCCTCCCTTCCATTATACGCTCCTTATCCTTCTTTTCAAAAAATTCAAGCAATCATATGTTTTCCTAGACCTCCTTAAAGACCACATTGCCAACCATTCTCCACAATCGCATTAGGACAGTTTTGAATGCTTATTTGTTCACTTTCCGTTCTTCCCCTATCCTCCCCACCAGGCATCTCTCCCCTCTCTCATGTGAATCAGTAACCTCTCCCTTTGTGATCGTAATCCCATCCCTTTTGCCTCCAATAAGCGCTACCTTCCCACACAATTTGTCTACATCATCTACCATCCTTCCACGTCGTGCCAAAAGACCTAAGCCAAAAGACTAAACACCTTTAATCTAGACTTTTTCGAGAGAAAAAGCTAGAGAGGACTCGGTATCCTTCCTGAATTGTTTACTTAATTGAACTTCTCTTGAATCATTTTAATTTTTTATTTTGCTTTTTTTTTTTGTTTGCTGCTAGGTTTGGGTTTTTGAAATTGTTAATGATCACATTAATAATTTCAAGTTTTGTTTACATTTTTTGTTGCAATTCCAAGTTCAAGACTAGATCTGCTGCCTCTATTGCAGATCAAAAGTTAATTGAAAAAAAAAATCCAGATTTTTTTTTAATAATATTTTCAAATTTCCTAACGTTTCAAAGTTATTGGCAGGTCAGAAAATATTCTAACGTGGCAAAACTGTAACATCAAAAAATTCTGACGTGTCACCCACTAACACATTAGGATAATTTTTTTTTCTAACTTCTACGTTTTTCACCTTCCATACACGTTAGAAAATTTTTCTGACGTGTCAGACACCCAGAAACGTCAGAAAAATGCTGGTGAGGAAAAAATAATTTAGGTAAAGTCCATATTCTCCCCTTAAACTACCACCCAATTGACAATGTCCTCCCAAACTACCAAAACATTGTCAATATTCTCAAGTTTAGCAAAAAGATTAAAATGCCCCTATATCTAAATAAGACAAAAATACCCCTATAAACTCATATATATATATATATAAAACAAAAAAATTTAATTTAAAAAGAACGATTTTTTTTTAAAAAAAAATTTATTTTTAAAACAAATTTTTTTAACGGAAATTTTTATTTAAAAGAATTTTTTTTCATTATTTTTTTAGAAAAAGAAATTTTTTATTTTCTTACACGAAAATTGTTATTATTTAAAAAAACATAAATTTTTATTTAAAAAAGTTATAAAACCAAAAAAAAAAAAAATCAATTTTTATATTAAAAAATTGAAATTTTTTCATTTTTTTCTTATACAAAGGACTTTTTTTTTTAATTTTTAATTTTTCACCCTTTGAATTTTTTTTTTTATTTTTTAGTTTTATAGTTTTTTCTAGAAGTTTCAAAGTCCAATTACTATATATATATATATATATATATATATATATATATATATATATATATGAGAATATCATCATGGATGATTTTTTTTTCAATCATCACATTTTATTACTTCAACAAAGAGTTCCCAAAAGATCTGAAAAATGAATTATTATGATATGGCCCATCACGATTCTTTTCCAATAATCATACGCACATTTTTTTATTTTTTATTTTTTGTTTTTTATGAGAAATATACTAAAACACAAACGACAACAACAAAAGACGAAAAAGGAAAAGATGAAAACAACAATAAAGAAAGGGAGAGAGAAATTAAGGGGGATTGAGATCATAATTGAGAAGAACAACCACCATCGGCGGGGAGGAAAATATCACGTACATGTGCCTTTATTATTTCAACAACAAAGAGTTTCTGTTAAATCATCTTTATTCAAAAGCATAAGTTAGTAACAAAATAGTGAATTTAATTATCGAAGAAATTTTGTTTTATTATTTTCAGATGTTTAGCATTTTTGCAATCACGCCTTTAAAATCTAAAAAACTTTGTAATCTTATACCTTGGTTAGGGCTTGAGGTTAAATCCTATAGTAAATGGGTGAAAGGAATTTTTTTTTTTTTTAAAACAAAAAATAAAAGTATTTTGAGAATTTTCATGACCTTTGGTTAGGATTTAACACAAAATCTTAATAGAATAGTAGCATTGCAAATTTTTAAGCTTTAGAATTCGGTGCAATTAAAAAAAGTTGATTAATTATTTAATTAATATTTAGAGTAATTATCTTTGTCTCTATGAATTACGACACTATATCAATATCCCTCATTAACAATGAAATGAGGAGTTTGGAAAGAAAATTGTAGTCTAATGGGATTAGGCAGTAAGGTTAAGAGTTCAAATGAGATATTGATATAGTGTCGTAGTTCACGTGAAAAAAAGTAATTATCCCTTAATATTTTAATAATTATAATTTAATGAAACTCGAATGATGTCGAAGTTTTCCACCAACAAATTAAAGTGATCAATAACCGAAATTTATAGTTGACAAAGGACGGCAAATGAAGAATGATAACTAACAATGTGGGACAATCTGGATTCCACATCATATATCATCCAAGAAATCCTAAAAATTAATTTATATATATATGCCAAAAAGTTGGGCAAAATTAAAGAACATATCATATCCAAAGATCAGCTGCCTGCCAACTCAGTATATGCTGATTTGATTCCACGTTGGTTCCACATGGATAGATTTGATTGCACATTGAACAGGCATCATGGGGACCAATCATGTGTGATATTAGGATTCTCATCCTCGACATGGAGACAAAATTACAGTTTCACCATTCAATTCTTCCGACCATAGCCCTTTTGATCTTCTCCATCGGCAAGCCAATGAGCAATTAAAGAATTTATCATGTGTTTGTAGATGCCCTAGCATGTCCACATTCACGTATGAACATACACATGCATGTCATTGGGTGCCGACACGACATGTTTAAGCATGTTTTTAGAAGAAACTCAAATGATATACCGTGATCAGTAGATTTTTTTCGCATTTGCTTAGATTCTTTATTGAAAATATCTCCACAGTGCATGCAACAAAGATATTAATAGTGGTTCTTCATTTATTTTTATTTTTTTGGTCCAATAGTCTGTTTAATGTTCCAAGTAGAGAAGATAGTAAGAAAATGAGAAAACTTTACTTACACTCTCAAAGTATAAGCGGTTTTGTAATTATACGTAATCTCATGGTGTGGAGTATTAGATCAAAGATTAGTCTAATGGATCTTGATTAGGTCTCCATGCTTGGTTCGCAGCCGACACGCAAAGTAGGGTGGAGCCAGAGTACTTTCTGGCCTATAGGTGAAACCAGGTTCACCTTGAAAATAAATAAATAATATCGAAGTTTAAAAATTTGTAACGTTGGTATTTTATGTTTCAAACTCTTTTAATTTCACCTTTTTTTTAATTCAAAAAAAACAAAAAATGATAATCCTAGTAACCCATGGCTTGGGTGGCCTTGGCCCGTGGACCAATCCAAGGCCTTTTTAAATATATATATATATATATATATATATATATGAGATTATCGACATTACAAATTATTAAACTTCGAATTTATAATTATAAAACTACTTATACTTAGAGAGATGTAAGCGAAGTTTCTCGATCTTAAAGAAAAATCTATATATTTTAGTTTCTCCATGAAGGTAGCACATGGTAGGAAAGTTAAAGTTAAAGCTAAGCTTCAATTATATGTTGTTCCTGTTGAGCTAATGAAATAAAAATACTCCTGTTTTAGGATATATCTTCAGAAAATATTTATAATTTATAATTTATAATTTTGATTAATCCAAACAGGAGCTTTGATGGAGGAACAGAATTGACTTCCAAGGCCACCCAATAAAGTATTAACAAGATATTAAAACAGTAGCTGCTGTACAAGATATTAACAAGCTCACTTATTTCCTTAACCCCCACCACGAAAAAAAAAAGAAGAAGAGTATATATACATATAAAATTTTATGTGGCTAGAAAAAGATGAAGATAGTCAATAGACACGACATGATTAGGAAAGGATACTACTGATAGAAATTTAAAAAGAAAAAAAGAAAAGAAAAAGGTGAAGAAAACTGGGAGAAAAGAGAAATCATACATTGGAAATTAAGCACCTTTTTAGCAAGTCCAATTTGATTCTCCATGTCTTCCACATGGGTAAATACATTTGGACAAAAACACACCAATCATATCATGCCAGCGAGGAAAAGAATTCTTGCTCTATACATATATATATAAGCAACCATATTTATGTTAATGTTCATGCACTTAATTAAAAAAATAATCCTTGATGATCCTGTGATCTAGATTTGCAGCAGTCAACGAGCAACAGACAGGTTTATGCATGTTTTGAACAGAAACTGGAATTGTCTGTTCTCACATTTGCTGGAAAGGCCGGCAATGGGCTGACTTGGGCCAAAAGATAGAGGCACTCGAACCAATATATTGGGCCAAAGAACTAGGCCCATTTGGGCTGGCCATCGGATTAGGTAATTCAAGAGATTTGGATGGGCATGGTAAATGGTCATTTTGCATTTGTTACAAAGACAACACGACAATATATCTCAGAAAAAATTGAATTTATTCTCCTCAATCTACTATCCTTATTGTAATGTCCCCTCCATCTTTCAATTTAGATATGGGACTGCAATATCTCCGTTTTCACTTCACATGTTCAAATCTTAGAGTAGGCGACTTATGGAAAAAGATAGCTACCTAGTTCCTTAAGTGAAGCCGCAACAAAAATAGGAAGGATAGTGAAAGTCGTAAAATGCACCACCATCACCATGGATGCGTATGGGGCTAACACTCTCCCTTGGTGATAAGATTCAGATTAGGACAAATAATTCAACTAGGGATAATTATCTTTTAAAATTGGCTAAGTATCTTATCTTAATAGGATAGCACACATCCACAACACAGAGATGTGTTGATGAAGTCGAAAACCCTTTGAACAAATCAAAGAAAAAAATCATTGCGGCAGCCAAACTGAGAAAAGCTAGATTATATATACAAGGAATACTTAAAACTTTTTGTAAAATCCTGGACTTTGTAAGATCAATACACACTCACTTGTCTCTTAGCTCGACAATATTATTTTGGTGCATCTTTTTAGGAAACTGATTTGTCAGTTATTCTAAAAACAAGAACAACTCTCTTCATCTAAATGGGTGATATTATAAATTGTCTCCTATTGAATGGGTTGAGTGACAAATGAAACAAATAAATAGAAAACAACTCTCTTAGTATATTTTCATTGGTGCTTCAAATTTACTCATACTTGTGCTCTTAGTCTGTGAATTCTAAAAATACCTTTTACTCGTGTCATTAAAATAATATTTTTTACTTTCTCCCGGAAAGTAGAAACTCTTCTTTTCTCTCCCATTTTTTTTGTTTTCTTCTACAAGGACATTAATTTCACGTGCAAAAAACCCCATGCAAACCACTTGCACAATCTTAAGCAACGAAACACGGTAAATCAAAGGACCCAGCTTAACATTTCTTCGACATTAATTTCCTGTGCAAAAAACCCCATGCAAACCACATGATAACCAAAATTTCCCTTCAAAAACCAAAGAAACTCATATTATGATTCTAATCGAAAGCCATCCTAAGGAGATCAACCCAAAGCAAGACCTCCACGTTCCTAATTAAGGAGATCAACCATCAATCCAACCCAAAATTTCTCTTGTTTATCTGTGTTGGATATTTCTTCTGTAGGCTTTGAATCGTTCCTTATTAGTGGTTTTTTTGTTGTTGTGGTTATCCTTCGGGTGTGCTGCAACAATTCTCTAGGTTGTACCATTTATGATGTACCTTTACAAACAACTTCTTTTTGTGGTCAAGCTTTGTGGTTGTATCAAAAAGTTATAGGATCGCGTCATTTATTTGATGCATTCCCTTTTATTTTATGTTTACTTTCTTTGATGAAGACATTTTGGGGCTTATTGTTGGGTTGCCCAACCTGGTGATGTTTTTCTCCTCCCCTGTTTTCTCATATTTGCATAGGAAAAAAAAAAAATGACCTCCACGACTAGAGATTCTCTAGTTGGCAACAGAACGAGCACGAGTTTGTGGCCGCCACCAGAGTACTCTCCGCCGACTTCTGATGCTCATCCACGAACTTCTAGCTCATGGAATAGTAGTGCTCAAGTGTGCTTGAACAAAGAAGGAGAAGAAGAGGTAACATGCATAGAAAGCCATGAGAGGAGAGTATTTTTAGGATTATAATAATCCCTGGGGTACCCTAAGGATTAGGAAAAATATAGAACATATGTTGTGGATGGCTTTTTGTGACTTTCTTGAAATTTTTCCTAAATTTAAAAAGGAAAACCACTTATAAGGAGTCTCCTTAGAATGCTCAAAGTGACTTGGCACTTGGCCTTCCGAGGCTCAAAGTTCACTTGGTTTAATAATAGAACAGACCACAATTTCAATTTCACCGAGGAGAGGCTTGACAGGACAAAAAAAATTATATAAATGGTCTTTTTTTTTTTTTAGAGTGTATAAATGGTCATGTTGGATTCATTACAAAGACAATGAGACAGTATGTCTCTGGGGAAATTGCATTTATCCTCCTCAATCTGCCATCTTTTTTTTGGATTCTACCTCTAAGGTTGTGAAACTGAAACCATTCGAAAGCAGTGAGCAATCCAATTACAAGAGTAGTTCATGCAATGGCAAGATTATCTCTGTATAAAGAGTCATCTCATTTCTTGTGTCTTTCCCTTCAATTTTATTCACTTCAATGCTAACATCACGAAATTTATAAATAGCTAATAATATCTCTGACATTGCACATTCAATGGAATAAATTAGACCATTTATAACATGAGTGTATCTTGATCTAACGATGATTCCACCAGTCTACCTGTACTAGTTAGTTCATGGTGAAGATCTAGCATGACAAACCAAGAACAAAGAAAACACCCCAATGAATAGTTTGCACGTTTCAGAAAACCAAAAATGCCAACAAAATCTAAAATTAACTCACGACTTCTAAAACAAAGCTGCAAAGAAGATTGCTTGCTGAGAATGGAAAAAGAAAGTTCTCAAGAACTGATGGAGTAATTACTGGCAGAGCTTCTCAACTGCTGTTACAATCTGGGCAGGCTGAACCACGGTCCATTCTTCCAATGTCCCAGCATATGGGGTTGGCACATCCTGCGAAGACAAACATATAACTGGGGCGTCCAAATAATCATGGAAATTCTCATTAATAGCGGCGGTCAAGCTGGCACCAATTCCACCCGTCCGCATGCACTCCTCGACGATCAGCACGCGATGTGTCTTTTTCACTGAATTCCCAATTGTGTAAAGATCAAAAGGTTTCAGTGACCTGATATCAATTACTTCAGGATCATAACCCTTGTTCACCAAAGTTTTAGCTGCCTGCATAACATGATACCTCATCCGGGAATAGGTTAAAATAGTGACATGCTCCCCAGGTCTAACCATCTCAGCTTCTTCAAGAGAACATATATATTCTTCATCTGGAATTCTCTCCTTGAGGTTGTAAAGCAAGACATGCTCAAAAAGTATCACTGGGTTCTCACTTCGGATCGCAGCTTTCATTAAGCCCTTCGCATTATATGGGGTCGAGCATGCCACCATTTGGATTCCAGGAATTGATTGAAAATACGACTCGAGACGTTGGGAATGTTCAGCCCCAAGTTGCCGACCAACTCCTCCAGGTCCACGAATAACAATTGGGATTTTAAACTGGCCACCAGATGTGTAGTGGAGCATGCCACAATTGTTGGAGATCTGGTTAAAAGCTAGAAGGAGAAATCCCATATTCATACCCTCAACAATTGGCCTCAGACCAGTCATGGCAGCTCCAATACCCATACCTGTAAAGGAGTTCTCAGCAATAGGAGTGTCAAGAACCCTGAGATCCCCATACTTATCAGCCAGGCCTCTGGTCACCTTGTACGAGCCTCCATAATGACCCACATCTTCACCCATTACACACACATGGGGATCCCTGTCCATTTCTTCTTCCAAGCCTTCTCTTAGGGCTTCAAAGAGTAAAAGTTCATGCCTGAGGATAGAACACTAACTGGTTAATACCCTGAACCAATAAACCATAATACTAAGAACAAGAATGCAAAGACATAAGTCAAATATTATAATGATGCTAAATAGAAATCATTTAGCTACTACTCACTCGTGAATCTCAGAAGATAAATAACAGCAGAGACATGGCATGCATAAAAGACAATTTTCAAATAAAAACTTTGAAGCTACGATGATAACTATGAAAAAAGGTCTGTAGAAGGAACACATTAAGGATTCAAAGAATCAATAGTAATACTTATCAAAAAAAGAAAAAAAGAATCAATAGTAAAACCAGAGTCTGATGTTAAGAACCATCCATGTTCTGTATTCTGAAGACAAGGACAAATAGATATAATAGGAACATGCGTCAAGAAATTAAAATAATGGTATTTAATACCATATTATGCTTCATTTGAAGAATCACATGCCTTTTAAATGTGTGTCCAATCCCATAACATTTAGGTATGGTTGAAATTTTATTTTCTTATTTTGGAATTCAAAATTTTCAAGCAGATTGATATTTTTGCATTAAAACTTTTGTTTATTAATCAATATAACAATCAACAATTTACAAATTCTACAAAGCAAAAACCATGAATGCCACATCCACTAAATATAAAAAAGTATGAGTCGTCATTGGTAATATACATGCAAGCATATGTTAATCCTGACACTAGAAAAGGAACTGTCAAAGAACAGGAAAGAATGAAATTGGCAAGTAGGAAAACCATGCTGTCAGAAGCAACCGCTTACAAAAGGAGTGTGCCATATCTGTAATATACATGGTTTGTGAAAAAAATAAAGGAAAATGCCGCCTGCCAGATAACAAGCATCCTTACAACAGCTAGAAAATCAACATCCTTCAGAAACTAGTAGAGAAAAAGATAGTCCAACAATTCAATTGCGGCATACTGAGCAAGAATGTGCATTAGGGGGGGAAAAGTTATCTTTTTCTTAAAAGTTGTTTCATCATGTAATTTGGATATATCAAACATATAAATATATCTTACAATTCAAAAAAATAAATATAAAAATGATTTCTGAGTTAGTTCTGACAGACAGTTCGTTAAGGCATTTGTGATTTTCTATAAGCATAGATATATTTGAAGGAAGCATATTTCTATTGAACCATATAGGATATATATTTTTTTTTTTCAAGCCCCTTGATATGAATCTAATACTGGTCAAATTTTGAGTCCTGTAGGGTACCAGTCATATCTTACAATAAAAAAATAAATTATATGAATAACTTCACCACTACATCTAATTGAGACACCCTAATAAAATATTGAAGTCCCAGATTAAGCACCATGATGCATTAGATTATAGTTTTAGAAAAGTTACAGAAACCCCTCAACACAAGGTTTGGCATTCAGAAGAAAACCGTAACAATCACCTTTCATATTTCAAGAGGCTAGGAGAAAAAATGGCTAGCACGTTTTACTGCATTGAAGAGGTGTAATAAAAAAGAAATTGTTTGTCCTTACAATCTTTTCTCAATTAATCTCCAAATATCAAACCCACAGCATCTTTTTCAACTATACATCAGGTGCAAGATGCATCAAGAGCCCCTCCTTCTCTCATACACAGTAGATCTTAAAAGTAATCGGTACATTGGCATGTCATAACTGTTTATCAATGAGAATGGACTGAGCTAAATTCAAACCCATATCTTGACGTAGCCCTCTGGCACTGTTTATGACTGCTCTGGACATACCAGCCATGTTGGGCTTTTGACTCCAACTTTTCAGTCCATTCAACATTCCCAATGTTGACATGGTACCAAACCTTGCAGACTATAGCCATTATCTAACTTGTATTGTTATTTCGATAGTGACACAACAAATTTGACATACTGTCACTGACTCCCAATTCATTATCAAGTACTTGGTGTCTACGAAGAACCACAATGGGACAGGGTTTGAACCAAAAATCCTCAACATTGAGACAGCAGAGCATGTATTTAAAATGGTAAAAACATATTCTCATCAGAATTGGAGAAAATAATTATTTGTAATAAGCAGATATTATTTTGGTTTCACAATTCAGATTGAAGAAATTGAAAACCATCAAAGACAAAGTAAAGGATCGATTTAAATCCAAATTTCTGAACTTCTACGACCATCTTAGTCTTGTGACTTCATACTAGTGAACACTAAGAATCAGAAAAGATGAAAGCATCATCCAATTCACTCCGTATATATTGACTGACCAGAGAAAGCCTTTCACTGGCTAGCCAGCGTGTTCAGGTAGTTTCCATAACTAAAATAGAATTCCTTTACAAACAAAATAAATTAATGTAATACAAGAGTCGACCAACAGTGGAGGGAGGAGTGTTAAAGAGACCATAAATACAATGAAGAATAAATAAAGGACTTAAATCAAAGAAAGAGGCAGCCATCTAATTTTATCAAAAGCAGTTATTAAGCTATAAAATAATAATTTCCTTAGTATGATAAGGTATCCAATCCACCTTTCCCATTTAATTACTCAAAACTTATTACATATTAGAAACCAAAAAGTAGCAATCATGAGCGAAGCTACAGCAGTAATTAAGAAGAACAACTGTATCAAATAAGCCTTTGTATGTATGCATTTATCTTCACACAGTGCTTAAGCAAATTAAATCAGCTATCAATACAATCCCTATTCTGTTGCCTCTGTAAATTATGGTTGCATTTATCTTCAAAGAGTGTGTAGGAAATGAGATAGAACAATCAAGCACTCCACATTGATCACGGAAGAGAAGCATACCCAGGTTTCGAGGCTGTTGAAGCTGCAGAACTATCGGCCTTCGTCTACAAAAAGCCACGTCCAGAATCAAAATCCAATGCCCACAATAAACAAATTCGCATACAAATCAGAGAAAATAACAATAACAGTGAGAGAGAGGGAGGGGAATAGATGGTTTAACTGCAACTGCATTAGTAATCAACTTCTCAGCCCTGAGGGCTTTCGAACTCTGGACCATTCTTCCATCAGATCTCACAACCAAAAAGCTTCCCTTCCTCTCTAAAAATCAAATAAATAAATAAATCCCAAATCAACACAAAGGAAAATGTATCATCATCAGCAAATCTCGAAGAATACCCACGTTTAGTATCATCGATTTACAATAACAAGACCATGAGGTGGGCTACCAGTCCAATCCAATCCAAACCAAACCAAACCAAACACGAAAGAAAAACAAACCCAAGAACGAATTTCTATTCCTTCTTTTATCTGCTAAAATTTTAGCGAGCAACCCAACAAAGATATTGAATTGAACCCAAACCTGAGAGCGATCTGCGAGATGGGAGCTGAAATTTCCTGGAGTCAACGGACTTGGAAGCCGATAGAGCCGTGGCAGCTCCCACTCCATGAAGCACGGTGGCCATTAATTTGATCCCCCACACAAGATCAAAAATCGACGACACAGAGAGAGAGAGAAGCTGCAATGCAGAGAAAATGCAAAAGGGTACAAATTTATAAGAGAAAATTTAGAGAATAGAGAGAGAAAGAGAATGGGCGGAGAAACTGAGGAAGAAGAAACAGAAGGCTTTGTGTGTGTTTTTGTCAGACTGGTTTAAGTTGTCTCCCAACTGTTCGGCGATTTATTTCACACTCACTACCATTTGTGAGAGAGAGAGAGAGAGAGAGAGAGAAGAGAGCATAGTTTCCATCGCCGCTAATTAATGGTTTTCTTTACATTTTGGTTAATTTTGTTATTATAGAAAAATTAATTATATATAAATAATATATATATTTATAAATATTACATGTCTACACACGAAGGAATGATAGATTTAAACTAAAGACATCCCTTTCATAAAGAATGAATACAAGAGGGGGAGGAAAAATTTTGAACTAACAATATTCATTTCATGAGGTGTAATTTCCAATGAGTTACCATTGAAGATAATAAAAATGTTAACTCATTACACAAGTCAATGAATATAAATGGATTAATAATTTTTATTTTTATTTTTATTTTTAAAAAGAGATAGATTTAAGATATTTTATCACATAGAATTCTTTAGAGTTTACCACTTTAGCATTATTATTTTTGGATACAACATTTTTTTCAAATTGATTTGAAAGAAAGTTCATTCAATTTAATCTAATAAGTATAAGTGTTACATTTCACATATATTTTTTTAATATATATATATTTTTGACATGTCCACACAGGAAAGGGAGGAGGATTGAACTTTGTGCTCACATTAAGCGTGGTTCGGTAGATTATTTACTCCTTAAATAGCTCAATCATTTATTGTTAATATTTTAACAATCATTTATTGTCATTTTACTAATCCAAGAACTTAAACATCAATCTTTTAGAAATCAAAAAATATTAAATGACCCTTGTTACTTATTATAATGATTGAAGGAAATTTTTTTTGAATCAGTTTGGAGGAAATCTGTGTCCATTATTTTTTTATCAACTATATTATCTATAATTTATTTTCTATATTTTAAGAAGTAGTATTAATATAACAAATTCTCAACTATTTAATTTAAAATTAATAATTAAGGTTTAAAGGTCCACAGAAAGTGGTGGGCTTTTCTTATTGGTAGACAATTGGGTGTTTTTTGTGGTTGTCGCTCCATTGGTAGCCTACTTGGACCAAACCCAACAAGAATAAATGAGCTGACAATAAGCACGGTAATAAGATCGGTTCAACTCGTGATTCGAAATAAAATAAAATAGATTAAACTTAGAACATTTAATATTTGACTCGATTCGATTCAATACAATTTTATTTCATAGGGATCTAGCTAGCTCCGACTCTAAGGTATTGTTTGATTTGCGGAATAAATACTTAAAATGGACTAACTAATTCTAATATAAATATTCATTTATTTGGTAACATACTATTTATTCTCATGGAACTACTAATCCTATTTACAAAATTAGCTAGCTTGTGGGTAGTTGCTGGGTGGTAGCAGCCACTCCCAGCCACTTCTATGGGTGGCCTGGCTGGTGGTATTTCAAGTGTTTTTTAGTATGAATTTGAAAAAAAATAATAATAATATAAGGCTTTTTGTAATTTTGATTTAATTCTAATATTTGTATATATGTTATTACCAAATTAAGAAATATGAATAATTATTATATTCAACAATCTTCTATTCCTAGTAGTAACTATTCATTTTTTAATAGATTAGACATTTCATGAACCAAATTAGGCCTAAATAGTTTTTTTTTAATTTAAAAAAAAAAGGATAATCTCAATTAGAATTTTTTTAAAAAAAAAAATTAAAATTGAGTTGATTTTTCTTTAATCTAATATTTATTTTTTAAAAAATGTAAGAAGCGTGTACTTTTTAATAATATTAATAAAGTTAGAAAAAAATTAATTAAAAAATATCTACTATTACATCCTAATAAAAATAAAAAATTTATATTTAAATGAAATATTCATCCAAATATTTGGCCGTTGGATGTCCACACCTTGTGTATACCAATATATTCATTTTTGGAAAATTAGCTCGAACAGTTGACCAAAAACAATGGAAGCACTCTATCTCTTGGGCTCCATCGTCTCCACCACTCTCACGTCCCTTGCTCTCTCGCTCCTCCTCTTTTTCGCACTCTCTTCCTCCGGAAAAACTCTTCACGCGCCGCCCCCTCCACCTCCTCCTCCGACACAAGCGTAGAAACCGTGTCTCTCTATGAAGGCACGGTCTGGCACGAGCGCCGCCGCCCCGTCCACCACTCCTTCCGATACTCTGTACGCTACGCGCTTGTTGACCTCGACCACGCTCCTCACGCGCCTCCGGACCACCTCTCCGCCGACCAAGCTCGCCAAATTGCCGCGACCACCGGACCCATGTGCACATTCTAAATTTTTTGTGATTTAATTTTAATAATTTACAAAGAAATTTAACATGTTTGTTATCCTTTTGATACAGTTTGCTCTTGACAATACCTCCCAGCGTGGGATATGAACAAAACCCATTGAGCTTGTATTACTGCTATGATATTGAAGGGTCTACTCGGTGTTTGAAGAAGTGCATTGCCGAGGTGGGTTTTTGATTATTATGATATTTCATACTTCATAGTGCATGCATTTCAACCTCAACCTTATTGGCTTTTACATCCTGTCATTTAAATGATTCAACTCTAATGATATCTCAGCCTATTATTATGTTATTTTGGGTCGCTTTTAGCATGCTTGAGAAGTTAAATATAGCTTTTTAGAAAAGTTTTATTTTTAAGCTTTTTCAACAAATGCATTTTGGCTATTTTTAAAGTGAAAAAAGTCAAAAGAAGTGATTTTGAAAATTTTTACAAAAAATATCAGCTTTTTTGTTTGGCACAGTTTGTTAAGTATTAAAAGATTTTTTTAAGCTCACAAGCTCTTACAGTTTCACAGGGAATGATCATTAGCTATATTAATGCTTTGACTTGGATATGATTGTGCTAAAATTGGTTATGAATTTTGGGTCAGTTAAAAGTTAAGCTCCACAGTTAAACTCCTTTTTCTTTTGGGTCACCCATTTTAGTACTTAATTATGAATTTAGATCGAGATTAGTTATGAATGTTAGGTCACTTAGTAGGAAAAAAATCCTGGCTTCTGTACACTCTTCCCTTTGCCTGTTCTACACGTAAAAATTTGTCAAATTTGACATAACTTAATAATAGTAAAATGTAATTGATACAAGTATGTAGATGAAAAGTTTGAAGATTGTGCATCAATTCGGTAATGCTGACCACAGTTTATCCTAGTGATAGTTTTAAAGGATTGAGATATAGGGCAATAGCCAATGGATGCAATACTTTTTTAACTTGCCGTTTATTTTAGTATTGTACCCTCGTTCTACTGGACATCAACTATTGTTAAATAAATATAAAATTAGTGGCTGATGGGTGGAGTGTGATGAGGGTATAGTATGTAGCATTTTAGGGACATTGTTATGTTTATTTTGTTTCATTAGAATATGTGTCACTTGCAAACTGTAACCTATTTTGGGATGGAGGAAGTAGTTATATTTTGTTTGAAGTTTGAACATGCTGAAACGAGCAGTTAGGATCATAAATTTGATCCGTGACAAATACTACCTGAGTATGTTGAAAGTTGATAATGATGTTCGCTTGTGTTGGCATTTAAGGAGTTATTTTATCAGTATGATACTCTCTTTTGTAGCAACTAAAGGAACTTATTTACATATTTGTGTGTAGGTTGTGAAGATAATGTTTGATAACTATAAAAATCCCAAGATGTGATGTGAAACATCTCAACACTGAAATTATCGTCTTCCTGTCAAAAGTTTTACGCAATCCCTTAGGCAGGGAATTGGCTGTCAGCTATTCTCCTCTCTCTCTCTCTTTCTCTCTCTGTGTCTCCCCTTGTGCCCATGGATTCCAGTTACTGGTTAAGCTGGGAATTGGCTGTCAGCTATTATCCTCTCTCTCTCTGTCCACCCTCGTGCCCATGGATTCCAGTTACTGGTAGTTATTCTTTTGCTTTGAATGACAGTGGGGGGAAATGATGATAGAAACATTTAAAATAACTGCAATTAAAATGTCAAACACCTGCAATTGATTTGCCAAAATGTTCATCTCTCGTTCTATCTATCAAATTGTATGGAATTTTTTAGTCTGGTTTTTATGCTGAATAGTTATTTTTTTTCTTTTATTTCTTCTTGAAGCTTTTATGTTGATAGGCTGATTGATGACTGTATTGGTGATTTCTTTTTTTAGGTAACAAACACACCATGGGGTGAACGAGTATCATTTGTTTTCAATCCAAATTCTGATTTAGTGGCAAAGCCATTACATGTCAGTCCCTTTATGGTATGTCTTGGAATTGGTATGCTCTCGTACTTTTAGGTGTCTTGCATTTCCTTTTACCCTACAGAAGTTCATAACTTGTTGTACACAATTGTTCTTTCCTCTATGATATTGGAATAGAATTGCTGTACAGTTTTCTCATATCTCTTTGATATTTGATATGCTCATGTGCATGGATTCCTCTCTCATGAGATAAATGCTGCAATCAGGGCGTATTCTATAACTTCATTTCTCCAGTTGATTCTTTCTATAACAACTTTCTATCTTCTAGTTCTTAGTTGTTTCTCTACTTGGACGATTGTCAGGGAAAAGGGACCTCCTTTTTGTCCTTTCATATGTCTAAGAATCTTATGCATTTGAAAATTCAAAATGAAATGGGAGTGCTATTTGATGTTGATGCTTGATCATAGGCAGAAATCATATCCTGGTATTATATTGGTGAATGGTCAATCACTTAATGAACTCCATTCTTTTGTAACTTCTTTTCATTCTATTCATGCTGTTGGTCAGAAGGTATTTGAAACATATCCTCCTTTTGCACCCACAGAATTATATGATGGAAATTTTCTATTAGTGAATTATGCATAAGTTGATAGTTCCTTTACTTTATCCTTTCTTTTCACACTTTTTGTTGTGCATAAGGTATTTGAAGTTATCGTACTAGTTGAGTGAGATGGCATTTAAATATTGACTTGAACACCCAGCACGAACCTTTCATGCTGTAAATTGTGGCATAAAATTAGTGCGATACCTTCTGTTTTAGGAACAATTTACTAAATACTAGCCTTTGCATTAGTGTTCTTTGGGACTTTCAAATTGGAACTGGTGAGCCTTTGATGTTTCCATGATTGGGTTAAATTTGTACTGAGTTTTTCTGCACTAAGGCGACCTTCTTGTATGTCTTTTGGAGATTATCTTGGTTCACCTGCTTTATCCTCATCATTAATTTGCTAAAGTTCTTCAAAGACCTGAGGTAATTTACATTAAATGGTAATGACCATCTTGGTGTTACCTTTAATGACATCCTGTAGAATATGGGAGTCCAGATTTAACCAATTCCTTACGATTTAGACATGCCCATGGATGAAATGAAGCCTCTAAGCATAAAAAATGTATCGATGGCATAATGAAAGACTTGAAACTGTGATTCAGCAAATAACACATAAAAGTCATAAGGCATACAGGAAATTTGGCATTTTGTTCTTTTTCTGACTGAAGAAAAAGAAGGAAAAGTCACGTCATTATGTTCTGAAGCTGGATTGGTTAGAACAAGGACGTTTTCCAGGGTATAATCCTCAAAATAGTGTTTACAAGCTTGAATAATGAGTGATGCTGGAAATTAGTCTGATTGTTTGATTGTTCATTTCTCAAATCAAGGGATACAGAGTAGCTCTTTGAAATTGTAAGTGATACTTGATGCTTTATTTATCCAATTTTTGTAATATGGACAGAGGTTTTCTTTCTTTTGAGTAATCAATTAGGGAAACCTATTGCAGGATATGCTTGGGACATGGAGTATCAAGGCAAATGCTCCCGGAGATAATCTATATGTGACAATCTCTGTTCAACACCCCAAACTTGGTGACTATTTCACAGCTACCTTGAAAGCAAAAAGAGTGCCCTCATCATTAGTATCTGATCATGCTATGTTCTTCTGGCTGATGCCTCACAAGGTTGCAGTGTGGATCTACTGGCATGTAAGTGGAATTGGAAAATTCTCTCTAGATCTCAGTTTCAGTTATATTTTACTCTTATTAGTTAAACAGAGATTTAACTACTCCTAGTTTGGGTGGCAACTGGCAACATGAATCCTTTTTCACCTTAACTTGAACTATACTCCAAAAGATTTTCTTCACCTTGAGACTATGATAATTGGTATTCAGAAAACTAGCTTGTCAAGGTATCCCGTGATCTTCTTTTCCCCTTCCTTTTTGAATTGAGAAAGATTGATACAATTGAAAAGTTTTGGTGATTGAATGATAGTCTAATGACAGTGTAAAATGTACCTCTAGACAATGCAATCAAAGGATGCTGTTGTTCTCAGGATGCTAGGAATAACTTACTTTGCTAATTGCTGTAAACGACACCATACATTATGAGTATAACATATGAAACTCTGGCATCTCTGTTTAAGCATTGTTTAAATAATTAAAAATTAACTGCAATGACGAAAAGTCTTTAGGGAAATCATTTGGTGTATCTTCACAATCTGTTTATTAATGAGTTGTAAGGATAAACTGATTTTGAAACTTGTACCAACAAATACAACCGTGGAAAATCATACAAACCAATGGTTGTATTTGTTGGTGTAGGCTTCATATGTATACAATCAATGACTAGCTCATGCTACTTGTGTAGCATTAGCTGGTCACAAGCTCAATGTCTAAGAAACTTTTCATTATAATATAGTAAGTCTAAAGCAAAACGGATATCTAACCAAAAAGAAAAAGAGGTACACATGTTGGGTGAAAATTTGAAGGGATGAATAGTGCTTTTTGTAGTCATGTCATATAGAAGGTTGGTTATAATCCCCATATGCACTGATGAGACTATTTTATTGTTGAGACTCTCTTGTATAACCCTAAAGTCAATGACATTTGATATGGATAGTGAATGAATCAAGGGTATTTTGATCATATGATTTGTTAACATTATAGAAAGTGTCAAACGGATCCATTCTTACCTCTATGAATTAACTATCCATCCTCTTAACCGTGTATCTTCTCCAGGCTTTTAAGCTATGGTGGAAAAATGTGTCATTTATCCAACACCCAAGGTACACTAACCCTGCATATAGGGAGGAAGCTGTGATAAATGATCAAAAACTTCAATGCTGTCCGATAATTGGATCAGACACAGACAAATATCTGCAAGATGAAGGAAGTGATCAAGGATACCTGCCTGACAGAAATTACAAGATTCGTCAGTTCACTTGGAGAGACGCGAAGTGGCCTTGGTCTTGAATATTGAGGAAAAGAATATATATATATATATATATATATTTTATCATCTATAACCATAGATGGCCTGTAGAAAGCAAGCACATTGAAAGAAGATGACCTCAATGACAAAATCAAAGGTTTCCATTTTGTCATCTATCAGACTGTTGAAGTTGCTTCTGTTAAAGATTTTTAGTTACTGGAAGCACCCCTAGATCTCAACCAATTTTGGAATTTGGCTACCTAATATTATTAGGATATTGTGTTTGATGCTCTAGTAAAGTTATCATAAATACTGCTCTATGTAGGACCTGCTTGTGAAGTATTCTATACTCATATATGGAATACCATGGTTATCTTGCTTACAGGAATGGTTTTACTTACCACTAAAGAGTGATTAATTTTCTTAATGTTAGCTAACAATAACATTCAAATACGATAATACACTTTCCTCATGAACTAGTTTCATTTTACTGTAAAACCCTCCCCCGCCTCCTTGTTGAGTAGGAGGAACAAACCTTGTCTCCTCCTCCTTTCCCTCCTTTAATTTCCTTCCTCTGCTTTTTTTCTTTTTTATTCTTTCTCCTTGATTTTCCATTGGTTCTCAAGCCTGATATGTAGTTTTCCACTCTCCACCACCACCTTCCTTGGTCGCTACCTCCACCGCCGACCTTTTCCTCGCTTCTCCTTTTCTCTTCTGTGAAGAGTAAGACCCATTGTTGTCATTGCAGTACCAAGCAGGCTAGCTCTTGGTTTGTCTCAACAACTGCTTCTCACAGAAGTCCATCTCTTGGATTTTTATCCAAGAACTAGTGAACGAAGCCAATTTTTGGCCCATTTTCAATTATTTGTTTGTATTTTCTGTACGGACTGTTAACATATGTAAGGACTCTGCAGATAAAGCCACCACATCACAAGTAAATGCAAACCAATCTCACAAGTCTCCAAGTTCATCTACATCTCTATCAACAGATTTGAATTTCATATCTCAGAGATTATCAAGAGAAGCTATAGCTCACAAGGACTCTCATTCAAAGTCACAAGGATTAGATAATGATTGATGCTTTCTTAGATTCAAATTCAATTGTATATTGTTATTAGACTTTATCCTTTGTAACTGAATTACTCTATAAATGAAAATCTTAGCATATGGGTTTGGCATCTTGCCAAAGCCCTTCACTTCACCTAAACTTTCACGGACCTCGTTGTTGGAGATGCTCACCTCCGTTGTTTTTAGTTTTCTCATAACCTTTTTCCTTATTAATATATTTTTTTAAATTAAAAAAAAAAAGTGACCGACTTTCTTACATTGATATATACTTAGATAAAGAGGAGTGTTATATTTCGTGGAAAGCATATGATAAAATTAGGGTGGAACCACCTCAAATATTGTTTTGTAAAGTTTTGACCTTCCAAACTAAAAGTTTTAATTCCGTTCCTTTATATGAGAGCAAATCTTAAAATAAAAAATAAAAAAAATAAAAAAATAAAAAAAACAATTTAGACTCAGAGAAGTGGAATGGACCCATCTATTGCAAACATTCAATAATATAAAGCTCTTATGAATAAAGATTTGACCGAGATGAACAGGTTCGATCCCTTCAAAAGTGTTATTATTCATTCCTCTTCCAGATAATCTACATAACGCACAAACAAAATGAAAACAACCATCAAAGGATTGCTCTGGGTCGTCTTTGTCGGCCAAAACCAAGTGCTAGCTGCTATAACATGCACGTGCTAAAAAGGGATAAAAAGGTAGATAAGAATTAGGACACAAAAGAAGCTGAAAAGAGTGGTGCTCAAATGAATTAGTTTTTGGTTGTTTGAAAAAAACTCGTTTTCACACAAATAAAAGAGAACACGAGGCTGCGCTAGCTGCTGTCTACCTACTTAGCCCGCACACACTTGGACTCAAATACGAGAAAGTTGGCCAGAGATATTATGGTTGACTTCACTTGGAGAAAGCGTACCCTGGCCTATCGCTCTAAAATGATCTATATGTCTTAATATTGGACCGAGAGATTATTACAATTTAGCTCTCCTTTAAACCTCTTACGTACATTCTCATTAGGATTACGTTATGCAGTATTTCAATTTTGCATAATATTATTAGGTGATTCTGATATCACTTAAAACGATTCTGAGAAAGTGTTTGTCAATATCACATATATACTATCACTCTAAAAAAAAACTTATTTCAATATGAGACGTTAACCCCGTTGTTATTTCCTTTTATTTATTTATATTTATTTTTTTGGATGTTTTCGAGGTCAAGGGCTTGTTTAGAGCCGGTGATTTAGGCAGTACATGCCTACATAGATATAGCAGTAGACCGACAGACAATAGTGTCCTTAGTCCTACGTACTGTAATTTCAGCTATATCTCAAGCCGAATATAAAAATTATATATATATCAAGCCTAAGACTCATGCATTCGTCTGACTTTGCCATGCCATATTGCCATCCCATCCCACCCAAAACTGTCGTGTCCGCGGCGCACCACCCCCCGCCGATGCACGTGGTCGGCTCCTAACTTACAGGTTCCAATTTTGTCGACGTATATCTCCAATATATATATATTCCGTATATCTCCAATATTTATACGTATATTTTTTTAATTAAAAAATTAGATATATAAGAAATGCACATATAACACGTCTCTTCGAACAGAGTCTTTTTTGGAGCTTCTAATAATGCGTGAGAAGATTATGATATGATTTGCTCAACCAAGAAAAGATTATGACACGATTTCCCAGCATCTATTATAATGAGAAAGCCGCAATATGATTAGGCAAACCTCGTGCATTTTTTTTGTTCTTTGAAATAAATGCTCTTCTTTGTTGGTGTAAGATTGATCGAAGAAAAAAATCTCTAATGATTAAATGTCATTGCACCATTAATGCGACCCATAAAATAGTGAAATATAACCTATTTTATACTTTTAAATAAGATGTTCAAATTTTAAAAAATTTAGAGAATCTCACTCCCTTCAATTTAGTTTAATTTAGTGCATGCCACACGTGACTAAGGTTGACAAAACGTGGTCGCGTGTTGGGTTCATGTCCGATCCGATTATGATCCGATACGTTTAATCCAAATTCGAATACAACACAGTTTATAAACAGGTAATATGACACGATTACGACCCGTTTAATAGGTAACACGACACAAACCCGTTTATGGAAGCATCGTAATTGTGTCATGTTACCTGTTTATAGACTGACAGACTCGAATACATACCCATTATAGTTTTTAACTTTTTATAGCCATGCCAAAATGGTTTATTTTGTTTGTTTGTATTTTTTTTTTTTTTTTCATTAGTCTTTCCTCTACTTCCTAAACAAAATCCTCAAAAACAATAATCAAACCATCAAAGGGAGGTAGAATTGGAGTTTTTTTTAGAGTTGAGCTTTTAGGTCTAGATGTTTAATGAGAAAAAAAAAATACGAGTCAAACGTGTTGACCCGCGAACCCGGCTGGTTAACACGACACAACACGTTTACTAAATATGTCATAAACGAGTGACTCGTTTACAGTCCAAACCCATTTAAGCCAAACTCTAACCCAAATTTTACATGTCATATTCGTATAAGGATCATGTGTTATGGGTTAAATTGTCAATTCCAACACTTCAATGTCATGGTAGAAGTACGATTGAGAAGCCATGGGTCGATCAGGATGTACTTAGATGCCTAAGAAGGTGCGTTAACCCTAGGTCATGTATAAGGGTGAATGTAAGACATTAGGCCAATGGGGAAAGGCTAGACCATTTAAAAAGAAAAGTTGAGAGAAGCAAGAAATTTTTGTAATAAATAAATTCCAGTTTTATGATGCAAGTTTAGGAAGGATAAGTATTATGCAATAAGTTATTTTTAGTATTGACATGTATAGATTAAAGGAAATTCTTTCAATTCAGTTTAGAGGAAAACTCTGTCCCTCTACGTTTCAAAAAAAGAAAATCTTATTTGGATTTATATCAAGATTAAAAGATGATTAGGTTAAACCCAATAATTTTGGTGTAAGTTTTTTTTTTTCAAAATTTTTTATTTATTTATTGGTGTAAGGTTTCAATTTCGGCTACAAGTATTTGAGAATAGTCTTTTTGGAGATTCTAATAATGTGTGAGCAGATTATGATACGATTTGCTCAACAAAGAAAAGATTATGATACGATTTGCCACCATGTGTTCTAATCCGAAAGCTGCAATATGATTAGCTAAACCTCAGGCATTTTTTTTAATTAAATATATTTAATGATACTAAAAAAATGCACCAACCACTACCTAATTTTGCCCACTCTAAATACTTTTATTATTATTATCAAAATATAAAAAATAACCTTTTATATTACCGAATTTGTACGGATTAATTAATTAATTAATTAAACACAGTACGGATGATGGGGCCTATGGGATTAGTCTTTTAATTACTGTCATTTTGTGCCCATTGGTGCGACAATGTGATGGAAATATCAATATTTATTGGAAGTGGGAAAAGAATAGGAAAGAAAAGATAGGGAAAGGGAGACAACTTTTTGTTTTAATTTATTGATTAAAATTTTAATATTGGAAGTGGTATATATGCACTATATATGTGGATTTAAATATACGATATTAGCAGATAATTATATTATCTATCATTTCTTGTGTTAGCACGTGTATGTGCTTTCGGTTATTTTCTCACTTTTTATACTAATCTAATCAAGGGAGGCAATTCGGGTTTATTGATTGGATTCGTATTGTGTCGATTGAGTCATGATACACGATTATATGGATCAACACGAAAATGAACCATTTGATTTAATTAATCGTGTAAAACACCTTAATCCTTACATGACCCATTTAACTACATAACTCGTTTAATAAACAGATCGTGTTGGGTTGGCACGAAATGATTCATTTCAAGCCATTTTAAACAAATCCACTTAATTTCTTGCATGAGCATCGGTACCTCACGTTTCCAAAAAAAATTTACCTCTCCTTCCCATCTTCTTATTTTAATAATTTGTTTTTGTCTTGATTTGAGAACAAAATAGGGAGTCAAGGATAATATTAATGGCTTGCCAACCTCCTGACCAAAATCCAAACATACTGTACATAATTTTATTTTTTTTCTTCATATATATTATAATTTATTTTTCGTATGATTAAATTTCAACAAAACCTCATCTCATACGTTTGATCCCTATTGTGTTTTCTTCAGCACAATTACATTCTTTTGTCCATCCTTCTAGTTTAATTTTCGTAATTGAAAGATAACCCTATCCAAAAGCTTGAAGAAGAAAATTAAAAAATTTTAAAAAAATTAAATGGCAAAGCTCAAAATTTACTATACCATTTTTTTTTTAATTTTATTGATTTTTACATTGTATTAGTTAATAAATTTGCATTTTGTTTGATTAAGCGAGTTAAAGGTCACTAGACTTGAGTTGTTTTACGTATTATTGTTTTTCAACAAGCAAATCAAGTTATTTCTTTTCAACAATTATATTTTCGTAATCTGAGTCTCAAAAGTTGAACCCATAAACTATTAGTAGAGGCTGTAGGCAAGGGCGGAACCACCGTAAGGCTTGGGGGCCCAAGCACAAAGGTTAGGGTTGTAATTGAGTCGAGCCGAGTCAAGCTTTAAGATTTCAAGACTGACTCATTTACGAAGATGCTTATTCGAGCCGAGCTATAAAATACGTATTTAAGCTCGGCTCGTTTAAAATTTGGGCGAGCTCAAACTCGAGTTTGTTGAGAATACTATTCAAGTCGAGCCGGGCTCAACTCGAGCTTGAACTAAGCTATTAAATTTTTTAATGTATGATTCGAGCAAAGTTCAAGCCCAAATTTTAAAATAACTTTTAGATATTTATCTATAGTATAAATTAATATAACTAATTTTAGTAATATATACAAGATATATGAACGAACTAACTAACTAATTAGTATGCTAATTAATACATACACATATAAATATTAAATAACCTATATAACATTTATTACTTAATTACTAATATACAAATTTATATAACTCTTTTTTGTAATATATATAATCTATAAACGTGCTAACAAGCTAGGCTAACGAGCCGGACGAGCTTAACTTAAACAAGTTGAACTCACGAGCCCCCGTCAAGCTTAATCAAGCGAACTGAGTCAAGTGTCATTAGCTAATCGAGTGAGTTTCAATCATAATTAGTAAGCTTATATAGTGTTGAGCTCGAGTTTGAATCGAGCTTAGCCGAGAGGGTATCGAACGAGCTGTCGAGTGTGTCGGCTCATTTACAGCCCTAGGTGGTCCAAAGAAATATATATATTATATATATATATTTACAAATTAATTTTTGCCCTCCCTCATTTTTTATTTTTTATTTTTTTAAAATTTCATCCTTCAAGTTAAAAGTTCTAGTTCCACTCTTGACTGCAAAGAATAGGAAGAGGCGACGAGGCAATGGAGGTTAGGCTCAGCATTGAAGGAGACATTGGAGAGGCTAAACTACTCGCCATGGATGGAATTGTTGAGGGGGAGGTTTCAGGTTGGGGAGCTTGAGGTTGACACCAAGGAAGATGCGGCCGGAGGAGCCAAGCCCATGGTGCCAACGTGTAAATTAGAGGTGATGGGTGGAGGGGATGAGCGTGGGGAGGAGCTGGAGAACCGTGAGGAGGTGGTTGTGCAACATTTTGTTTTGTTCTTTTTTTTTTTTTTGGTCTGTAGATGAGGTATAGAAGGATCAATTATAGTGTATTGCTAACATTTGCTTTTTTCGTTAAAAGTTGACATGTCATCTTCATTAAGTTGACATGTCATCTTCTTATTGGAGAGCACAAAGGTCTTGGTTTATGTAGAGACATTGTAGAAGTTATTATTATCTTATAATGGAACGCTAATCCATATTTTTCATTTCCTTTCATTTGTCCCAAAGGTTTTAAAATGCATGAGACAGCAAATAAAACGGTTATTCACTACTCACAAGACACAGAAATTATCAATTAATCCCGCTTTCAACGGTTATAATTGCTGTGTGTCTATAATGTTGTCCGCTACTTTGATGGATCCTTGGAGAAACAACTCTAACCAACAAGGAAAACGAGGAAGAGAGAAGAAGAGAGAGAAAGAGGTCCATCTTCATCTTCCATGGATGAAAGGAAAGAAGATGTTAGAATATATGTTGTCTCGATCCTCTTCTTTGCCTGCGTTGTTGCCGGCGGAGTCCTCCTCTGCCTCTACATTTTTCTCCCACAAACAAACTCTACGTCTCCGTATCCGGTTGCAGGACTGATCCTGGTCGGGATCCCATGGGCCTTTTGGTTTCTTGCTTGTTTATACAGATGCTGCAAGCCCCGAGCAGACCAACAACCTGACGAGTGCGAGAGCAATCGCGGACCTTCCCCACCCGCCGCCCCCGCCAGCGGTGCAACAACCGCAGCCAATACATCGAACGAAGAGTCCCCTGTAAATTCTCCTGTTGGCGATCAACGCCGCGTGCATTTTGGGGCCGTCATTGTGCTTGGAAACGACGAGTGGGGCAGCCAAAAAGAATTAGACCATGATTGTGGGTGAGTTTGAGAGTTTAAATCTTGAGATTAAGATCATTTAAAATTCCTAGGGTTACAAATCATTCTTTTCAAATTAAATACTTGGCTTGGTTTGGATAGACTTTTTTTTTTTTGGATTTTTTAAGAAACCAATGTGAGTTTAAGTTTGGGTTGAGAATTTCGAAACCCAAATTTTGAAATATTATAAACAAATTCATTCTTAGGAATTTGAAGTAAGATCATTTCGAGAACCAAAAAATCTAAAACTGAAAACAAAAACAAAAAAATGTCTATCCAAACCAAGCAGGATTTTGTCATATCAACGTTATTATTCTTAAAATACCTACCCCCCCAAAAAAAAAGAGGAAGTAAATGTTGAGGTGATGTATGTTGATTGAGTAATTTTATTAATCACCGCATCCCTCCAAAGCGTTGGATCAAGATCCTTCAAAATTCCATCTTTGTATAATAGATGTGCAAATCCACCATTTAATCTGTATAGTAGGACATATAGTAAATGTTGATCGAGTAATTCTATTAATCACCCCCATCCCCTTGAAGTGTTGAATTAAGATCCCTTAGAATTTTATCTCTGTATAACAAATATGCAAATTCACCACTGAATCTAGGTCTCACATATTAAATGGCCCCAAATTCAATGGTAGATTTTTTTTTTTTTTATTTTTTGTTGGGATTTTATTATATCAACATTATAATATATATATACAAACTTTTTCTTTTTCTTTTTCTTTTCTTTTTCAAAAAAAATAATGTTAAAGCTCATTGAATGGTGGTGAAAGATGTATAAATAGGTAGAGAGGTGAATATTTGAGAAAAAGAAAGTGGCAATGAAAGTTACTGCTGTGAATATAGGAATAATGGAAGTTATTTGACTATATTTTTGAAAAATTAACCAATGGGCTTAAATTAGTTGAGCTATGGGATACTTTAAAAAAGGCATAAAATGTGTGGCTCGTATTGTCTTAATCAGATAACATTTAATTAGAATATATAAAATCATTAGAAAAAAATATATATATATATATATATATATAAAACAAGTGGTTAATTAATTAAGTTAATTATGAATAAATTAGATGCATGTACGTATATCAAGAATAGAAGAATAAGGTTTTCAAGGGACAGCTCAATCGGTTGTGGATCATATCTAATAAAGCGGAGATCATAAATTTAAATTTTCCTTCTCCCTTCCTTGTGTGAACCTGTCAAAATAAAAAGAATAGAAGAATAAGGAGAACGTAGAGCTATTCCTACGTATGGAGTCATTTGCCTCTGACCTCTTTGAAATTTTTCCTTTTTTAAAAAAAAAATTATATATATATTCAAAGTGGGTGAAGGGGAAAGGGAAATTATAAGAAACAAAAAAAATAAAAACGACAAAGCCTTTCAAAGAACAATAAAAAATGGGTCAAATAAAGATCCGACCCATAAAAGAAATTAAAAAGGGCTAAAAGAGGCTATCATAAATGGCAAAATTCCATAAACGGAATAAAACCCATCAAGATTACCATAACGACCATCAGTAGTTGGTGGAAGAAACCAAAACCAATTATCAGTGGTTGGTAAATAAAGAAAAAGCTCTGCCAAAAAATAAAAGAGTAGACTGTTCAAAAAACTAGCCAAAAAATAAAAACACAAAGAACATAAAATTACAAGGAAAAGTAGAAGGAAAACAAATAAAATCTCAGGACAACAAATGCTAGCGGGTGGACAAGACGGAAGAAGGATGCTGCTCCCGGTGCGTAGAGAGCACGTGCCGGGAAAGGTTGCTTAAATTTGCTTCTTTTAATTTATGTGATACTGAAAAAAAAAAAAGTGTTGCACGATTTCCGTCTTTGCAATGATTGAAATTGAAATAGAGACCCCTCACTTGAACATCCAATGAGATGCAAGTATATAAATATATATATAAATTAAAAATAAAAAAGATATATATGATATGAAGATAAGGAAAAATATAAATCTTTGACAACCTTAAAGATAGTTAGCTATCAAAAAAGGTAGTTTTGGAAATTATTCTCGGCAGAACTCAAATAAAAAATTACTTAACTAAGCTGTAGTGAATATATCGATATAAGATAAATATATCGATGGATTTCGAAGAAAAAGTGACTGCCTTTCAACCAATTGGCCTAAAAGACCTTTTTTTTTTTTTTTATAAATAAATAAATAAAACGAGCCTATATATATATAGTATAAAGACCTTATAAGGCAGACGGTAGCGAAATAAGCAGAGCCTACGAGGACCATTAATATAGTGTATATGTAACTATGTAAGTGTGTTTATACTAGGTTGAATTATTGGAAATTGTGTCCAAAACTTCAGTTAGTTAGATGGTGCGATTCCAACACAATACTTCTTCGAGAATAGTAAAACTTGTTAAAATATTAATTAAATATTTAAATTCACTTACATAGTATGAGAGTCAAAGGTCATGATCTTTCAAACCTTAACTCTACAATTTACTTTTTATTTCAATTAAATACTCAACGTGCACATTGAACTTTTACTTATTAATAATGAGTTCGAGTAAACACATGAAACATAAACACAACCGTCAAATTAACCAAGTAAAATGCAAAGAATTAGGTAGTTTCAACAATCACCCACATATAAGATATTGTGTATATGTGATAATTAGATGGTCAAGATATATGGGAGTATCAATATTGTACAAAAAATGCAACCAATTGTGGGGGATATAAGTAAATAAAATGCATTTTTGTATTATTAATTAGGATAGGCATGAAAGTTGTTAACATTAATATATATATTATAAGCATGGAAAACATTTAGGAAAATGGCAGACCCGGAGGGTGGTCCTGATAATTTCCTCACAAATTTCCAAATAAGTTCACGTTTGAATGTTGATAATTTAAGTATTGATCACGAAGCATCCTAAAGTGAACAAAGAAAGTGATCTGTCTCTTTCGTTTCGTCTCCACAGTGGAATAGGAACCATGTACGACGACGTAGCAGACAAGACTCTAGAAAATACTCTAGAAAATGCCAGCATATATGCAGAGAGAAAGAGAGAGAGAGACAGAGAAAGAAAGAGAGAGAGACAGACAGACAGACAAAGGGAATGGAGTGAATGAGCCGCAAGCCCACAAAAAACGTGATCCCTTTGTACGCACCACGTTAATTTGGCACTCATCGATCATCATCATCATCCCATCGATCTCCACGTCAAAAAGTAGTGTCGACAACCCATCCAATTGAAGATCCAAAGCAGTGGTGTGGAAATTTCACAAACACCTGGTGGGGACGTAGATGAAAGGGTAAGGAGGAGATTAGTCCCGGGGGCCGGAGACACTACCTAAACGTGACTATGTATAGTACTTTGTACCAACTAGGAAAACAATGTCTTGAGGGGCCTAGTTAGATGGTAACAAAGGTCACATGCATGCGCTCTTCTAATTAAGTAGGTTCAACTATAACTTAACTTGTTCTCGAGGGTATGGTTGGAGACCACGTTTTATCAGCGGGTTTCTTAACTCAATTCTCCTCTTCCTTACTTATACGAAAAAAAAAAACCTATAACTTAACCTTAGAGCCTATTTGAGATTGCATTTGACAGCTTAAAAAGTACTTGTAATACCTAAAAAGTTGTACCAAACAAAAACTAGCATGTTTCATAAAAAATTTCAAAATTATTTCTTTGACTTTTTTACTCTAAAATGGTCAAAACATACTTTTGGAAAAAAAAAAGCTTTTTATTTAAAATTGTATTTGTCCAACATGCTCTTAGTCTCAATATTGGAGTTCTAGTTGCAGAGCTAGTGGTGGACAACATAAGACTGATACTTCTTGACACAACTAAATCGGCAAATTATAGAGTTAGAATTGTTATATATAGTTTTATATTCATGTTTCAATATGATTCGAACCCGATATGCAATATAATAACAAATAAGTTTAGACATGACTCACAAATTTGACACATAATCAATACTACTAAAGGATGGATTAAAATTGAACTGTATAATCTTATTCAATTCAAACCCGACAACACAACTCTAAGTGGGCAGCTATAGTTTTAAAATAATCAATATTGCCTCGTGGTTGAACCTAGTCCACACCAAAACCAATGGACCACACACACTCGGTGCTATGATACAGTGTATTTAGCCCCATTTTAGCAATACAAATACCATGCTTGTGTAAGCCCCCAAGAAAATGCCTAACTTGTGCATCAAGAAACTGTGGCTCTTTTTAATATTTGTTTTAAAATTCGTTAGTCGTATGTCAGACAAATGGTTGAACCTTCTGGTCAAGTACTGCAATTTGGCCAAACCAATAGTAATAAATATATATATTAAATAATAAATAAATAAATAAATAAGAACTTCTCAAATGTCTAAATTAAGTTGTTGGCCTGCACGTTACGTTGGTTGTTTAGACTGAAAAAAGAAATATGCCGACAATTTTTATTATTAAAAAAAAAAAGTACCAAACAGAGATTTCCCTTTCTACGTACATGGGACAACCAAATGATAAATTAAATATGAAAATGACAAATTTCTTTACTTTTACAAATTGGGTTTCAGTCTCTAAAAAATTAAGGTAGTTTGAGAACACTCTTCAAAGTTCAAAAATTCTTAATTTTATAACTCTAACTTTTAATTTAATGTAATTTACATTTTTTTATTAGTTTTTGGTATTAACTCCTAATGAAATCTATAAAAAATATCAAAATACCTTTAAATTTTCGTTTTTGTTTTTTTAATATATATCTTAATTTGAAATAGAATAAATTTAGAATTTTATAAAATTTTCATTTCATCATCATTTTACGTCTATTTTAACGCCCGAGTGGGCAGATTGCATCAATTTATAAGTTCCGATAGGTAAAATTGAAAATTTTTAACTTTAAAGGCCTTCCTAAAAAGTTGTACCAAACAAAAACTAGCATGTTTCATAAAAAATTTCAAAATTATTTCTTTGACTTTTTTACTCTAAAAATGGTCAAAACATACTTTTGGAAAAAAAAAAAAAAAAAAAGCTTTTTTATTTAAAAATTGTATTTGTCCAACATGCTCTTAGTCTCAATATTGGAGTTCTAGTTGCAGCGAGCTAGTGGTGGACAACATAAGACTGATACTTCTTGACACAACTTGCAAATCTGACACGAAATTATAGAGTTAGAATTGTTATATATAGTTTTATATTCATGTTTCAATATGATTCGAACCCGATATGCAATATAATAACAAATAAGTTTAGACATGACTCACAAATTTGACACATAATCAATACTACTAAAGGATGGATTAAAATTGAACTGTATAATCTTATTCAATTCAAACCCGACAACACAACTCTAAGTGGGCAGCTATAGTTTTAAAATAATCAATATTGCCTCGTGGTTGAACCTAGTCCACACCAAAACCAATGGACCACACACACTCGGTGCTATGATACAGTGTATTTAGCCCCATTTTAGCAATACAAATACCATGCTTGTGTAAGCCCCCAAGAAAATGCCTAACTTGTGCATCAAGAAACTGTGGCTCTTTTTAATATTTGTTTTAAAATTCGTTAGTCGTATGTCAGACAAATGGTTGAACCTTCTGGTCAAGTACTGCAATTTGGCCAAACCAATAGTAATAAATATATATATTAAATAATAAATAAATAAATAAATAAGAACTTCTCAAATGTCTAAATTAAGTTGTTGGCCTGCACGTTACGTTGGTTGTTTAGACTGAAAAAGAAATATGCCGACAATTTTTATTATTAAAAAAAAAAAGTACCAAACAGAGATTTCCCTTTCTACGTACATGGAACAACCAAATGATAAATTAAATATGAAAATGACAAATTTCTTTACTTTTACAAATTGGGTTTCAGTCTCTAAAAAATTAAGGTAGTTTGAGAACACTCTTCAAAGTTCAAAAATTCTTAATTTTATAACTCTAACTTTTAATTTAATGTAATTTACATTTTTTTATTAGTTTTTGGTATTAACTCCTAATGAAATCTATAAAAAATATCAAAATACCTTTAAATTTTCGTTTTTGTTTTTTTAATATATATCTTAATTTGAAATAGAATAAATTTAGAATTTTATAAAATTTTCATTTCATCATCATTTTACCGTCTATTTTAACGCCCGAGTGGGCAGATTGCATCAATTTATAAGTTCCGATAGGTAAAATTGAAAATTTTTTAACTTTAAAGGCCTTCCTTAAAACACATGAAAATATAATAATAATAAAAAAATATACATATGAAAAAGAAGGGTCACGCCGACTGACGCACGTGAATGAATAAGAGAAGGCAGTTTCAAAATGAAAGAAACACCAAGACGGCAATAAAAGAAAGGTGGCTCTATTTCGGGGGGCACGAATTCTATCTAATCTAATATCAATCGACTTACGACTACCGCGCGAGAAAAACAAAACAACACCGTTTTCCACGTGCTTCAAATCCTCCAACGCCGATGATGTCTTTATTGTGTGCGTTACGTGTTTCCTTTCCAAAACGCTGTCATGCGTCACGCTAAACACTCCCCCCACCTCACCATCATCTTCCCTTTTCATATATACATATACATATATATATATATCAAACACCATCTCCAAAACTTTGTCATTAATTTCCTGACAACCAGCCAATCTCTCTCCCTCTCTCTCTCTCTCTCTCACTACTCTCTTTGACAGAGACACCAAAATATCAGCAACATGAGGAGGAACTGCAACCTGGAACTTCGTCTTTTTCCCTACTCCGATTCCGACCACCACCACCCCAAGTAAGCTCCGAATCGATCCCTCTCTTTCGTAATCTTTGTTTGGTTGGAAGGAAAGAAAGAAAGAAAGAAAATCTTCTTTTGTTTTTCTGATTATTAATGGTTTATGGGTTTGATATTTGAAGGGTGGAAGAGACAAGTACTGGAGAAAGCCCACATCAGAAACGCCAGGAGCAACTGCAACTGCAACTGCAACAGCAACAGCTGACAATCTTTTACAATGGCAAGATTTGTGTTTCTGATGTCACAGAGCTTCAGGTATCTTCTTTTTTCTTTTCTTTTCCTTCAATTATATGTATATATTCATGATGTTAAGAAATTTTTTTGACATTAATTAATTTGCTCATCATCTTAATTTTGGTAATTGGTCAAGAACTGAAGTTTATTTATTTATTTGACACTTCCTGAAAGGAAATAGCCAAATAGGAAGTAAGTTGTAATCAAATGAATTTCTTGGAAATTCAACCCCCTGCCGACAAGCTGTTTAAAGACAGTGAAGTTTCACCGAACATGATTGCATACTTTTCTTAAATTCCATAATGTTATAACACTGTCGTACAATTAAACTGGTCTACTAATTAAAATTAATAATAATTATTTTTTAATTATATATCAGTCTATTAAATTAATAATTTTTTTTCCTTTAATTATTTCTGCAGTCAATGTACGTGTCATTAATTTGTTCATGTATATATGTTTCAGGCTAGAACCATTCTATTGCTTGCTAATAGAGAAATGGAGGAAAGGCTGAAAACTCCGACAGGGTCGTCGGAGCCGTGTTCGCCGGCGCTGAAATCTCCGGTTTACAGCCCGACATCTGGTCTTTACATGAAGAGATCGCTACAATGTTTTCTCCAGAAGAGGAAGCATCGAATCCAAGCTACATCACCATACAATCATTAATTAGGTAGAGCTTATATATAGCTATATATATATAGGCACTTAGAATATTATATATATATATGGATCCATCAAATTAATTACATTCAATGTGCTGGAGAGAAGGAAAAATGGTGTTGTAGAGTTTCCTACAAATCATTTTTTTGTGTCAAAATTATGGAGATTTGGGACTTGTAAATTATTCGTTTATTGAAGCTTTTAAAATGGAATATGAAGGTTCTGTTTTTGGAGTGTTTGTCTGAGACATGAACTAATGTTAATTTCCTGTCAATTAGTAATTTTCAAAGCAAATCCGATCATAGATCTGGTGCTACCTTAAATTGGAAATTAAAGACGACTTGAATGATTTAGATGATTAAGCCGAGAGGGAGAGAGAAAACAATGATATCCATTCTAAGAAAAAATGAGTGGTGAATCTAGTGAGACTCAAGTTACTATAGCGATTACTCATTGTCCTTTCTCTATATTTGTTTTTTTGTGTATGAGTCTTTATTTGGATTTTGATTACCTTTAATCAGTTTCTAATGTTTCATTTACGTGAAACCCTCAGAGTAGCGGGCAATTTTAGACTTTCGATTTGTCTGGTTTCTTAGGTTTCAATTACCTTTAATCAATTTCTAAGGTTTCATTTACACGAAACCCTAAGAGTAGCGGGCAGTTTTAGATTTACGATCTATCTTTCATTTTTCTCCCTAGTTCTTCTTTTAGAGCAAATAACTCATGATGGCGGATGAATTATTAGACACATAAAATAATGTGTAATTGATGGTAGAGGAAGCGAAGGATATTGCAATTGAGGATCAGGTAGTGAAAATAGACGTGATTTGCCAAAGTATGTTGCCAATCTGGAAACTAATTAGAGCGGTAACATTCAAACAGTTAGATATAAACTTGTTCATCAATTATTTAGATATGATTGGGTCTAATTCTGTCATCTTCCCTTGACTTGTATGACCTGTGATGTGGGATCTTGCAATTATTCATTATTATCAAGTAGTACCTTTTTTTTAAAAAAAATGGTATTAATTCTCATTGCCAAAACAAAAGACAACATGCTGCCCTAACGATACATCATCACAAATACAGCTAGAAATCTCTTCCATCCATGCTAGATTAATAACATGTTTCACTACTACTTTAACTAGTCTATGAGCTACAACATTACCATTCATCTTCACATGGAAAATTTGCCAAAATTGCAAAGTATTTAAAATGCTTTTAATATCATTCAGAAGCTGTAATGTCCCAAAAATTGATTTTGAGTGTCAGTCATAGCACCCTAAATTATTTAATTGATAATTAACTCGAAGTGTCACATGCATTTACAAATATCAAAATAAATGCGCACAGCAGAAATGTAATATTGGCCGGTCTAAAATAAAAATTTATTCATCTTGGTATCCTTTTTGGTTTTCTTTTTACATTAATACAAATCAGAGCCGGCCTCCAAATATAATAACATCTGAAACTACTCTCTTAGAAATACAGTAGCATACAAAATAATAATAATAATAAAACATAAATTTATCTCTACAAGACTTTGTCAAATCATCGTGAATAATATAAAACATTAATAGTATTTTACACGTGAAAAAATTAGTCCACAACTTAATTACTAAGTAAATCGTCAATGAAACTTAGCATTTAAGTTTCTAGTATTACTAGTATTTTAGTTTAACATTTGGGAAAAATGAAAATTAGTCCTTTTAGTTTACCATTTACAATTAGCTCCATGTGATATTAAAACAAACTTAAAGGTCCTTCAAATATGCCAAAAAAATAATTTAGTTCTTACAGTCAAATTTCGTCCACTAATTTAATAGATTATGCTAATGTGACATTGACTTAAATAGGAAAAGTATCACAATTTTATTGGCTCTAATATTTCACACTAACAGAATATTTTAATTCAATGAACGGAATTTGAATGTTTGGACTAATTTTTTTTTGGCATACTTCAAGGACCTTTGAGTTCATTTTGATGTCACATGGAGTTAATTACAAATCAGGCAAACCATAGAGATTGCATTTTTTTTTTCCCTTTTAACATTTTGTGAAAATCGATTTTCAAACCTAGATTCCAAATATCCAAAAGTAACTTCTTTTTTAAAAAAAAAAAAAAAAACCAAATTAAGCACTTTTGAATCTTAAAAAATATGTGCCGAAAGGGTTAGGTTAGCTGCCTCCTTTTGTAGCAACTATTTGTGACCACCAACCACTATTTTATATAGATTGAAGTAATTGCATTAAGATCCTTATCAAATAAATTAGGATTTTCTCCATGATCATGTTTCCTCTCAAATACCCATTGATCATATCGACCAAAACACTGTCATAATGATCATTGTTTAAATTTCATGCTGATTAATGGGGCCAATTTCCCTCTTCTCCTTTTTTTTTTCCAAAAAAAAAAAGAAGAAAATTAAAAATTGCTATGTGTCCTTTAACACGTGAAAAATACATATATTGTTTTTTAATAGTATGTAAAATTTTCTCTAACTCTTTTGATGAGCTATTAAAAAATGTGTTTTTTCATATGAGTAAGAAACACATGACAATTTTATAAACTAAATTAATAAAAGTTGGTTTAAAAACAAACTATCTATTGGCATATTAGCTTTTCATGATTTAGATAAAGACACATAGAAACAATTGTTCCACAAAGTCAATCTCATCCTCCATAATTTCAAACCTATTAAACCAGAGTCATGCTACATCCCTCACCTTTATTTAGAAGAGGTATAGGATCAACTATTTGAAGAGACAATGGGCAAGATTAGGGAACAAAGGGTCCCATCAAAATGAAGGGGTTGAAAAATTAAAGGGTTCTTCTATCATTTGTAGAGGAAAAAAAAAAAGAAACTTTGTCTTGTGTGGATTTTTATTAGAGTCAAAAAGTATGCACCAAGTAATGTAAAATGTTAATTAAATGATTAAATTTATCTTTTCTTATTGTTTTTGAAATAAGTGAATCACACAAACTAGAGAAATGGTGACTTGCAAAATAAATAAGAATTAGACAAAATAGCCTACTGGGAGGTGCTGGCGAAGATAGCTCTAATGCTTAAGTTAGTGACTTTAAATTGACAATGGTGGCCTTTAGTGATCGTGGCCTTGACCAATTGTGGAAACTTTTGGTAATGTGCTTCGCAATTGCTATGAAGATCGTGACAATAATGGGTAGCGGAATTCTCGGTAATGTCATGTTATTGAGAACTCTACTAATAGTGGACTTAAAAGACTCGTGCGCACGCGGATTATGTATATGTGCTGGGCTTGGTTGGTGGGCTTTTCCTCACCCCGTAAAGAACTTGTTTCGCTCCAAGGCCTGCCCACTACCGTACCCAACACTTATCAATTAAACATTTAAGATAACAGTGGTGATTTAACATGATATCCTAGCAAAAATTTTGAGTTTGATGAAAACTATTGGAAGTAGAAATCGAACTTGGACTGGGTGATCTATGGAAGGTAGCTAGCTAGGCAGCCTTGGAAACTATTTTGGTGGAAAGAGTCATTATAGATGATGGAGTATCTAATTGATAGAGTTGTCAGCTCTAAGGGAAGACTATTAGAAGTAGAAATCGAACTTGGACCGGGTGATCTATTGAAGGTAGTTAGCTAGGCAGCCTTGGAAACTATTTTGGTGGAAATTGAGTCATGAGAGATGATGGAGATGTATCTAATTGATAGAATTGTCAGCTCTAAGGGAAGAATTGTCAATTGTTTTTGGCTTAGAAAAGTTGATGTGGAGAGGACCGCACTACATATATACAAGATGAGTATTAAGAATATTTGTGGCAAAAGCAGCTAAACAGCAACCTTTTTGGTCAAAGAAAACTTGTATTCATAGAAGAAATTCATGCATTATTACCTTATGGAAATCGTTTATGTTGAGCTAAATATTCAGGTCAATAGGTCCAACCAATTATATCTGCATTTTGTGTGCTGCATGTCCAAATCAAATTACACAATTATCGCTTTGGAACCAGGAAATAGTATTACACAAAGAATGAAGAAAGATTAAAGAGATGTTAGACATCATTCTGCATTACATCTCCCATTAACATTTTATGTGTACTTATTATTGATGAGTTTTACAAATTCAATAGTAAATTTGCAAATTCGTTGTACGGAGATGTACAACGAATGTATTGCAGATGCAAATTCCAAATTGGCATAAAAACCTACCAGCAATATTATCAATAATAGGCAATGATGTTTGGATTAAATTCTCGTAGACGCAAAGAAGCCTAGCTCCAACTAGGTTTGAAATTTTTTAACACGACTCATGAACCCAACACAAAATTAAAGGATTAGAGTTGAAGAGTCTAACCCTTTTGATTAAATGAATCGGATTATGATTGACTTATATAGTCTTATATTAATGATTTGACACAACTTGAACCAAACTCGCGACATAATGGTAAGTAATTTTTGACATGACCCACAAACCCAATACACAATTAGAGGGTTAAGGTTGAGGAGTTTGACCAATTTAATTAAATTTGTTAGGTTAAAGTTAACCTATATACTCTTAATATATACTCTAACACAATCTAAATCCGATACACGAAGACAAATTAACACCCCTAGCTCTATCCCATGTTGCTGTCCAACAGAAATCCATTTCTATTTGGAAAATCTATTGGGAAAAAGGAAAAAGACAAAAATTTCCTTTAAACCAATTTGAAGGAAATATCCTCCAACCCATTTAAAATACTGTTAAGTGTCTATATAACATTTAAATGCATATTAAAATTTTAAGATCATTAATAGAAGTTTACTAACGTAGACTAACATTTTAAATATTTATAAACATTTGACAGTATTTTAAATGAGTTGAAGGATATTTTTTCTAGACTAATTTAAAAGAAATTTATGTTAAAAAAAAAAATCCCTTCATGCCCTAAATTTATAGAAATGTGTTTAAAAATCAAAATAAGTGGGAAACATCCACGGAAACTTCCTAAAAATTAAACGTGGGCAGACAAATAAATTGTGAAAATGACATGATATAACTTTTTTGAAAAAAAAGTCACAGTTCCCACCATACTTTCATGTAAAATATAAACTTAATTAGCAGTCTTAATGACATTTCTATGAATCTATTATTGGTTAAAAACCGAGGGAAAAAAACAACTTCTCTATAATGTTTTGGAGAATTCTTATAGTAAAAGTGTATTTTATGAATTAGGATCATTTCTAGTTCATTTAAATCAGATAATATTCAGTTAGTTATAGTGAAGGAATATTTTTGTCTACTCAAAAAGTAAAAGGACAAAAATATCCCTACACTAAAAAGATCTTGTACCGTATTTTATGGTTAAAATATGAAGCATGTTGAAGCATGAAGTGCCTATAGAGTACTGTGATCATAAATTGAAGAAATTAATAAACGTTTAAAATGCTTAATTTGGCCCTTAATCTCAATGGTAAATGTGTAATGATGTGTTTGACATGAGTTAGTGTGAGTCGGCAATAGTTTATTGGATAATCTATCTTTTTCCCCATCCCATCCATCTTCACACCATTAATTTACAGTTTTTTCTCAATTCTAAAAGACATTTTGGTCCAATATTATGGCTGGTGTACAGCTGAGAAACTTTCATGTTGCATTGAACATTCCCTTGTCCTTGTCAAATCCTCCACCTATTCAAAGGTCTTTTTGTAATAATGGAGAAATGTTATTTCTTCAGACAATAGTGATAGATGATATTTTTGTGTCTTTTCTTTGTGCTCACTCAAAATTGACCTGAATTTTAAAATTATCATTAAATCAAAATTGACCTAAATTTTAAAATTATCATTAAATTAAAAGTTAATAATGATCGATCACAAATTTAATAGTTATTTTAAAAGTCAAATTAATTTTAAGTTAATATAAAGGAGACATAAGGATGATCATTATTCTTCTCCATTCCCATTTATCTCTTTATTAAATATACCATTAAATCATGTGAGTCATACAAATTTAACTATAAATTTGAAAAATGTATAGATGAAGATGGATGAAAGATAAATGAGAGATTGAAGAATAACATGTCTTTTTATATTTACACATTCTCAAGTTGACATAAACGACATATTAGATCTTTTTTATAATATTTAATTTTTAAAAAAAATTATGAAGGGTATTTTTGTCATTAAAGGAACTTTGATGTTGTTTGGTAGTTTAAGGAAGACATTAACACAATTATTAATTTGGAGGGACATAGACAATGAAGTGAAAGTTAGAAACCAAAAGAATCCTCTCTATTTCAAAGGAAATGGAGAGAGCTAGCCAAAACAAGAGGGCCAAATGGTGTTAAAAATTTGAAAAGATCATTATACCCGCCTATATTATACTAACGATACCATTCCAGTTTGAAAGGGATACATGTACTTTTTACTATCAAATATATGGTTTAGGAGGAAAAGAAAAGAAAAAAGTCTATATAAAAAAAAACAAGAGAGAGAGAGAGGAATTGATCAAGAAAGTAAATGGATCCTGTGTATATTTTTGGGCTTTTATTCATAAAACATCTTGGGCCAAGATGTTTATCAATATAGCCCAAATTCATAAACATCTGTGCCCAAAATTCAGCCCAAAGTCAATGCATAAACCCAACTCAATATGGCAAAATGTGCACAGTAGAGGCTGTTTCAACTAACTTCCAGTAATGATAACTTCCCTCCACCTGCTTGGTGTTTAGGCAAAGTCAACTGTTGCTGCTGACAACTTGGGACTTGGGAGCAGATCTGAATTTCATTCTAATTTGCAAGATCTTTGGTAAGACCCCTTTGTCCTTTACCATCAATCTATGTCTTCTTTGTTATTGATATCAGCAATATCATGTCTAATCAAGTTGCCATGATAGTTTCAGAGCCTTCCTTTTTGGAATGGATGAATATCTCTTTGGTTGGAAACTGATAGGTTCTAGTTGATGTTAGTTTGATTGAGATTGGTTGTGGTTGCAAAAAAGGGTAATGATTGGATTGAAAATGGTTTTTTTTTTTTTTTAATTCAGATTGAAAATGGTTCTATACTCTGGGCATGAGTTCACAGCATACAATCTGTTGATTCTGTTCGATAAAATTCCTCAATGAACTCTCCTAGACTTGTTTGTTAGAAATATCACATGATCAATTATTCTACTGCCTATTTGAAAGCTAAGGGATGCTAATGATGCTAATGATGCTAGCTTATTTGAATTTAAACAACAACCGTTAACAAAAACAACCCAAAGATAACAACCAAGGATTAAGATAACCAAGCTTTATCTTGTGATTCTCCCATAAGTTCTGTTATTTAGGATTGGTCTCCTAGTCTTTTACCTTATCTGCTAAAGGATGCAAAGCTCATTCTTCTCTTTAGTGGGGCCTTCAGGTTTGAGGAACTCCACTCTTGAGACTTGGAGTACCATAAAGTGTAAGGGGTGATCCATTAGGGAACTTCTTTACTACCTCTTTACCTAGAGTAGCATTTCCTTGAAAGATTCCTCACAAACTACTTGAAACTATAGAATTTAATAAGCATATTTTTTGGAATAAGATTACATTGTTTACATCATAAACATCAAAATTTGTGAGATCTGTTGCTGTCATACACAGCTATTTTCTTTTGTTTTTGTTTTCAGCTTGATCACAAGTTTGTGACATTGATTCTTTCTCGTTCCTTCCTCCTTGTCACTCACTCTCTTTCCCCATTTTACTTCAAGCAGTGACCATGGATATTGGTGGGACTATCATTTCGCTACTTAATTTATCATGGGCACCTTTCCAAACCATTCTATTATTTGAGAAATGTTCAGAAACGCCTAGAGGCACTTCATGTCAATTTGGAAGTACTAAATGGTCGAGCAAATGACATTAAAATGGAGATGGATAGGGAAATTGCATACTTGAATAAGAAGCCAAAAAGTGAGGTACAATTGTGGCTCAAACATGTGGAAAAAGTAAATAATGAAGTGAGTAGCTTAGAAAATGAAATCAGCATGAATGGAAGATGCATGAACGGCTGTCTTCCTAATTGTTTTTTGCGTTATAAGTTAGGAAAACGCCTTGTAAAAAAGATTAAAGACGTGGCTGAGCTTCAAGGAACGGGAGTATTTTCAAATGGCTTATTTGTTGATTTATTGCCAAATGGAGGAAAATTTATGCCAACAACAGGAATAATAGGTAAAACAATACCGAGGAAGGTTCTGCATGAGATTTGGGAATGTCTGATTGATGTCAATATCAATAAGATAGGTGTCTATGGAATGGGTGGCGTTGGAAAGACAACTGTCATGATACATATCAATAATCTACTCAATGAAGCCCAGGCATTTGATAATGTCATTTGGGTGACTGCATCAAAAGTCTTTGACTTGGGAAAATTACAAATTGACATAGCAAAAGCAGTACACTTGGATCTCTCGTATGAAGAAAATGTGATTAGGAGATCAACCATATTATTTGAGCATTTGCAGAGAATGAAAAAATTTACGCTAATCATAGATGATTTATGGAGTAAGTTTACCTTAGAAGAGGTGGGGATTACAACCAAATAAAGATAATGGTTGTAAGTTAGTATTCATTACTCGACTCATGGAAGTCTGTCGGGGCATGGAGACAGATAGGGAAATTAAAGTGGATGTATTTTCTGAGCAAGAAGCCTGGAATTTGTTCATTGATAAAGCATGCGTGGATGAATTTCTTTCTCCCACAATAGAATCCACTGCAAAGCAGATTATTGATGAATGTGGTCGCTTGCCACTTGCAATTATTACTGTGGGACGAGCCATGAGGAAAACTAATGATGTGAGAGCTTGGAAGAATGCATTGGAAGAATTGAAAAGCACAAGAGCAGAAATTGAAGGCATGGAAGAAGATGTCTTTGCACGTCTGAAATTTAGCTATAACCACTTAAAAAATGACAAGGTTCAGGCTTGCTTTTTGTACTGTGCATTGTATCCTGAGAAATACAAAATTGATGTTGAAGAGCTGATTGAGTACTGGATGTTAGAGGTTTGATAGATGAAGTATGGGACAGGGAGCATGAGATCAACAAAGGGCATGCATTACTTAAGGAACTCAAAGATGCTTGCCTGCTGGAGGGTATTGGGACAGGGTATGTGAGAATGCATGATCTGGTGAGGGATTTAGCAATTAGAATCACAAGGGAGAGTCCTCGGTTTTGGTCAAAGCTGGTGTTGGATTGAAAACATTGCCAACGACATGGATGGAAGATGTAGAGAGGGTCTCCCTAATGGAAAATAACATTGAGGCTCTTCCAGATCATCCCTCTAGCATGAATTTATCAACTTTGCTCCTGCAACAGAACCCCTCTGGAGAGCATACCTGATTCATTCTTTTTGAAAATGCATAACCTCAGAGTACTTGATCTATCTGATTCCAAAATTAAGTCACTTCCAGTTACGCTTTCCAGTTTACAGAATCTCCGTGGACTCCTATTACGTCTTTGTGAGGTTGAAGAGTTACCTTCACTAGCAGCCCTTAAAGAGCTGAGGGTGTTGGACCTTTCATCTACTCTAATCAAAGGGTTGCCATGTGGTATTGAAGGCTTGGTAAATCTCAGGCGTCTTGATCTTTCATATACAGAAGAATTAGAGATGTTTCCTGCAGGGGTTATTCAAAACATGTCCCATCTAGAAAACCTATCATTGTTTAAAAGCAAATGGAGATGGTCATTGAGAACACAAGGAAAAGGGGAAGGAGCAGATTTTGCAGAAATCACAAACTCCTCACAACTAACTAATCTTGGCCTTTCCTTTGAGGATCGATACAGCTTCAACAACTACGTGAAATCTGGACACTGGCGGGTGCTGAAAAGCTACCGCATTGGAATAGGACTTTTGTCAGGCCTTTTACCTATTTCCAAAGGAACTTGTAGTGTAGCAGTTCAAGGCTGTAACATCATTACAAATGGGAGTTCAATTGAGCTCCCAGACAACACTCAAGAATTGGCATTACAGGGTTGTCATGACATTGATATTCTATCCAAACTGTCAAGCATATCGAACTTGGATAATCTTAAACAGTGTTACATCTCAGTTGTAGTGGTTTAGAGTACATCATAATGGCAGATGAAAATTATTTTCCTCTTCTGGAGAAATTGATCCTTCGAAAGCTGCTTAACCTAAAGGCAATTTGTAATGGAACTGTGGTTGATATTGTATTCTCAAACTTAAAGACTCTGCATATTCATAATTGTAATAGACTCAAGTACATATTCACATTTGGATTGTTACAGAGCCTCCAAAATCTTGAAGAGGTTGAGGTATGGAATTGTCATTCAATAGAGGACATAATAGAAGGGGAGGAAACCAGTGGAGTAAATAACAATGTCTTTCCTCCTATAATGATTCCAAGGCTACGTGTCATATACTTATCTTCTTTACCTGAACTGAAAACCATCTCTAAAAGGTTACCAGTTTGTAATTCATTAAAATCTGTTGACGTATGGGACTGTGAGAAGCTAAAGAAGCTGCCATTTTCAATGGACAACTTGCCTTTCTCCCTCAAACGCATTGGGGGAAGCCAAAAGTGGTGGGATGAGTTGTACTGGGATGAGACTGGCTGTAAGAATCTTTTGCAACCATTCTTCGTTGAAGATAAATGATTCACAAGACACCCCATCGTCAGGCTTTTTGATGAATATGCAAGTTGCATTCAGCAATGACTTGAGGTTGATTCATGGCAAAGCAGCATTTTGAATCTCTCAAATGCTATGGCTTCAGACTTTCCAGGTGAATTTTTGAGACTGCCTCTATCAACAAGCAACTCTCCAATGCTCCTCGGTCACCCCACCAAGACCCACCAAGACCATCACAGCCGAATTTGGAAGGCAATGCTAGATTGCATTTCACCACTCATTTTCTTCACAGAAGGGAGATCTCATGGTATTCTTGTTAGATTGCACTTGAAGAAAAGCAAGCATGGTAGTAGTGTGCTATTTTTACTTGCATGTCAGGGTTCTCAAGGTCTGTAGGCTGACAATCTTTTTTGGATTGCTGGGCTGTAGGGATGATACAAAGGGTTATGCAAGGATACTGGTGTCTCTCTAAAGGTGAAGGTTTGAAGTCTGATCTATTACAATTAAAATTTGTGGGATGAAGGTTCCATTTGGGCAGTAAGTCTATTTCTCATTTCTTTAATATGAAACTTACATCTTTTAAAAGAAAAGTATACATATGCAGTTTGATATTTGAGTATGAAATCCAATATCTTATATGGGTAATCACCATTCTTCATATTACAAGTAAATTTAACATTTGATGCACACTGAATTTTGAAAATGAAATAAAACAGTTGGTCGGGTACTGCTTGCTTCTTTCAATTGAAAACAAACAATCTAGGCACGACAGCCTAAAAGGAAGCAACTTTATGCTCAAATTGTCCCCTCTTGATGTAAAAACATAAAGAAGACTTACGTAATTGTTGGTTTCATCAATTTGCTGTCATTTATTCATTACAAGAGTTATGTCGTAAACTTCTGAAGTGTTCATGTTAGCATCATTGAATATAAATTACGTTAATGCCTTTAGTGCTTAGAACTTACACATTGGTGAATATCGACAAAATTAATTAATTTTTTTTCAATTTGATCACACAAGAAAAAGAAAGAAAAAAAGTGAAAAAAGATGAATGCTAAAAGGGTTTTAGAAACCTTGTTAATGGTGTTGAACACATAGGGTTGCAGGAATTATTTTCCGTCAGTACTCATGTACGTATAATATTAAATGTATCTTTACAATTTATTACAGATTCTAGTGTTGTAGGAAAGTTTACCTAGTGTTTACATCCATCAATATTCTAATCTATCTAGACTTGCCATTCGAGGAGTGATTGTAACGGTAACTTGCCATTAATGGATAGACTTGCCTTTTGAGTGCAGCTTTCCATTTCAGTGTTGTTGGCAGGTGAATCCCAGCTGGTTGGTGGACTTCTGCTCAATGACTGCTCGAGAGCAAAAGTCCACGTCCACTCTAGCGGTTTGTTCTAGCTCGGGACCGCTCGATGTCCACTAGAGCAAATGTCGAGCAGTTTCTTCTATTTCTATTTTTCGAGTGTCCTAAGATTGGTTTTCTCTAACAAAAATATAGATGAAAGCGTTCTAAACCTTGCCCCCGCAATGCCATATATTACATTTTATCTTGCAATACTGACGTTGTAATCACAATCAATCTTTAGAAATTTTTTTTTTTTTAACATTGGTTGATCCAAGAGTTAGTTGAAATTGTCACATCAACATTGTATGATAAATGTTGGATAAAAATGTAATTTCTAACAATATTTCAAAGAAAAACACAATTTCCTTACAATGAAGATCAATAATTTAAATATATCCTAAATATTTTCATTATCATTAGTTCCTTAGCAACCAAACAAAGCATTTTCTTTTGCCAAAAGCATGTCTCAAATTCCCAATTCTCAGCAACTTTAAGGTTTGCACTAGTGTAAAATAATCTCAGCAGAAGTAATGTGCAGTAATAAATCAACACAGCATCCTGATTAAAAGAACATGCAGGGAATGAAAAAAGTAGCTCAGCTATATATGAAAATTATCATAAAGTTGTCATTACAGAAGTCTGAACTCTTCAAATATATCTTTTGAACCACAAGTGGGGTAAGTTATTCTAATGCATGCAGGTTTCTGAAACCTATTCCTCCCACCAGCAGCACCATCATCTTACAACCTGGGTGAAATATGTGGACGGTCCCATTCAGTCGCAATGTGGTCACGGGTAATCTCTTTGAGCGAGCGGCAACCGCTTAAAGCCATGGTTAATTCAAACTCATCACGAAGCATCTGAAGTACTTTTTGCACGCCAGCCTCGCCTTCAGCGGCCAATGAGAACACCACAGGTCTTCCAATCTGAAATAGGATACAATGATCAAATGGATGACAATTACCTAAGCAAGACCATTTCTCAGATCACTGAGTCTAACAAATTTCCAGGACAAATTTGCCGTGTTCCAAACTTAATTCTAGAAATAATCTCATTGATCGTTATATGTAGCTATTTCCATGAAACTATTATTTACTCACAAATATGCCAGATGCTCCTAGAGCCAATGCTTTAAAGACATCTGTCCCTCGCCGGACTCCACCATCCAGAAAAACAGGAAGTCGGCCTTGTGCAGCTTTGACGACCTATGTCATCCCAATCAGAACATAATATTAGAACACAACAAAGTTCAGCTTCAAATGAATGCAACTTCAGAAAAAACAAAAATTGCCATGTGAACAATATCAAGGGAAGCGAAAAACTAAGCATGGAGAATGATAAAGAATTCAGAAATATAACAAGAGCTTACCAATCAGTGACAACAACAAAATCTCTTAATAGATTTATGAATAGTTTGGAAAACATTTGATAGTGACTATAAAGGAAGTAAATGTTACAATTCTAGCATTCAACTTCAGGGCACACTTGAGAAATACATCTAAAAACAAACAAATTTTGAATTAAAGAACTAAGCATCATAAAACTGGATCACCTAATCTTAATACTAAAATATGTGTGTAACTCATGATGGAAAATTGAAAGGGTGAAAAAGCATGCTGGAAAAAAATTAATTAATTTAAAAAAAAAAAACAAAACAAAACAAAAAGAGAGTACCTCTTCCAAGGCCAAAATAGTTGCAGGGACATAATCAAGTTGGCGAGCTCCATGATTGGACACGATGATTCCTGCAGCTCCAGCTTGTATGGCTAGCCTTGCTGAATTGTAGCACAAGAGGTGAGGTAAAATTAGAAGATTGTTGGAAAATACTAGAATTTTATTTCTTTTTTTTTTGGTGTTAAGTTTCCATACTATCCTCAGCAGTAAGTACACCCTTCACAAGAATTGGTAACTGAGTGATTGTCTGAAGCCACTTCACATCCTGTCCAAATAAATGAGAAGTTATTTAAAATATTACTCCTGTCAGATAGTTCAGGAAATCCTACATGTAAACAGTCATCTTACCTTCCAGCTGAGAGACCGGTCAATTTGCCCAGCAACATATGAAGCTAGTCCAGATTCATTGGACTGCAGGTTAACCCATTTATGATCATGGAAAAGTAAAATATATAAACATGTATATACAAGGAAAATTATTTGTTTGATATGAAAAAGTCATATTGGTCACCAACCTTATCCATCTTTCCAAGATCCAATCCCTCGAAGTTTTTCAAAGTCAAAAATGGTGGCAAAACAAATCTGTAGAAGAGTCCATCAAAAAATTAAGCTTCTTATGACACAGCAAACTTGTGGTTTAATTTTTATGTAACTTCGACATAAAAATTAGTTATTGTATATGAATTAGTGGGACAAGCTAAATTAATTTTTATTTTTTTTTTTTTTTAGGATTAATTAAATAATTAAATTCACTTTTTTCTATCAATTTAATTTAAGCTTTTGAGATAAGTAGTAATTTAACATGATATCAGAACAATTGTCTTGAGTTTGAATCTTAACTCGCTAATTTACCTCATTTTTAGTTAAATATTCTAGGTGTTGGGTCTCACTTGTTGAGGGAGAGTTTAAACTCACATATAAATAGTGTTAAAATATTAATTAAATTATTAAATTTCACTATTTCCTATCAACTTAAACTTTGGAGATAAAAGATTATTTAACAATTTTCAATTTCTTTATTTCCCATTTGTATTTTTGAATGAACAGTTACCGGTTCTTGATATCAGCCTCCCTGCGGCCGAGCCTTGGAGTGTCCACGGTAAGGGCAATTGCCTTGAAACCAGCCCTTTCAGCTCTCCTTACAAGCTGTGCCACCACATTCCTGTCTTTATACACCTGAAGAATAAGCGGAGCAATCAATGTTTATACACCACATTCCTGTCTTAATTCATATACTTCATGACTTAATAAGCACTCATGACTTCAAAAGTAGAAAGTAGAAAGGCATTTTCATCATGATCTCTTCAAAAATAGCCAAATGCCCACTATACTGGAACATAGAGAGCTTGTATTATTGAAACCATTATGAAATTTACAGGGAAGTATCAGCAAAGAAACAAAAACTCACAACATTTTTTTAGAAAAGAAATATGTATCAATAGGCAAGTACGATAGAAGTTAACAGCCCAAGAGTAGATGGGAGAATATGGGGGCATTCGTGCACAATTCTATATTTATTCATATGCCATTAAATCTGGCTTTCAGAATTATTAGGTTTGTATAATAAATCTTTTATGATGTTGAGGCCAAGATCAATCACAGTGAGAAAAAGTAGAGATTTTAGCAAAACGATTAACAAGAAAAGTGAGGGGTTATCTTTCACTCACATAGAGTTGGAAAAAGCGAATGCCAGGTCCTGTTGAAGCGACCTCTTCAACACTGGAAGTAGCCCAAGAGGAAAGCGTCTGAAACAACCAATCATGCATAATTTGAATATGACAGACATGTAAATATTGATCTCAATACATCAAAGACAAAAATATGAAGGAATTGCAAGAAAAGAGTAGATTCAATTTAGACAAAGAACTTGAAGAAACTTGGTGAGAAACCAAACCATAATAGTGCCAGCTGCTGATGCTGCTCTTGCAGTTGCATACTCTCCTGCATGAGAATTACTTTACTGAGTTCAGCCCAAGATCTGTTTTCTTTTTATTTTATTTTTTATTTTTGGCAAAAGTTATAAAGAAAAACTTGTCCAATAGAGACACTAAGGAGGTTACACATCAACCCAACCATATCAATGTGAGAAATGTCTTTATAATCTCTTCAGGATTCCAATGCATTTTATACTTGGGAAAAAAAAAGTTCCTAGAAAGCGCAGCTACACCCTTCCAATGGAAAATGTTAAAAAGGGCCATGTGGTTGGTCCCCCCCACCCCCAAATAAAGAATGCTCATTCAGAGTTACAACACTTTTGACCCTCTATTTGAAATTAGAAATCAATAGTAGGCAAATAGATATAATCAAAAGCAGCTATTAGTGAAATAACTTCCAACTTTATTATAGGACCTTTAATTTCATTTAGGGAAAAGCTCTTTTATTTATTTATTTATTTAGTTTTTCCAATTTTACATCTTTTGCAAATCAATGAATGCAAACCACATAACTTTGGAACTATTTAGTATCTAAGAGGTACAATATAGTACTTATAAGACAGATGTGCTAGGCAATCGGAACAATCACCAACCAAAATTTAGAAGGAAAAGGAAAAGAAAAGATGACAGCAGAGGATAAAGGCTATTGTATTAGGATCCTCCTCTTAAAGTACAAGATATAGTTCTTTGCAACCTCTTATGAACCATTTTCTTTAACCTTCGTTGAAAGGGGTACAAGTATGTACCTTCAGGGTGAGCCATCTTTTGCATGGCAGTCGGAGCAATCATGATGGGCATTGAGATTTTGAAGCCCAAAACAGTTGTAGTCATGTCTATCTTGCTTACATCAATAAGAATACGAGGTCGAAACCTATTTTCAGTTAACATAAAGATAAATTTTGAGTGAAGAGATCCAACAGCAAACTTGTGGTAAAGAAATAACAAAATATGGAACACAAGCTACAATTGGAAAAAGGATGAACTCAATTTTCTTTTCAGGGAAAAAAAAAATGAACAGACTAGACCAAAAGAAACACTTTTGGGGTCACTATCAAGAGAATGGCTTACAAAATCCTTGAGAACGCATTTCGGTTCTCCTTCAGAGTCCATTGGTCCTCTGCACCTGATGCATAGTAGTCATAAACCATCTTTGGCAATTTCTCCTTAGCAATTGCATCATACTCGGTAACATTAGTAATCTCCATCTCTCCAAAGGATTGTTTATGCTATCCCCAGAATATTCTGAAAATGGTTTTAAAAAGAAAAAAGTCACACCTCATAATAAATTTCTTTTCAAATTCAGTGAATTGAGGCAACAACATAGAAAACCTGATCAAGGCTTCCAGGGCTAATGTACAAATAATTAAGTCAGAGACTCAGAAGCACATGCTTAGAGAGTGACAGCACTTTCTATCAAATAAAATTCTGCAGTATATCTAAATCTACAAATTTTAGATTCTAAAGAACATTCTGGCATTAATAGTCAAATTCATTGAACATATTCTGCAAAAAGTAATGCAGGCAACTCCACAGATAAACAGGGTTATGTCCCCTGCAATAGCAGTTCAAGAGTTTCCATCACCATTTTTTACAGTTGTCCTTTACAAAATTCATCAATCATCAGTCCCCCTAACATGAAAAGCAGGATCCTCCTAAAGCTACACCATAAGACTAATACCATAGACTTAACACACTGATTAGCCAAATAAACTGCACACAATCAATTCCTCCAAAACCAAATAAACCGAACGGAATCCGATAAGTCTTAAATCGTAATATACGAAAAACCACGAATTCTGATATCATTCAACCACAGGAAAAAGCTCAAACAGACAACTTGCAATCTCTAGAAACTAGAAGAAATGAGCTAAAACGCAAACTGGTTTTAAAAATCAGTCACGACCCGTTTCAATAAAAAAAGAGAAAACCTTGACTACTCCATCTCAATCATAATTCTGATCAAAACCCAGATGGGAATAATCTTATAAACCCAAAGTAATCATCATGCAGTGAAAACCCAAGTGAAAGAGAACTCAAGATAGAGCAAAGGTGAAGCAAAGAACAAACCTTGGACTCCTCAGAAGAATGAATGAATGGAAGGATGCTAAAGAGAAGAGCTAGCTGCTGCAGATAACGTTAGAGAGAGACAGAGAGAGAATGAATGTGTAAGCAATGCAAACAAGCATGTAGTGCAGGAAGAAGAAAGAGACGGAGAGAAAATAATATAGAAGATTGGCGAGTGAAGACAAAAAAGAGTAGAGATGAGATGAGAGAAAAAGACAGTTATATGGATTGGCTTTTCAAGGTTGGCATTTGCAACCAAATCTGCTTCAATGGTTATGGAATTGTAAAACTTTGTGTGGAGAGCATTTCCTTGGTTTTCATTTTTCACTCTTCAACCTCAAATATAGACGAGACCCTGATGAGAGTCGGGACGACGTGGCATTGTTTATCAATTACCATGGCCATTATTTATTTATTTATTTAATTTTTACATGTCAACATAAGAAGGAGGGAAAGAAAATTCTAACTAATATTCTCCGTTTTATTAGGAAAATTTGAACTTGTAATTTTGCTTTATAATGTGATTCATATTCAATTGAACTATCCTAAGATCCATAGCCGTAATTTTTGGTTAAGGACAAATCTATACGGGGTATGCAGGGCTGGTGCCTCTACTTACCTTTTTTTTTAAAAAAAAAATTATATATTTTTATGTCAAATTGTAGCCTAGCCATGTCCTTGCCCCTGCTTTGTCCAAAAAAAAATGTTCTTGCCCCTGCATTTTAAAATCATTTGCCTCTCCATTTTAAAATTATTTCTTACTCTCCCTCCACTTATTTCCTCACTACCTTTTTTTTTTTTTTTTTTTTTTAATGTTATTTGTTGTTTTGTTAAATTAATAACTATTAAAACATGCTAATAATTTTATTATAATATCATTAGACTAATAGATAAATAAATTTAATAAATTTTTATTTGCATTTACCATATATAAAGAGAACAAGAAAATTATTATTATATTTTATTATTTTATTCACACCTTGGCTTGACTAGATTCCTGGCTCCGCCAATATTTTTGGTGAACCTGAAAAGTCATTTTTATGTATTTTATCTTACAAAATCATACTAAAATAACAAAAATATTATATTAAATTGGAATAATAAAATAAAGAAACTAATTTATATTACTCTTCTCGAGTATTATTATTAATTTTTAAAATCAAACTTGTAATCTTATAAAATTAGGGTCCGACTTCCATGCTGTAGTTTAAGTAATGGTTAAGATTGAATTTCTCAAAATCTCTCATCATTTTCTGGTTAAAATTGAATCTCTCAAAATCTCTCATCATTTTCTCTCTCCTATTAGAATGTAGTGTAAAACCTCATTTTTACATCTTTTAATAGAAACTTGATACATGAGGTAAAAACACTAAATTCAATGAAGATAAAAGCACGTATCTTTAATTTAAATCAATTCTATGGCTTCTGTGATTTTTTCAATGGATAGTATTTTGTCAAAAGAAAAAAAAAATTTATTTAGTGTAAATGAAAATATATTATTTTTTTGGCATTTCAAATTGAAATGTTTGATTTCTATGGAAAAGTGATTAGTTCTCTAGAGTCTGAATTGTGAGAACCAATTTGATTTAGGTGCAGTAAAAAAAATTGCATAGTTTTCTCAAGAATCTAAATTTTGAATAAAAAAAAAGTAAAATTAAATTTAAACAGTTCAAAAAATTATATATTTTAATTATATATATATCAATTGAGTCTATTGATTGGTTCGTGCACCCACGTGCTAGTGGATTTGGGAATGTAGCCGTCAGATTTGGAATGAGAATCCCAACTCTGAAAAATTCAATTTTGATGTGGAGAAAAGTAAATCATGTGCAATAATTGTATTAGCTCATCAACAACACTCGTATATCTATGCCATTGGAACGTTTATGATTGCAGTCCATGACAACACTCTCCACCAATCAAATTCATCTCTTCAGGTTTTTTTTCCTCCTTTTTTAATTAAGCAAGTTGATTTTTGGAGATGTTTTGATTTGGGATTGGAGTTGAAGGTTTATTTCCATTTATTAACTCTTTCAAATGGTAACATTTCAACTCCATGATCTTGGTATAAGATGAGGAAGAAGTACAAATTAAAAAAATATATATATATATATATAAAATCAATCTTGACAACGATCTAATCACAACTTGATAAGAAATTCTCTTCTTATTTTGCAGGTAACTCGAGTTGAGGCCTAATTCAAACGTGCAAAATTTGGTATCACTAATATCTATATAATAACTTTCATACGCCAATAAGAGTTGGATTAAAATAAAAAAAGTTGGATTATTTTATTTCGTTGGCAACCAACTAATAAAGTAAGTTTAATCTAATTTATCCCACCAAAAATTTAAAATAAATAAATAAACTCTACTAGTGGAAGAATTAATTAGTGCCAACTTCTTGGGTGGTTTTAGAGTGTAATTCTATAAATATATATTTTTTTATTCTTGTTAAAAGTAATCGTGCATTTGAAAATCACAATTGGATCAAAATTTAGTAATAATTCATTTCAAATTTAATGATAATTTTTAAAATATATCATCTTTAAAAAATAAAATGAGAAACAAAGGTCCCATAACAATTATAATATTACTCGATCTTAGAACATCACCCTCGCTTTTATGGATGAATGGTAATTGAATTATATTATCTAGCTTACCCAAACGACTTATTCAAGGTCTTACGGTCACCCACGTTTGTAGAACTACTGTTGAATTGGCTTTACAAACGGTCTAAATATAAAACAGTCACAAATTACTCAAAATTCTATGTTCTTACACATCTATGCCACATCAAAAACGTTTTCAACCTAAAAAATAAATAAATAAACAAATATCACTCTCTGAAAAAAAAAAATGTTACTATGCGTAATTTGGGCCATTCCATCACTTTCATCATTACCGATAACTTGGAACCTTATATAAATAATAAAAATGTACATTTGATTACTTAATATACAAACTCAAGGATATTAGAGCAGTTCTCAATTGTCTACAATCCAGTTTTGTACATCACATTTGTAGAGAAGTTAATGAAGCAACTCATAGATTGGCGAAAGCAACTTTCCAATCAGAAATCATATACTATATATATATATATATATATATATATATATATATATATATATGCAGAAGCCTTGCTTTCCAAGAGAATATATAGCTTACAACAATGTTATTTTAAATATTTTACAAGTGGCGTTTTAGAGGCACTAAAATTGTGAAAAAAATGACATGTTCAAATAAGACCCACTAAGAGCCAAAAGGCGTTAACAAGTTGTCATGACATTGGCATTGTCGTTTCAGCTTAATGGGATGTGGGTATAGTATATATATACATAACATTATTTATAAAAAATAAAATGCAAAAATTATTTGAGATTGCCACATCACATTGTAGAATAGTCGTAAAATAAAAATGTTGAGACAGAGCATTACTGATTAACTATTATCATGCAATGTCAATATTACACATCATGCAATATTTGAATATTGTGAGCCACTCCCATCAATTTCAGGAATATGGTCATTAATTTGTTGCCGTGTTATCTTTGTATAATGCCATTGACTAATTTCTAGTCTATTCCTTCACAGCACCCTTGTCTTGGTCCTAGAGGGCATCATATAATGGATCGTACATGTTAAAATTCATTTTAAATAAAATTTTTCTCATATAATGGATCTAACATAAGTTTTCTCCACCAATTTCCAATTTTGTCTAAAGGCTTATCTAGAATCATTGGTGTTATGTGTTAAAAGTTTTCTCTAGATGAGTCTCCACGGCAGCAGCTGGGAATTTTCCACAACGGAATTAGCGGTAGAGAGAGCGACTATCTCTCATAAGCGAAGAGAGAGAGAGAGAGATTTTGTAAGGCCCTTTAAAGTCCCCGAATAAAGAGGAAAAATAAGGCTATAAGTAGGCTATTTGCTATTGCTGTAAGGGCTGCTCGCCTTTATATGACTTGGCTTGGCTTCGTTATGTCCAATCAATTTGAAGCCAAAAACATCAACTTTCTTAAAGTTTAAATAGAGTATGAATGGTATTAGTGAGACCCGTTAAATGTGATCATTACAATAATATGACTCGGTCATTGGCACATTTCTAGAAGCATGGACAAAGATGAAATTTTATGACTCGGGCTAAATCTTACGTATAGAAACCAGTTTATAGGTCACATATAATATATACTATTTTATTGCCATGGACAAAGATGAAATTTTGAATTTTATATATATATAATTGAAGTCCCCACTCTATATATACTCGGTCATACAAACTCCATTGTTGTGTGAGACATGATAGAGACAAGTAAGGGGATTTGAAAGCCGCCATCAACATCTCCCTCACTATTTTCTGAAAAATCAATGAAACATGATAAGGTGATTCATGAGGTGCATGTTGAATATATTATCTAAAAGCTTACTTTATCTTTTTGTATGGGACCCAACATTAGGTGCATGTTGTATGTCTTATATTAAATAATTTAAAGCCAATTTATGAGCCCAAAGTATCACATTCTATATATATAAGAGAATTAGAAATGATATTTAATAAATTGGTATACGATTAATATGCATTTAGAATGACGTGTTAGTGAAAATCGGTCCTTATTTTTGTTTTTACAAGCTTTTGCTGATTCTCACTAATACGTCTTTTCAATTATATAACACTTATATACAGTGGCGGAGCCAGGAATCCAGTCAAGTCGGGGCATGAATAAAATAATAAAATATAATGATAATTTTTTTTTTCTCTTTATATATGGTAAATACAAATAAAATTTATTATATTTATTTATCTATTAATCTAATGATATTATAATAAAATTATTAGCATGTTCCAATAGTTATTAATCTAACAAAACAACAAATAAAGATTGGCCAGAGAGAATGGACAATAACCCAAATCCATATATTTTAGAGCAAATAATCACGATCGAAGAGAAAAATATATATGATATTACTAATAAATATACTTTTCCTCAACAATCAGTCAATATAACATAGAAAAAAGAAAGAAAACATGAAAGGGGCTTTCAGATAAGTTTCACCTAAAGTTCAGCCAATTAAAATCAAATACACAATTAAAATTCACCTAAAATCAAACACACAATTAAATTTCACATAAATTCAGCCAAGAATAGCAATCAAAATAGCCCCCCAAAAAAATCAACAAATCCCAACCTTTGATAACCAAAGGGCTAAGACCAAAAATCAACACAAAATCCTCCACAATTTCGACCTATAATCAAATACCAACAAGGCAACAAGAATCCAAGGCTACTAAAATCAACACAAGAAAACCTAACTATAATCAAGAATTAAGAACAAAGGGAAAGATTTATATCTGCAAGGCTGCAATTATACTTTTGAAGAACCCATTTATTAGTAAAAAAAAATTTCTGCAGCAAGTTACCCATTTTGAAGAACCGATTTATACTTTTGAAGAACCCATTTTTTTTTTACTTCGATTGATCCTGTGTATATGAATCTAAATGCACAAGAAAATTTAGAACCTATCAACACATACGCTGGGCCCATTTACTTCTATTCGTAGCAGTGAGGGAAGGTAAATGATGCAGCAAGAGGGAAACAAGAAGGAAATATCGCACCTCATCATCAACTCAAAAACATCCCATCTAATATTTGGAATCTCTATGTCTTTGGATTAATATACACAGCAAATCAAGAATTAAGAACAAAAAAATAGGAGAGAGATGAGGCTTTGGAGGATGAAGATTGAAGAGTAAAAAAAAAAAGAAAAAAAAAAGAAAGGAAAATAGAAATGTTGGGACTTGGGAATAGGGTGATGCAAGTGGGTTGGGTTAAATTTAAAAAAATAAGGTAGTGGAAAAATAAGTGGAGGGAAAGTAAGAAATAATTTTAAAATTGAGGGACAATTGATTTCTGATTTTAAAATGCAGGGGTAAGGACAATTTTTTTTCCAACAAAGCAGGGGCAAGGACAGTTTTTTTTCAACAAAGCAGGGGCAATGACATAGGAAGGCTACAATTTGACATAAAAATATATAGAAAATTTTTTGAAAAAAAAAAGCAAGCGCCCCTGCTTACTTGGTAGTAGATCCGCCCCTGCAATTTTATACCAATCTATTAAATAGTATTTCTCTAAGAGAATATATGCTTTCCACAATCTTAAGCATCGTTTGTGCATGGGATCTCATGCACCTTTAGTAGTCATAAAAGAGAAATGGAAAAAATAAATAAAAAATAAAAAAGTAGCGATTATTTATTTTTTTGATATATCCACACAAGAGAGACCTTCACTTTATGAAATATGGTCATCAGCCGATTAAGCTGCCACTTGAAGGCATTAATAGTTTGCTCTGCTCTTGATTGTTTTTTTTATACTCGGCTCGTGGATCCTAATAGATGGATTTGGATTCCCGCCACTTATGGCCAATTTTCAATTAGATCGACTCATGAAGTTGTCTCTCACAATTCTACCAGCAAGCTCCCCTTTTTCCCCTAAAATTTGGAATTGCATTAATGGCCATAAACTCCAGTATAGATTAAAGTTTGTTTGTTTGTTTTTTTTTTTTGGGGGAAGATTGCTCGGAACCTACCGCTAGTCAGAGTGAGGTGCAACATTGTCACTCTACTCATGTGAACAACTTTTTTTTTTTTTTGACATGTCCACACAAGGGAAGCGGGAAGGAGGATTCGAACTTGACCTCCACTTCATTAGGCGTATTCTACAGCCGATTGAGTTACCTCTTGGGGATGGACAACTTTTAAAATATGCCTTACGGAGTGCAATTCAATTTCAAATGTCAAAACAAGTTTTGGCTTCCTTCATCGGACACTAATTAATTTTTAGATGAGATTGTCAAAGCCTAATCCAACAAATAATATCAAGGTCATGTGTTTAAGTTGTGGGAGCGTCACGTTGAAGGAGAGATTGTTGAGGTGCAATAGTGCTAAAAACATGTCTTGCAAGGTACTATTTTGAATGCCATAAAATGTTTTGACTTCCTTCATTAGATGCTAATTGATTTTAAGATGAGATAATCAAAGACTCAAGTAATCGTGTGTCGTTTTGTTACTATTGAGAACCTATCTACTTGGGTGTGTCCCTTTTGTAATGGACCCCAAGAAACTCTCTCTGACGTTTTCCTTGAGTACCCTTTTGAAAGAATTTTGTTGAGAAGCTGAGTGTGACCTATCAGCTCTGAAGCTTTCTACAATCATCCTATTACTGTGTGGATTGCAACCAGATTACATCCAAACCAGAAGGCTCGAAAATTCCATCACTTTATATTGGGAAGCCCCATGCTGCTGCTCTATTGGCCACTCAATTAGCAGCCTTCTTTGAGGTCTACTCTCATCTTAGATGGGGATGTTATCAACATCGATCATCCTTGCAACTCAACTTGTTCAAGGTTAATTTGGAATTTTGCTTCAACTATTTCGATATAACTTTAGCTTGCCGGCTTTTCACAGTTAGAAAGCTAGCAAAGTTTCAAAGTACATTGCTTAGTTAGATGAGCCACTTTTAATATTGTGTTTAGAAGCATTCTTAATTGATTTTTCATTCTCTATTTCATTCAAATTGAAGTGAAAAATACCATAATTTCTAACCGTTTTCCTATTTGAATACCAAAAAAAAAATAAAAAATAAAAAAAAATCTAAAGGAGCATAAATACATAAAGCATAGCCCATGAAATAAGGCCCCCGACATACATAAATTGATCACATCAATTTATGTGTATATATATATATTAATTTGGAAAAGGCATTGTAGGCTTGTAGCTGAACAAGACGCATGGCTAATCAAGTAATAATTGATGTTCTGTTGTGTACGGACTTTAAAATAGATGGTTATCACACATCAGTCTAGATTCCTGCACATCATATGAACAGTCACTTGTCTAAGGAAGAATATGGAAGCAACTGAAAAGAAAGAAAGAAAAAGAAACTTTAATCAAATAATAAAATGTGAGATGTCATAAAATAAACTGTAGGAAAAATGGAATCAAATCGGAAATGTCATAATAGAAGTATCAGTTTACCAACATAAGCAAGGCATTCATTCAACCATAAGCGACGGTAGTTTAATTATCTCAAGAAAATTCTTCAACTCTTAGAATAAGAATTTGTAATCTTATTAGTATTAGTTATTTTAATTTTTGCTGATGTTTTGATGAGAACTATAATTCAATTGAACTTGAAAGAACACTATATATTGTATCATGTAAGCTTCTTTCGTGCAATTTTCAGTCTACAAGTGCTATAGTTACGTTTTTCAATATATATATATATATATATATATATATAAAGAGATTCATTCAACAGTAGGGTGCTCTGAGAAATACACTGCAATGAACTTTGAATGGTGCAAGGACCTTTGGATTTGAGAACTGCAATAATGATATGATTTTCTCTCTCTCTTCTGCAAACACGTACAAAAACGTATCCTTTAACTTGGCGAAGGTGAGTATCCGACACTTACTGCATATCTATCTATTTAAAGGGCTGCTACAGAGCAACTTTCATTGATAAGACTTGAGCTTTGAGATTCAGCTTCTCTTGTTAGATACCAAAAATCCAACAGAAGAGATCCAGCCAAAGCTTTTTTCATCCACATTCCACAGATGGGTAAATGCCCATTAATTAGTACACTGCATTAAAACACAGTACCTTTTATCCATGCATACATCAAAACAGAAAGGGACCCGTGAGTGTATTAATCTGAAGCAAAAACCAGTAAATGACTCCAATATAATTGTCACAGTACTCTTACAATAAGAAAATCAGACAACAAAGGACAAAAACTGAAAGCCCAAGTGAGTGAAATGTGTTTTTGATCTCTCCGTGTGAAGCATTTGAACTCGTCTTGTCATGGTGCCAGGATGGCTTCGTTGTCTCAGAATCATCATCTGGATGTTGATCATGATCAGCAACGGTTTTGTCATTTATGGGTCCTGCTGTAAAGCAAACGGGAGTTTCTAGATATGTAGAAATGTTCTTCTTGTATATTTTGTTGCTTGTGCAGAGCCCAGCATTGCCTCTAACATCCAACCTCTTCCCAAGCCTGTCAATGAACTCCTCTGGGAGTTGCAGCTGCCCACTCAACTGATTGTGGCTTAAGTTTAGCTGATCAAGATTTGGAAGAGCCCCTAAATCTGGAGGAATTGTCCCAGTGAGGCTGTTGTTGTCTAGAGCTAGAGCAGTGAGACTTTTCATGGTAGTGATTGTGTTTGGTATTTTGCCTGTGAGCCCACATCCTGACAAACTCAACGATTTTAGCTTCCTAAGGGTACCTATGAACAAGGGCATCCCTGCATTTATAGGGTTGTGATCAACTACAAGATACTCCAAATTCTCCAAACCTGAGAGGGTTTCAGGGATTGGCCCATTAACAAAATTGTTGCTTAAATCAAACAATGCCAACCTGTTGAGCATCCCTAATTCTGGAGCTATCCTTCCAACAAACCTGTTTGAGCTCAAGTCAATCTTTTGGAGAATAGGAAGCTGACACAGAGAACTGGGCAGATCCCCTTCAAAGCCATTCCAGCTTAAGTCCAAGATGGTCAAATCAGTCAACCCACCAATTTCTTCTGGGATTTCTCCACTTAAATTGTTGTAACTCAAATCAAGTTGCTCTAAGTTGACCAACCCACCAAACTCCCTGGGGATTTCTCCCTGCAGGTTGTTTTGTGCCAGATTTAGGACCCTTAGGCTGACAACTTCTGATATGCTTGATGGAATTCCTCCGGAGAGGGCTGGATTGGATACAAGAGCTAAACACTCCAAAGAAGAGAGTGCACCAAAAAGGGTCGGAGAAAGAGTGACCGGAGTTGTTAGAAAACAGTTGAATATAGACAGGGTCTTCAGAAAAGGTAGTTTGAGGAGGGAATCTGATAGATTAGCAGAGGATTTGCAGGGTGGGGAGACAACATCAGGGCCAATATGGATCTTTGTTACATGAAAGATTGGAGGGTCTTGACCAATTTCACATTCAACACCAGGCCATGGAGTGTCTGTACAAGGCTGTGGATGTAGTTCAGCCCAGCCAGAATCATCTAGAAGACCACCCATGACATCAAATAGCCCCAAAATCTCCTCCTCTTCCATCACCATTTCACCTCCCCCGTTTTGTTGTGCAATCACCACCCCTGCCAAAACAAGGAAACCTACAAAAAAAAGAGACACAGAAGCCATGAGAGAAGACCAGGATAGTTTTAGGACCAAAGAGACTATTATTTGTTGTGTTCTCACAAAACTTTCATGAATGGTGGTGATTGCAAATGGGACGAAACTAAAGGAATATCTATGCAGCTCACCTTTATGTCAGTATGAAGCCTGCATGAACCTGAAGTTGTCGCCTTTGCATCCCAGAATTGCAGGCATGAGTACGACAGTGCTAGTTTGCATGAAAAAAGGTGGTGAGATGCTCGAAGGGAAAACAGTTACTATAAATGGTGAAGCTTCTCAGAATGGTCAAAATTGGTTCAAGTGTAACATGACTGGACATTGCTTTATCTCAGTAATGAAGATACTTTATAGACTTTACAGGCTCTTTCTCTTTCTCTTTCTCGCGCATCACTCGGATTGGCAGCAGCCTGCAGCCTGCACGCTACCCCCACAAGAATCTGAATCACTAATTTTCTTATTTGCCAAATATTTCTTTTTTTTTTTTCAAGAGAACAAAACACTTTTATTTTTCCCTTTCGAAATTGTGCTGCAGTCTTTTTATTTTGTCTCCGATGTTTGAAAATTTTGTTAGAATGAATAACGTCTGAAGTTTGTGTTTTTACAAAACTAGGGTTTTGTTATTAGATTTAAAGGTCTGAAGGTATTTTTTTATTTTTTTATTTTTTTTCTAACGGTTGATTTTAATAGTATACAATTGTCTGTAGACCCCCGTTGACATGAAAATTGGATGGAATGCAGGGCTTTTGAGCAATTTTCAAAAAATTGAGTCGTTGACAGTATCCCTTAGTCAATCAGGTAACAAGCTCAATCAATTGAGTTCGAGACAGTATGATCTTGAGAACCTCAGTCGGTACCTAGTCGACCAAGCTCAATTAATGTCAAAAGGTTAGATTTTTTACCAAGGTTCTTAATGATTTTCAAGGGCCTTAGATTTCATTAAAGACTTTAGGGTTTTAAATAGAAAATAGAACCTAATCAATAGACAGAGTGTAAACGCAGAGGAGGTACAAAATCAAATTACGAGGGATTTAAGCCCAAATTGTAAGTATAGACTTACCAACCATACGTTAAAGCATTTTCCATGTTACATGTTATACGAGCATGATTTATTGGTGTTCTTGAGCCTTGAGTTTTGAACATATGCTTATGAGCATAAAATTATATTTTCATGATGTGATTTACATGTAATTACATGCTCGGTCTTAGGAACACGTGTTTGCTCAATCGGACTTCCTAATTTTTCTCGCCAAAAGCCATTGGGCAACCATGCATTCAGTGTTGATCGATCGAGCACAAAAATTTCTCAAAACTCTTTGTTTTCGACACCGTTTTTCATTTTGTTCCATCTTAAAGTATTTTTAATGAGTATTTCATGCACTTTACTATTCTCTTAATAATATTTTATGACTTTATTTTCTCGGACATTACGCCACTAACCACTAATCTTTGTGATTGGCGAGAATGTTGGGTTTGATTCTCAATCTTATTCAGACTCCGGGACCAAATCCAAAAAGTGCCCCAACAAAGACTAATAGTGTTGACTACCAATAAAGTAACTAGACAAGGGCACACCATAGCATAATATAATAAAACAAACTGCATTAGAGGAAGGAACATGTGACAAACTATTCCTCCTCACTTTGCAGCGATAAAGCTGCTGCAAGTCTGAATAGAGCGACATGTGAAATACTTGCTCACTAGGGATTTTGCGTATTTAAACACTCAAAAACTTTTTCAATGTACTTTTTCTATTACAAATACAAATTTCCTGCATTCCCATCTACTTCAAACTCATCACCAACCGAGTCTTCAACTTGTTGATTTTAACATTCTTTTAGCAACAAGCAATATTGCATCCACAGACATAGATACATGCATGCAATATCTCACATATATGACAATAATTATAATTAAAAGGATCAAATTGAGGTCTCAATGGAAATAGTTCCCAAAAACATCAATTTACAATTTTGATGAGCTTGATTCCTTCCTTGTTCAAAATCCTTTTTTTTTTTTTTTGTTGATGAATAAGAATTTCATTAAAAGCAAACAGACCAAACAGCAAAGAACACCAAATACAAGCCCTTCCAAAAGGCTGAAACCACAACCACAAAGAGGCTTAAAACCAACCAAAACAAATAAAAACACAAAGCTGCCGACAGCTTACAAGCAGCAGAAATTACAAGCAAACAGAAAACACCACCAGACAGTTTTCCAAAAAGGAAACTAAAACTAACAAACCAACTCAAGCCAGACTCCACAAATTCTGCAGAGAGCACTACAGCAATAAATCTGCAGGCAAATTCCACAAGGAAACTAAAATCAGATTATCTCTAGTCTTATGAAACTTCCCCTTCCCAGCTAGTTTGGACCTCACTTCCCAAATGATTTTCTTCAATAATTGTTCTTCAGTGCTAGGCTAACCAGAGTGCTTTAACTCATCCTTGTGCGCCATAAGTTGTAAACTGCAGCACCTAAGACCAGGCGGCAGAGAATACCTTTAAGAGTATTCTTCCCCCATTGACTGATACCTATCTGCACAGTCTCTCCCTATAAAACAGAAGGTTTTTCCACTCTGCATCGCTGCATACAAAACTTCCAAGTTCGATAATTGAAACTGCATTCAAAAAACATATGCTCTCTACTTTCCATCTGGTTATGACAGAAAAGACATTTAACATCACCATTATACCCCCAGCTGATCAACCTATCCCCTGTTATAAGTCTGTTCTGCATAGCCTATGATAATTTTCCTTGTTCAAAATCCCTTGATTACCTCTGATAATTTTCTGCCCGTTTTGTCTGACTTGCACTTCCAGATTTATGCTAGTCATCTTTGCTCAGTTGGCATCAATCTTCTACTAACTAGAAAAGCCTATGTTTAGGTGGCCGAAAAAGAAACATAGACCAATATGTTGAACGGATTATATCAGCCCAAAGTTGATAATGTAGCAGAACAAACAAAGTTATTGGGACACCAGTCGAAGCAAGTATAAAAATTGGAGCCTTTGACATTTTGCCATTATATACCAAAAAACAAGTTGCACTGAAGGCTACCACCATGCCTACTATAGAAGTGAAGAGTGTGGTGATTCCAAACACCAACCTTGCAGGTAATGACTTAAGGAAATCATTCTCTGTGTAACGTGACGTGAGAATTGACAAGAACATTAGTATCGAAGTCGAAGAGGATAATAGTGCTATTGCATCTGACACAAAAAATACCATAAACCAATCTTTTTTGAAGAAAATCGGAGTGCCTTTTTCTTGATTGTTGCCACCCGGTACAGTGAATGCTGCAGCGAAAACCATTGTGGCAATTAGTGTCGCCACAAGCATGCAATAGTTCGCTGTGTCCTTCATCCACTTTTCACCATCTTTTCTCAGTTCTTTATGTTTCTTTCTGAATATATCCCAAGGTGTTTCGTCTTTCAGATTTCTCATATTCACGTATGGAGGTGGCACAATCTTTTCTATCTCCTACAATGATCAAGGTGTAAATTGACAAGTAAAAGTGTGAGACGGATCTATGTAAGCAGAAGAAAAAGAGACTAGAAAAATATTAACACCCACCTTAAACCATAACAACTCCCGTTGCATTTGAAGGGCTGCTCCTGATAAGATATTTAGTCGATCTGGAGGAGGTAATTTTCCAGCTAAGTGCAGCATATTGTCATTGTTTTCATCAACATATGCTGCAATGATATCCTTGATGGCCCCTATCTCATATATTAGATTGTATACACTCTCTTGCCGATTTAAAACAGCAATGTGAAATAAACTTCGATTTTTTTTGTCTACCTTCCACATAAGGTCAGGGTAAGAGCGTACGAGTATCATTAGAAATTCAGCATTTCCTAATTCTGCAGCATCAAAAAGAAAAGAAGAATGATTGTCAACCAGGATTGAGAAGTCTCTGTCTGGTACTATTCGAACCTCTTTCCAAAGGTCTTCAACTAATTGATGGGCGAATGTTTGCATCAAAGCTTTGTTGTAAAACCCCTTGAACCCTGTAATTATTTTGACAAGGTCCAAAATGAGAACTGATATTGCCAGTTTTATAGAGAAAAAAGCAAAGATTCACCAAAGTCTACGTGTCTTACAAGAGGAAGTTATTTGTTGTAGACTCGTAGGATTTATTTTGTTATTGGAATAAACCAGACACTTAATCTCTTATATCTTTTGAAGCAAATGATCAAATGCCACAAGCTGATCTAGTCCTAAAGCTGATGATTCTGACCCACTTGCAAATATGTAATATGTTTGGAAAACATTACCATTAGCTTCTGGTATATATTAAGATGAAGCACACTTCTGGTTTTATGGGATATCGGGATATTTACCTGACTATTATATTGGGCTAGCTAGACAAGCAGATCTGTAGTTGAACAATGAATTTTATCTCTTTCCTCAGCACCTCAATTTTTGAGAATGCCATGTTAATTCAGATTTCATTGACAAATTAATATACAAACATTTATGTTGAGTTTTTGAATTGGGTTATATACTGGGATTTACTTATTGATTTTTCTGCCATTTTATATTTTATTGTGAGTAGAATCCCGTTATATTGCAAGGCTCTGTGATACATTTTACTTTGAGAAGCTATTAATAATTAAACAGTTATATCACAAGAATCAAATTTAATATATGTATATATATATATATATATATATATATATCAAATGTCAAAGCACATTGAAATTAACGGCTTCAGATATAGGCATTTTTGATGATCAGCTATTCTCAAATAACAAGAACAAAAAGAGAACAATAAAAATTTCTATCATTTGAAATGAAAAATGAATGCTACCTTCCCCCCCCCAAAAAAAAATGAAGCTAGCTGCTGTAAAACTTGTGTTCTATAAAGGAAACATATCAAGTTTTACAGCAGATTGAGACATATAAATAGAAAATGGTTTATCTTATCAGAACTTCTTATAGTTTAGAAGCAGATATCATCTAAATATTTGATGAGATTTTCACTCTGTAGTGATTTGAGTAAAATCGTAATCATTAAAATTTGATTAATGCAATAAAAACAACTACTTGGGAAATGTTATATGCCAATAAAGAAAGTTTCAGTAGAGGGTGACATGGGTATGTCCAACAATGATGATTTAACATTAGCCCAAGCTTCATTCCAACTAAGTCCACAAGCCCAGCAAAATGCAAAGGCCAAAATGCTGAAATCCGGGTCCAGTGTAGTGTGTTCTTCTAGAACACCATAGCTGGCCATTCTTTCATCATTTGAAGAACATGTCCAGGTCAAACTTCAAGTTCAGAGTCTCATCTTTCCAACAAAACCGGTTTGAATGCATTTAGAGATATGACCCGAAAGTTATGGCCGTTTTAAGTTTGCTGCTATCTAACTGTCAGACATGTGTTCCACACTTTGACTTCAAGGGAAGCTGTTTTTTCCACTTTGGCTGCTGCACGAAATTCCTGCTCCCTATCTATCCTAGCTGATTGTCTAGTTACATTAAGTTATTATCCTATGCTTAGAGGGTTGTTCTAAGCTTCTATAAATAAGTGTGTGTGCTAGTGTAGAAAGGCAGAGTTGGAGTTAAAACTAGCCTTTGGCTTTTGTGAGGAGAGTTATCCTTGTATCTCTGTATCTCTTTGGTGTGAACCTTAGAGTGGTGAGTTCTTTGTTCTGTATCCCTAGTTGTAATCCTTTGGGTGGTGATAATCTATATCCCTTTGGTGTTATCTCTTGGGTGGTGAACTTCTATCTATCTTGTGTGTGTGAGTTTGAGTGTTTGTTTCTTAGTCTTTCTGTCCGTATCAAATTGGTATCAGAGCAAGGTTGCTCAAAGTTTTTGTTTCTATGGCTCTTCGTGGTCGTCGTACTCAAGCTAATCAACCCCCACTAGTCCCGGAAAGAGACCCGCGAGATATCGAAGTAGAGAATTTGAGGAGACAAGTCCAGCAGCTCCAAGAACGCCATAACGTGTTGAAGCCTCTGATCATGATGCCTCTCATCATGAATCGGATAATGAAGTTTCCAGCGAAGATGGAGAGGATCTTAATCCTTTTCACCAAGCTCGTAGTCATGCCTCCAGTGACAACACTCCACCACATCCCCGTAATCTAAGACTTCATAATGTCCAACGCCATTATGATGTCAAGGTGGACATTCCAGAATTTGAAGGACGAATGCAGCCTGATGAATTCATTGATTGGCTCAACACCATTGAGCGAATCTTTGAATACAAAGATGTTCCAGAACACCACAAGGTAAAGCTTGTTGCCATCAAGTTGAGAAAGCATGCTTCTCTTTGGTGGGAGCACGTCAAGAAGCAGCGGGAACGTGAAAGAAAAAGTCGTATTGTGACGTGGGAAAAGATGAAGAAGGCTCTCAAAAGGAAGTATTTGCCGGATCATTATCGGCAAGATGCTTTTCTCAAGTTTCATAACTTCCGGCAGAATGAACTTTCTGTGGAGGATTACACGGCAGAGTTTGATCACTCCATGATGCGTTGTGATATTGTCGAACCGGAGGAGCAAATGGTAGCCCGTTATCTTGGAGGGTTACGTTCTGAAATTAGCAATGTGGTTCAGTTACAGCCTTATTGGACTTACAATGATGTTTGTAAGCTAGCACACAAGGTCGAAAAGCAATTGAAGGACCGTCAAGTACCTCTCGACCTTTCAATCAAGGTGGAATCACCAACCGGGAGTAGCTCTACTGCCAAGACAGTGCCATATTCCAAAGTTGCAGCTGCCAAATCAGCCAACGATGGAGCCAAACCACCAGCCAAGAATGAAGCCCCAGCAGGTTCAAATCGCCCAATACTTCTAATTCAAATAGAAAATGCTTTAAATGTCATGGTTTTGGGCATATTGCTTCTGATTGTCCAAATCGCAAGATGATTTCACTTGTTGAGGAAGATTTGGAAGATGATGTTGAGGATGAACCAGTTGATGAACGGTCCGAGGAAGAATGGACATATGCAGATCAAGGGGAGTCTCTTGTTATTCGCAGGATCTTGAAGTCTACCTACATAGAAGAAGATTGGCTTCGGAACAACATTTTCCACACCAAATGCACCTCTAGTGGCAAGGTTTGTAATGTCATCATTGATGGAGGAAGTTGTGAGAATGTGGTGTCCACAACCATGGTGGAGAAACTCAACCTGAAAACAGAACCTCATTCCCATCCTTACAAGCTTCAATGGCTTAAAAGGGCAATGATATCCAGGTAACTAAGAAGTGCTTAATTCAATTCTCTATTGGAAAAATTACAAGGATGAAGTTTTGTGTGATGTTGTTCCAATGGATGCATGTCATATATTACTTGGTAGGCCATGGCAGTATGATAGAAGAGCTTTTCATGATGGTTTCAAAAACACTTATTCTTTTGAAAAGATGGAACTAAAATTACCTTAGCTCCATTAAGAATGTTGCATACACCTAAACCTTCTAAAGGGAGGGTAGTAATCTACTTTCTATATGTGAAGTTGAGAGAGCTTTAACAGATTGTGGGAAGGGTATGCTCTAGTGGTGGTAGAAAAGAAAGACCCAATTGAAATTCCTCTTATCTTACAACCACTTCTTGAGAAATTTCCTGATGTTGTTGAAGAGCTTCCACCGGGTCTTCCACCCATGAGACATACAACACCACATTGACCTTGTTCCAGGTTCCGTTTCTACCTAACAAGGCAGCCTATCGAATGAATCCAAGAGAGCATGAAGAGTTGCAAAGACAAGTTGATGAGTTGATTACCAAAGGCCTTGTGAGAGAAAGCATGAGTCCTTGTGCTGTTCCAGCTCTTCTAGTACCAAAGAAGGATGGTTCTTGGCGTATGTGCATCGACAGCAGGGCTGTGAACAAAATCACAGTCAGGTATCGCTTTCCCATTCCACGCCTTGATGATCTTCTGGATCAACTTCATGGAGCCACCGTCTTCTCCAACCTGGATCTTCGAGCGGATATCATCAAATTCGCATGAGAGATGGTGATGAATGGAAGACAGCTTTTAAAACTAGAGATGGTCTTTATGAATGGATGGTGATGCCATTTGGCCTTTCTAATGCTCCCAGTACCTTTATCGCCTTATGAATCATGTTTTTAAACCTTTTATGGGAAAATTTGTTGTTGTTTACTTTGATGATATCTTAGTGTACAGCAAATCTGAAGAAGAGCATTTGGAGCACCTTCAACATGTTTTTCAAACTCTACAAAAGCAGAAGTTGTATGTTAACTTGAAGAAGTGTCGCTTCTTCACAAATAGCCTGATTTTCTTGGGCTATGTTGTTTCAAAGGAAGGAATTATGATGGACCCTAGCAAAGCAGAGGCAATCATCAGCTGGCCTATTCCCAAGTCCATTCATGACATAAGAAGCTTTCATGGACTTGCATCATTTTACCGGCGCTTCATCAAAGGCTTCAGCACCATTATTGCTCCCATAACAGAATGTCTCAAGGGAGGAACATTCAAGTGGACGGAAGAAGCCCAAAAGAGCTTTGAACTTCTCAAGCAAAAGGTGACAGAGGCACCAATCCTCATACTTCCAGATTTTTCCAAAGTGTTTGAAGTTGATTGTGATGCTTCTAATCTGGGAATTGGAGGTGTTCTCAGCCAAGAAGGCAAGCCCATTGCCTTTTTCAGTGAAAAGCTCAATGACTCCCGCAGGAAGTATTCTACATATGACAAAGAATTCTATGCTCTTGTTCGATCCTTGGAGCATTGGCATCATTATCTACTCTCCAAAGAGTTCATACTTCATTCTGACCATGAGGCATTGAAGTATTTGAACAGCCAGCAGAAGCTCAACACAAGACATGCAAAATGGAGTGAGTTCTTGCAAGCCTATTCATTCTCAATCAAGCACAAGGCAGGTAAACTCAATCAAGTAGCTGATGCTTTAAGTAGAAGATACTCTTTACTTAATGCCATGCAAGTACAGGTTTTGGGTTTTGATGTTGTCAAAGAACTTTACAAAGGTGATCCTGATTTTGGCTATGCTTGGAAGGAATGTTCTAATGGTCCTTACAACCATTTCTTGCTGCAAGATGGTTTTCTTTTCAAAACAACCAATTATGCATTCCCCAATGTTCATTAAGAGAAGCCATTATCAAAGAAGCCCATGGAGGAGGCCTTGCGGGCCATTTTGGCAGGGACAAAACTTTAACTCTTGTGCAGGAGAATTTCATTTGGCCCAAGATGGTTCGAGATGTTCTGCCATGTAAGCAATGTCAAATTTGCCACCTTGCAAAGAGTCACAAACAGAACATCGGATTATATATCCCATTGCCTGTCCCAAATGCCCCATGGGAAGATATTAGTCTTGACTTTGTTGTGGGTTTACCTAGAACCCAAAGGAACAAAGATTCAATTATGGTGGTTGTTGATGATTCTCAAAGATGGCCCATTTTGTTCCATGCAACAAAACTCTTGATGCATCTCATGTTGCTGATTTGTATTTCAGGAGATAGTGAGGCTTCATGGTATTCCCAAAACAATCACTTCGATCGTGATTCTAAGTTTGTTGGTCATTTTGGCAACACTTTGGTAAAGCTTGAACTATCCTTCAATTCAGCTCTGCATATCATCCCCAAACGGATGGTCAAACTGAAGTTGTTAATCAAGTTTGGGAAACCTCTTGAGGAGCTTTGTGGGAAAGAACATCCGTCAATGGGATCTCCTCCTTGCCCAAGCTGAATTTGCATATAATAGGTCTACTAGCCAAACCACTGGTTGTAGTCCTTTGAAGTCAGTTTATGGCCTTAACCCCATTAGCCCTCTTGATTTGGCTCCAATTCCTACTACTATTCAATTTAGTGGTGATGCTGATGAACGAGCCAAGGGAATCAAGAAGTTACATGAGCAGATTCGTGGTCAAATTGAGAAGAAAAATGAGAAGTATCGTATGCAAGCCAATAAGCATAGAAAGCCAATGACTTTCAAAGCAGGAGATTTGGTGTGGATTCATCTTCGAAAAGAACGTTTTCCAGCGAAACGACGATCTAAGCTCCTACCAAGAGCCGATGGTCCGTTCAAAGTGCTCCAACGCATTGGAGAGAATGCTTACAAGATTGAGCTCCCTGGCGAATATGGTGTTTCTGCCACTTTCAATGTGAGTGACTTAGCACCATATGAAGAAATTGAAGAGACCACGGACTTGAGGGCAAGTCCTCATCAACCGGGGGAGCCTGACATGGGTATGTCCAACAATGATGATTTAACATTAGCCCAAGCTTCATTCCAACTAAGTCCACAAGCCCAGAAAAATGCAAAGGCCAAAATGCTGAAATCCGGTCCAGTGTAGTGTGTTCTTCTAGAACACCATAGCTGGCCATTCTTTCATCATTTGAAGAACATGTCCAGGTCAAACTTCAAGTTCAGAGTCTCATCTTTCCAACAAAACTGGTTTGAATGCATTTAGAGCTATGACCCGAAAGTTATGGCCGTTTTAAGTTTGCTGCTATCTAACTGTCAGACATGTGTTCCACACTTTGACTTCAAGGGAAGCTGTTTTTCCACTTTGGCTGCTGCACGAAATTCCTGCTCCCTATCTATCCTAGCTGATTGTCTAGTTACATTAAGTTATTATCCTATGCTTAGAGGGTTGTTCTAAGCTTCTATAAATAAGTGTGTGCTAGTGTAGAAAGGCAGAGTTGAGTTAAAACTAGCCTTTGGCTTTTGTGAGGAGAGTTATCCTTGTATCTCTGTATCTCTTTGGTGTGAACCTTAGAGTGGTGAGTTCTTTGTTCTGTATCCCTAGTTGTAATCCTTTGGGTGGTGATAATCTATATCCCTTTGGTGTTATCTTTTGGGTGGTGAACTTCTATCTATCTTGTGTGTGTGAGTTTGAGTGTTTGTTTCCTTAGTCTTTTCTGTCCGGTATCAGAGGGCAAACTAATTACAGGAATTCAAGCATGTTTCCCATATTGATAGCTCACTCTTGCTGCCAATTGCAAAAGGTTTTTTGGCCAACTCATGCAACGCTGTCTTCCGATTTCCATCTTGGGCAGTTGCTAATGTTCGATCCCTTTTCAAAATTTTCAAGGCTAAATCTGTCCATAAAAACAACACATTTGATCGTTTGTCAAAGGTTGGTTAAAAAAAATCATTTTACGGTCACTAATAGCGCAATAGAAGTGATAACTCACCCAACTTGTCTAACTGCCCAAAACTACTCATCGTTGAAGTAATGCCACAATGTAGAATGATCAGTTTTGTCAAGGTTCTACATATACATTTCACATCCAATTGAAAATAAATTGTCTCAAACTAATTACAACCTATGAGATGTAGGACATACCATACATATCAGTGGAAATAGTAGCAAGAAGGAGCTGAATGCGTTCAATTGCAGTCAACTGATCAAAAGGAGTCACAGATAATAGATACGACACCATGTTTCTGCGTCCCAGTGAAGCTGCAATTAGAAGTGGTGTCAGTCCTTGGCTATCACGTATGCATGGCAGTCTATTGTTCTTATTCACCATCTCCTCAGCAATTGGCACGATTCCTGATGCAGCAGCAAAGCAAAGTGCTGTGTTTCCATCTTTGTTTTGCAATGCTAAGTCATCCTCAGACATACATTTCACCAGTTCTTTTACAAAATTCGTGCGTTTTGCTGCTGCAGAAATGTGAAGAGCTGTCATATGCCCTTCCGTTATGGGATCTCGAATGACGTCTGGATGTTTTTGAAGTAAAACCTCAGCAGCCAGCCAATCACCTTTCAAGGCAGCTTGATAGAGGGGAACACACAAGGCAAGGTATCGAAATCTTTTATCCCCTGAAATTTTTTTGGTACAAACCATGCCATTTAGATGCTAGAAGTTGGAAGACTTAAATATCTTATAGGGAATTTGCAACTGTAAACATCTTCAACAAATGTATTACAAATTAAATATCCTATTTCTTGCAGTAAACTTCTATACAAATGTATTACACAGTCCCTTGCAAATTGATTGGTGTCTTCTCTAGATGCCATTATAAGTCCCAGCCAGTCTGCTTTTGTTCCAACAAGGAGTATAGTAGAAAATATGCTTTTAGCACAAGAGGTAGTTAAGGACTATCATGAGAATGAGAGTAAAGCTTGCTGCACTTTAGAAGTGGATCTCATGAAGGCTTATGACTCTATCAGCTGGGATTTTCTTTTGCATTGTCTCAGTTGTTTTGGATCCCCAGATATTTTTGTTGGTTGGATTCAAGAGTACACCACTTCCCCAAAATTTTCTATGGCTTTGAATGGTACCTTAGTAGGCTGTTTTGATGGTAAGAAGGGATCCCTTGTCCCCTTCCCCTTTTTTGCTTGTTGTGGCTATGGAGATTTTGGCTTGGCTTTTGGAAGAAAATGCTAGGAGAGAAGTGGTTTCAACTTCCATTATAGGTGTGCTCAGGTTAATCTCACTCATCTATGTTTTGCAAATGACCTTTTGATTTTTTCTGAAGGTTCTGTAAAATCAGTTGTTGCTATAAAGATGGTGCTGCTGGAATTCGAAAGCTTGTTTGGTCTAAAAGCTAATCCTGAGAAAAGCATGATTTTTTTGTGGCGGTATCTCTTGTTGAGACAAAGATCAGATTACTAATTGTCTGCATATTAGGGAGGGTAATTTCCCTCTTCGTTATCTTGGAGTGCATTTAATTTCAACTAGATTGAATGCTGCCAATTGTTCTTCCTTGTTGGAGGTAGGATTGATTCTTGGTTATCCAAGAATCTTTCCTTTTCATCTTGCCTAAAAGTCATTCAAGCTATTGAAAAAAAGTTCCATAGATCATTATGGAATGGTAAGGTTGAAGGTGCTACAAAAGCAAGTGTCTTGGAAAGATTTATGTGCTCCTAAGCAGGAAAGAGGCTTGGGGATAAAAAATTTGGAGGTTCAGAACCATGCTTCTATGATGAGGCACATTTGGAGTTTGTTAGTTAAATTAGGTTTTATTTGGGTGGTGTCTTGGGTGAAGTAGAATTTATTGAAGGGTAGAAGTTTTTGGCATTTTAAGACTCCTAAAAAATGCACTTGGGGGTAGCGGAAATTACTCAAGTTGAGAGATGCTGCTAAGGACTTTATTCATTTTGATGTGGCCCATGTGGGTGACGGGCATAATATTCATCTTTGGTTCGACTGTTGGCACCCTGGTGCCTGCTGGTAAGCTTTATGAAAAATATGGGCATCATGTAATTTTTGAAGCAAGAAGTAAGATGCTAGATTTTCTTCTGTCATTAAGGATAGAAACTGGAATTAGTGGCCTGCTCGATCTGATCAGATGGTAGAGATCCAAAGCAATCTGATCTGGTGCAGATTGGTAGCAGTGACAAGCCTAAGTAGAGTACTTTGAAATTTGGAATATTCTCCAGCACGGAGACCTGGAATGAACTTCAGGAAAACAGGGTATTGTGGAGTGTTGAAATTAATTTGGTTTCCTTTAACCCTTTCTAAGCATGCCTTCATTTCTTGGTTACCCATAAAAAATGCTTTGACTACTGTGCTAAGTTGCTGCAATGGGGTTTTAATGGTGATGTTCATTGTAGTTTCTGCAGGAAGTGGAATAGAGGACCGAGAGCATCTATTTTTGCTTCGTGGATTCAGTAAAAGAGTGTGGAAAGTTATGCTGAAATGTAATCTGACAGATCCTCCCATCAGCTGGGATGATGTTATCTCTTGTGGGGATCCAGCAATGGCAGAAGAAGAGTCAAAAAGCTAACTCGTGCAGATTAGTTTTTGGGGCAACAATTTATAACTTGTAGAAGAACAGGAAGGAGATCAGGCATGGGGATACTCCTAAAATAGAAGAGTAAGTTATGCAAAGAGTCCTTTGGGAAGTGAGAGCCTGAGTTATTGTTAAAGGGAAAATTCTATGGTACAGCAGGCAATGTAGCTTTATGCAGCAGTTGGGGTATAGATACAAACATACTGGTGTATTAGTTGTTTTGATGATATAAAACTTTACTCATTCATCCAAATTCTTCTTGTTTATGTGCTCTTGTGTTCTTTCTTGTCCTATAGAAGGTGCTTAACACAACCTTTGAGTCAAGTTAGATCGAAAGGACACCATGCAACTTACAAGAAACGCATAAAGAACTACGTATCCTTAAGACATTTGGAAACTTATTTGTATGCAGACAATAAAGAAACAGATAGCACTTACTCTCATTCCTCTGGCGCTGAATTTGAGTTTCATTTGCAGAATGTTCAGTGCTTGGCTCCTCTACTATATCTGTCCGAACCAATTCTTCTTGTGGCCCATGCCAGTCAGCCAAATTCCCTAGAAGAGAGCATAAAGAGGGCTGAAGTTTAAGGAAAAGTAGCCATAGAGCCTGAAGACTACCATCTCCAGCATCAGAAACCTGTCTCTGATATGTAATCCTATTAGATTCCAAGTTTGATACATATAATCCCTGACCCTGAGCCAAGTTGGGGGAATATGCTGTTGTAGGAAGTGATCGAACCGCAGTCAATGCTTGTTGATCGACATCTTGTCCAGAAGGAGCCCTTTGAGGATGACTCATTCGTGGACATATAATTGTCCCACTTGCCTTTGGTCTTCTTCTATGAAGCATGCTGATCGTACCCTCTTCCATTTTTTCTTCTTTTGTAAGAAATAAGATAAGATATTAGAAAATAATTATTTGTTGGAAAATAAACATGATTTTCCTTTTAGATACATTCAACACAGCTTTTTAGAGATGCATTTAGTATTATTATTCATGTGCATAATTAATGAAGTTCATGTATGAGTGTTAGGGATAGATGCATGTACCAATTAATTGCTGAAGTGCTAGCTAAAAACACCAAGAACAACCACAACAAGGGCAATTTGCTAAAAACAACCAATCAACTCAAACAAAGCAAGGCTGATTGACACGTCTTATTTTGTTCTTCGTCAACGACCATAACCTACTAGTTCTTCAATTGACCTGTTAACGTGATCACCTGTAGAAATCAAATAGGCAATTTAGTACCAAAAATCAACTACCCAACAATGCTTAAACAAACCCCACAAGCAAGACCTAGTCAAATCTTCTAGCTGATATTTGACCTGTTAAGCCAGTTAAGGTGATCACCAGTAGAAATCAAATAGGCAATTTAAATCAGCTACCCAACAATGCTAAACAAACCCCACAAGCAAGACCTAGTCAACTCTTATAGTATCAACAAGAATGAGTTTACAAATGCCTTAAAAACAAGCAACATGAGGAAAAAAAAAATCAAAGATAAGAAGCTCTGATTGTCAGAAACAACATACTGAAATTTCAACAAGATTGAACGTAAAGACCCTCCAATCTTTGACCAAAATGGTGTAAAAAGCCCATTGTTTTTCTTCTTTTCCTTAAATCACAGCTCTCCAAAATGAGCATTCAATCTTTTCTAACCTCCTAGTCTATATTGTAACAAACGTGTTGATTGTGTGTGGATCATACAGCAAAAAAAAAAAAAAAGCAGCTGAGATGCAGAGACGACTCAGACAATAAACACTTTCAAATGGGTTTTGTTTGAAACTCTTTCAAGAAAGCCGACAATCTGCAGGAAACCATTTTTAGTGCAGAGTGTAAGTTCGAAAGCTTGTGCTAAGAATATATCAAAGTCATTCTGTACTGTTTATTTATCAGCTGTAACTATTAAAATATGATTTGATTCCCCTCGATTATCTACAATTTGTGCTGAAAAGTGCTGATTTCAACCAACCGCGCGGAAGCTACAGCAAACCACCACAAATCACCGAAAGCTATTACACACAGAGCATCAGAGTCCACCCACCTCCAACAAGAAACCACCAATTGCCACAAGTTTGCCACCCACGTCGAGGAGAGTGTGAAAAGAGAGAGAGACAGAGAGAATGGAGCGAAAACAGAGGGAGGAACGTACGTTCAAATGGTGTGTAAAATGGAGAACCTTCTCCATAAAATAATAATAATAATAATAATAAGACAAGTCTAATGACACATTTACCCTCTTTTATAGTTTCTTTCCCGCCCCTTTGAACCTTTGCACTGCTAAAATAATAAAAATAAAGAGGGTATATTATCAAAGATTATGAAACACATTTTCCAGGAAAATGTCCTAACCAAGTTTTACAGGTGTCTTAACCGAGTCTTGTAGGGACCTTACTGCGACTTGCTCGGTTCCTGCCTAGAACCCGACAAAAACATTTTCGTAATTTTCTTCTTTTCAAGAGTTGTGAAGCAAAACTTCCATTATTTATCCCGATCATAATACTTTTTTTATCTTTTTAAAAAAAAAACCGAGTAAAGTGCATTGCATTATATGCAATTATGCACCCAAGGACATTGTACAATCCTATTGACTAACTTTGCTCCTTTCTGACATCTTTTGATTATTGGATGAAACATTGAAACCTAGTTAGACCCACAAACCGAGTGAAGTAACATAATGGTACACGAGTTAGAGGTGCCACATATTACTCTTTGTTCTTTGACAACGACCATATTCAAATTAAAGTCTCCATAACTTTGTTGTTGCTTATAAATGCGTGACAATCTCTTATTGGATAGCCGGTCAGACTAAGAGAGACGAGGAGTGTCAGTCTGTCAATAACTTTAAATATAACATGTTAAAAGAATTCTAAGAGATGCTAATCTTGAGTAATTATGCCCAGTATAAATTAATATTTATGTACCCTATAACCCTACTAATGTGATAATTTTACCTATCACATTGCTCTCCTACAATTCTACATAAAACCATATCATGCTTTATACCTTTAGGCTCAAGCTCCTAATCTTGTCGTTGTTGTCCTATAGTCAAATACTGCTCTAACATGTCTGAAAAATGCCATGCCTACTCCAAAAACTTGTTTATTACAATTTATGCAAAATTAAAACTATGAAGCAATAACAATTTAATCATCAAAATGTATAAAGTAATAAGCAATAAAGAACACACAGATTTTGGTTACAAATAGGAAACTAATTAGAGAACTCTCTAATTATAAAATCTCTTCGGGACAGCCAAACCTAGAAATTAACTAATTCAATAAAAGAATAAAGGATTACAAGATGTTCATATTTACAAAACATTTGCTATGACACACTCTTATATAAAACAAGCGACCCACTTGTTTTCTATAGTAGTAGCCCTTTCCAGAGACAACTGACACAATCCTTTTATCTGATCTCCTTTCATCGGAACTCCAATTGACTTCACTTCAACATTTAACAAGTAATGATGAAACAACACTCTAAGAGAGAGAACAAATGGTTCTATAACAAAGACTCTTTTAGCACATGATGGCAAATTCTAGATGCAAAACGTACGTAATACAGATTTGTAGAGATTTATATATAATACATAAGGAATCCTAGTCTATTTAGAACTCAAATACTTGTAAATTAGATCTAGAAGCTATGGGCCGTCTGGACGGGCTGTTAAAATAAACAGGGAAATTGGCTTCTTTTAAACGATTGTCCGAATAGGCAGAGTGGCCGTCCTGACAGTGATAGGGCATCATCGCTTTCTAAGACTTTTGGTGCGGTGTTCGAACGACATTGCAGACGGGGCTCTTGAAGTTCATAGCGTCCAAACGACCTACGAATGGTTAGCGAACGGAGCTCTTGGGATTCAGTACTGGAGTTCTGGTATCTTGTATCACGTCCGGACGATCCTTGTTCCCATGCAAACTTAGCTTCCATGAAGCTGCTGCAACATTCTTAGAGAGATACGAGAAACAAAATAAAAGTGAATTACAAAGTTTTGATCATAAAAAATAGCCAACTAGTTATTTTAAATAAAATAATTAACAATGTCTTTACAACGGTTTCTATTAAATAAAATTAAAAAAGGACTAGCTTCCCTTTTTTTTTTTTCTATGTGTGGTTTAAATATAAGCAATGAAAACAATATTTCAACCACCCAAAAGTATATATGTGATATATAAATGTGAAAAGGAAAAGGAAAAAAAAAAAAAAAAAAGACTACCCTCCATTTTGTACCGTAATCCGTATATGGTTTCTGTTATTAACTTAATATAGAGGTGTCACACACACATGTATATATATAGAGAGAGAACAAATAGATAAAATAAAATCTTGTAATTCATGCCCTAAACTTTGTAATTGCTGTTATACATAAGATTTGTGGACTGCTAGGCCATTTCAGCGAACAAATTTGGTGTAACCCGAAATAAGCCCACTGAATGAAAAGCCCAACATATGGCCACTTGGGTCAATAATGTGAACAGGCTTCATTGACCCAGGAGAATACATCAATTGGTCTCGGGTAAACTATGCCCACAGGTGATCATAGCTACAGCATTTGAAGTGACCTCTTATTGGAACACCCACAAAGGTTTGACATAGCCACCAATGAACCATAGTGGGAGAGTTTTTTTTTTGGACATATCCACATAAGAGAAGATAATTCGAATTAGTGACATCTGCTTCATAAGACGTGGTCACAAAAAAGATTTCGTAGAATGTGCATACTACTTTATATAGACTTGCCGGCCCTATCGTCATGAGATGATAATTTGTTTATAGAAACTAAGTGCTATTATGATTGACGTAACATTTAATGGGTTGGGTCACCAGTTGCGGGTATCACTAGGTTGAGTGATGTCACCCGAGGTTAAACCTAGTTGATCAACTAGCTGATATCGTGCTATGCTCAATGCTCAGTACATTAGGGTTTGTATTAGAGGTCCTACCGGACATGAAAATCTAACCGTAAGGGGGTTAAGAGTACAAATATACCATATGAAGAAGAGTTACGACCTTTGCTATTTACATATAACTCTATGCACACTTGAACATATCAACATGATTTTATGTCTTCCTTTCTTGTTAAGAAATTACTGTTACATGAAATACAATTTACTTGCATGATTTGTAAAGAAGAGGTTCACCTCGTAAATGTGCTTTAACGCGCAACATACTGATTTAAGTTGTGGACTTATTTTAAATTTCACTTGAAAAATATTTGTTTTACAGACAACCCGACACTAGAGTTTGGACAGGAAGTCCATGAAGAAGAAAAATTATGTTAACATCTTTTGAGGCCTAGTGCGATTTTCTTATGTTACTTGGATGCTCTAGTTGCTACCTAATTGATGTTATTAGTTGACAACAGAAAAATTAGCCAAATTCCCGCTGCAACTTTCATATTAAAGGTATACTAGTAGCACTCTTGACTTATTTTATAGTTAAATAATTTGAAAGCGTTACAAATTAATACCCCCAAAAGAGTGATATCTGAATTCAAGTTTCATGTTAACCGATTGAACGCTTCAAAACTTGAAAAATATTAGGATCGTTTTCACGTTGTGTTTGGGGAATGGCTAGACCCAAAGTCTAATTTTTTTTTATATTTTTTTCTTCTCAAAATCAATCTAATTATTTTTACTTTTTACATCACATCAATCATTTTTTATTATTATTCAAATAAAAAAAAAACTACAAAACAATTTTTTTTCACTTTTTCATACAAAATATTCTTACTTTTTTTTTCTCACATCAATAAAATCTATTACAATACCGGCCCACTCCCTTTTTCAAGCCCCTTCTCAAGCACTGCCATTAATTTTTTAATTTGCATATTTAAGAAAGAACAACTCTAATAGTAGGATTTTCGAGGAATCATTGACTTTCTTAACGCAATTTGAGGAGCTTTGACCTCTTAATCAAACATAAGTTTGAAAGTGTTGTGAAAAAAAAAAAAGTTTCAAAGAAAAATTGACCGATGATGCTCTAATGACTGTCAACAGTGCAATATATAAAGACAACTTGGAATAAAAAAAAGACCCACTTAATTGCAGTGGCCTTCGAAAACGAAATGACTTTGTACTCCTAAGATAATACTAGCCTATCCTTACACCATAGAAAGATAAAGCAATTATTAACAAAAGTAAGATAAAATAAATAACACTTAGGAGACCAGAAGACCCATCCTACAAGATTCTGCTTCATTAGCGCCTTAGCGGCAATGCCGGAAACCCAAAGTCGCCACTGAAGTGGCCGACTCTAAAAGCAGTGGCCCTTTGTGTGTCACTGCTAATAAGAGAACTCAACAGTGTCGACTTATTAGTTCGTTCCTAACAAAAATTTTGGTCGACGAAAAAAGACTTTAAATCGAACCACATGCCACTGCTGTTAATTGGTTGTCATTAGTGGCGACCCTAGATGACGCTACTAATGGTAACCAATAGCAACAGATTCTAGGGTCACCTCTAATGTTAATCATGGCCATAAGAACCTGGTCTCTAATGTCACACTTGGCACGTAACATTTCATTTTGACACATAACATTTCATGTCATACTAGGTAGTTATGGTTAGCGATTTTAATAAATAACCACTAACTATATATATAACCCATGGAGACAAGCTTAGCTTCCATTGTTCGATAATCAGTTTCTAACTCTTTCCACAAGTGGTCATAACTATGATCCATACAACATTCGAAAAATATTCACAAATTTGTCGTATTTTAAGAAAATGTTAGAGCTAAAAACAAGATCTCATGCTCATATATTAATTAGCAATTAAGTCAAAATATTCATCGCAAAATCCTGCGGGCATAATGGGTGTTCATCATCATTTTAGTTTTTCATTAAGCATGTTTTATATATGCCTTGTAAATACGATAATGATTCAACCAACATCATCAATATATCCAAAAAATGTACCATAAATCATGCCGCTTCTTTCGTGATCTGAGCTATACTTTAACAAAAACACACCAGAAAAAGCCTTTGTCTGGCTGTCTTTGGAGTGTTCCTCTCGTTAATGCATGAACTATATGATTAATTAATTAATTAATTAATTGGTTTAATAATCTCCATAGGCAATTCACCAACGTATCACGCAATAGATAGAGAGAAAGTCAAGGAGACCATGCATGCAAATAAAAGATTTTTCCAAGAAAACCCAAAGGACAGAAAGTGAAATTGAAGCACAAAGTAAGCAAAACTATAAAGTTACTCAATGATTACCCAATAGTATATGAACAAATACTTTGATTATCTTTTTAAAAATGGTGACAATGAAAATGAAATTCCAATATGTCAATGTTTAATGTCGCCACCTTTGATTAGAAAAACTAAGTACATTTGGGACCAAAAATATTTGTGGGTCCCAAAATATATATATGGAGTATAAGAGTATTACATGTGTAAGACCATGATGAATTAGAGACTTAAACAAATGAGCTGGCCCCAAACCCATCATTATTTGCTTGAGATCAGGAGGCTTTTGCAGATTTTCAAAGGGATGAATTCTCACCTCTAGTTTTGTGCTTAATTATTGATCACGGTCTCAATAGGATTAATATTGCAATAACTTGTAGAGATAAAGGTACACCTGGTGGCCGGCTGGAAAGCTTCTTTCAATCCGTTAATCATCTTCAAACTCATAATCATTCACAAGGAAATCTTGTGGTTATATTTTATGTCACTTGTATACCATTTAAGTGTCTATATAAATCTCTCATAGGTACTAATTGACCAATGATTAATATTATTATTCACAGTGATATTGATTGACAAAGTATGTTTTAAGTGGCTAGTTGCTAAACGTGTTCTTTCAGCCAATATAAAAGATGTGCGATAAATGAGTGCGAAGAGTAATATTACTTCTTAACCAATATATCAAAAGAGTAATATTATATACTCTTCACATTTATTTATAATATCGCATTTTACTCTGGATTACGTGACATGTTTAAAGTGGCATTTATTTTGTTTTTTTTTTTTTTTCTTAAATAGCTGAGTCACGTCATGTTAATATATAATGAGGCGTAAAAAGAAATTAAGCTCTTAAACCTATTCTATATTAGGCTGAGCATCTTATGCAATCATGATATCTTAGCAGTCTATATATATATATATATATATCATAACAAAATGTGTTTTGCATTGCGGAGCCACAAAGCTACATCTTGGGATTTGGTAAGTGGAATCATTCATTTTTAATTTAAATTAAGGAAAACTTCGCTTATCTTTTTTAAGTTATATCACTTTTACAAATATTTTCAAATGTTTAAAATTTTTCATTTTAATATATTAAAATTTGTTTTTTTTTTCGTATTTTGTTTATTTCGTACAAAAAAATCTTAATAGAATATCAATTTTATCTCAAAACGACGCATCGTTTTAGAAACAGTATAGTTTTGGAGTAGAATAAAATTGGAATTACGAAGAAATTTTTGTACAAAATAAATAAAATAAGAAAAAAGTAAAATTTGATATATCAAAGTGAACAATTTTAAATTTTAAGAAGATATCTTAAAAAATGACTGAGCTTCATAAGAAATAAATAAAGTTTCCCTTTAAATTAAGACCGACAGTACATAATTCGTGTTTCTGTTGGTGCATGTAAGGAGGAGGGTTAGGTGGATATGTTCAAGGAATTGATAGTAGATGATCCATCATTGGGAAGAGAGAAAACGAAAGAAAATGAAACTTTGATTCAGTATCTCGATGACAGCACAAAATATTGATTAGACCCAGAACTGACACGTGTCACTAGTGCTGTCTTTAATTTGATGACTTGGCAACTGCTATTTGACTTTAATATGTTTGGTTTGTATAGCCATCATACCCAACCACTCTAGCTCCATATATGGATGCCTAGCTAGATATTACCAGATCTCTCGTCCGGGTCAAGAAATGTTACCTCTTTCATATATTTGTAAGTGTTACACTAGTTTTGTTTTAAATGACTTTTTACGTTTGAGTGTGTTTGGCATTATGATTCGTAGATTAAAAATGTAATTTTAAACTAGATTGTAAATAATGGATTGCTTGAAATTGTGTTTTAAAAATTTCAATTTAGAAAAGTATAAAATTTGTGTTTTCAAATCATAGGCAAGATAATATATTTTTGAAAACATATAATTTTAATGTTAAGCTTTAATTTTAAAGATCAAATTACGATTTTATCAAAGGTTTAATTACGCATTTAAAAAATTACATTTTAGATCTTATATTTTAAAATCATTATTTCTAAATTGAACCTTTTGAAATCGCAAGCCCGAAAACCCACTAAAAATGCATGATCGTATTAATTAATTCGACATGGTTGAAATAAATTAATGTGAAAAGTAAAGTAGCCAAAGTTGTCTTATGCTGCCAAGCGAAAACTAAAAATGGGTTAGTGAGGACATGCATATTAGGAAATTGGGAAAACAGTGGAGGGTATATATGTAAATGACTATGCTGCAATTATTTGCCACCCTAGGATCAACCCTATATAAACCCTCTTTCATTCAGAACTTCTAAAATAACCCCAAAAAATTCCCTTTGCAAGAAATCAAAGCCCCACTTCCCCCACAAAAGTCTCTCAACCCCTTCCTTCACTAAAACATGACCAAACCACCATCAAATCTAGAGGAAGATTCAACCAAATCCAACAAATCTTCCAAAGGGTATCCCCCAAAGGCCAAGGTCATGTCCTTCTTTGCCTTTCTTCTCTCCAATATTTTCATTTACATTTTTATCTTTTATATCTTTGACGACCTTTCTCTTTCCACTCTCTTCAACACCACCAAGTTTTGGTTCTTCATTTCCAACACTCTCATCCTCATCATTGCAGCCGACTATGGTGCCTTCTCTTCCTCAAAGGCGAAACAAGATGTTTATGAAGTCATTGAAGAGTATATGATGCATGGCCAAGTGAAATATGTCGTTTCACGACACCCAGAAGTCGTTGAAGAAATCACTACCAATTACAAGCAAGAGGTTGATCATGATTTGCAAGAAAAGAAAGTGATATATATAGCTAAAGATTTGCCAGAGAAGAGGCAAGTTGATAATAAGATTCATGCAAAAGAAACTTGTCGTCCAAGTAAGTCAGAAAAACCCAAAAGAGTGGTGATTGATGAGGGGAAGAACATTGTAAGGTGGCCCGCAGAGACTGATGATCAAAAGCTTGAGCCAAGTGTAGAAGAAGATGAGTTTTCAAGCATGTCCGATGAGGAACTGAACAGAAGATTTGAAGAATTTATTCAGAGATTTAATAGACAAATTCGGCTTCAAGGGACTAGAAACTTTAGGCTAAATTTAAAATAGAAAAAATAATAATAATAATAAAATCTTCCCTAATATATGGATCATGTGAATAGAACTAGAGATATAATTAAGAGGATTAGAGGAAAAATAGTTGGCCTTTTCTCATGTTGTTTTTTTTTTTTTTTGTAAACTACTCTCATGTTGTTGTTTGTGTCTTGTCCTTTCTTTTTACCTTCTTTTTTTTTTTTTACTTTGTTATTATCTTTTAATGGTTAATTAGTGTAAAATGCTTTGGATTTTTGTATGTAGACCTGCCATTCTCTATAAAAAAATTTCCTTCTTTTTGATTTTATTGTCACACTTTCGTGTACATTTTAGGGTATGTTTGAGATTGTGTTAAATAGCTTAAAAAGTACTTTTAGTATAAAAAAAAATCGTGCTAAACAAAAGCTAACCTATTTGATAATAAAATTTCAAAAATAATTTTTTAAAAAACATTTTTACTCTAAAATGGCAAAAATGCATTTTGGTAAAAGCTTAAAAACGAAACTTTTGCCAAAAAGTGTTTTTTGACTTAAAAGCTTTATTTCTCAAACGCAATCATAAACAAGCTCTTAGAGCTTGGGCCAAAAGAGCTTTGGGGCAAAAGTTTCAAAAGGAAGAAAAAAAATTTTTGAAGGGTGGTTTGGCCACGTGTTGTCTATTTGGCCAAATGGGGTGGCTCTTGGTTTTTCAATTTTTTTTATTCTTTTTTTAAAAAAATTGTCCTTTTTAGATTTTTTTTTATATTAAAAAAAGCTAGTTTTAATATATATATTTTTTTAATTTTTATGAAGTTTATTTTTTCATTGGCTTGGATAGTTTGCCCTTATTACAATCAAACCCAAACCTCATATAAGCCTTATAAGGCAAATGAATGAAGCATGAAATATCCGTAACCAAACAACATTTCCCATATTAATGATGATGTGGGAAATAAGTGGAAGTAAGAGAGAGAAAGAGACAAAGAATTTACCTGCGGTTAGGTGTTAGACACCTACGTCCACCACTCAAAATAGCTCCTAAGGAATACATTGTGCTCATTGACTTGAGTTGTCTACAATACAAAGATCCTTATTTGTGGGGTAATGAGTAAATAGAAATATGGTAATTGAATTTCTTTGATTTGATTACAATCAACCCTTAAATAGAGAATATTTGATATCAACCTAATTATGTATTTTCTGTATATTTTAACATTTTGTATGACTTGAAAAGGTCAAAAGAGGCAACCAATGGCTTGAAAAGGTCATAAGAGACAACCAAATTCTGTTGCCATTGCATAGTCAAATTTCTATTTTTGATATTCTTTACTAAATTTGGCAACATTCAATTGGTTTTTAGTCTACATTCATGCCTTCATCATTCAAAGCATTTGGTAATGATCATTTATCTCATGCAAAATTGTAGCATGACATTGTATTGAATAAGAATATGCCTTCTCTTTGTCGAAAGCAAACAATATGTTCACGGAGAGTATATGATGCATAGGCAAGGGAAAAATGTTTCACCCAACACTCGGAGCCGGAAGTCGGAAGTCTTTATAGAAAAACAACACTCCGAGCCGAGAGTTCAAAGTCAGAAGTTGTCAGAAGTCGTTATAGTAAAACAACTCTCCGAACCGGGAGTTAGAAGCCGGAAGTCATCGGAAGTCGTTATAGAAAAACAATACCCTGAGCCGGGATCAGTCAGAAGTCGGAAGTCATCGGAAGTCATCATAGAAAAACAACACCCTGAGCCAGGATCAGTTAGAAGCCGAAAGTCATCGGAAGTTATTATAGAAAAACAACACCCCAAGCCGGGTGTCGAAAGCTGGAAGTCGTCAGAAGTCCTTAAAGAAAAACAACACCTCGAGACAAGAGTCAGAAGCCGGAAGTCGTTGGAAGTCGTTATAGAAAAACAGCACCTCGAGCCGAGCATTAGAAGCCGAAAGTCGTCGGAAGTCGTTATAGAAAAACAACAACCCGAGCCAGGATCAGTCAGAAGCCGGAAGTCATCAGAAGTCGTTATAGAAAAACAATACTCCGAGCCGAGTGTTGGAAGCCGGAAGTTGCCGGAAGTCATTATAGAAAAACAACACTCTGAGCCGGGAGTCAGAAGTCGGAAGTCATCTGAAGTCATTATAGAAAAACAACACCCCAAGCCGGGCGTCGGAAGCTGGAAGTCGTCGGAAGTTGTTATAGAAAAACAACACCTCGAGCCGGGCGTCGGAAGCTGGAAGTCATCGGAAGTTGTTGTAGAAAAACAACACCTCAAGCTCGGCATTGGAAACTGGAAGTCATCGGAAGTCATTCTAGAAAAACAACAGCTGGAGCTGGAAGTCGAAAGTCGGAAGCCGTTAAAGAAATCAGTATCAAGCAGTGAAGTTGGTGATTTGCAAGAAAGGAAAGTAAAATGTATAGCTAAAGAACTAGCTCTCCCAGAAAGCAACTTGCATGTTGTCATTGAAAGTGATTCTGAAAAGCCAAGCAATCAGGAAGATTTGCAAGAGAAGAGGCAAGCTGATAAGATTCAAGGAAAAAAAACTTATCGTCGAAGTAAATCAGAAAAACCCAAAAGAGTAGTGATTGACGAGAGGAAGAACATTATAAGGTGGCTGTCAGAGGCAACTGAAAAGCATGAAACATGTAGTACTGAAGATAAAAATGAGTTTTCAAGCATGTCTGATGAGGAATTGAACAGAAAATTTGAAGAGTTTATTCAGAGAATTAACAGACAAATTCGGCTTCACGAGACTACAAAAGTTCGGCCAAATTTAAAGTAGGAATAAATAAATCTTTCCTATTATGAAGAGAAGAACAATCGTTGTCTTTTTCTTATGTTGTTGTTTGTATCTTGTCCTTTCTTTTTTACTTGTCTTTTAATTACTTTGTTATTATCCTTCAATGGTTAGTGTAAAATGCTTTGGAACTGTGCGTGTAGAGCTGCCATTCTCTATAAAATATTTCTTTCTTTTTTCTCTGTATTTCATAGCAATTTACATTTTATGCTTCAAATATATAAGTCAAAGGAAAATGATCATTACATATAAATTTTTATTTTTTCAAAATTTATCCCTAAGGTTTAATTTGTTTGAAAAGTTTGTGTAATTTGTTGATAACCATATAAATTAGAGTATGCATGATCACACAAATCAAAGGTATGATTCATTAACAAGAGCAAATAAGAAGATATTCATTTGACTTATTCTTTCAAGCGTTTGGCAATTTCAAAATGGAGGTTTAAAGCAATGTTAGTTTACTTTAAAAAACTCCAAGTTTTTTTATTTTTTATTTACATGGACCACACAAGGGAAAGAGGAGAGAGATTCAAACTAGTGATCTCTACTTTATAAGACATGGTTCACAGTCGATTAAGTTACACTTTAAAGACTAAAAAACTCAAATGTTAATGTCAAATTATAAGTCATATCATACTTATGTTTGCGAAGGTGTTAAAATTGAGGTTTATAGACAATGTTAGTTAGTTTATTGTTATAAACAAATGTCTTTATTGGTAATTTGTCCATAAAACCGCAATTATATGCTAATATTATTATTATCCAAACATTCAATGAATAGAACAAATACTTTTTAACGTGTTTTATTAAATATACGTGCAATTTTAAAAATGCAATTTTTAATAAAATAATTTTTAAAATTGCACATATTAAAACCATAAGAGAGTAATTATTCGAAAACAAGCTTTTCTTTTGGAAAATATATATATATATATAAACCTCCGTAATTATTATTATTCTTATTATTATTAACACAACAAGATTTCAACACCATTTGTCAATCCAAACGACTTATTAATCTGAATTCTCAAAATTGAATAACTCACTTACCTGTGTGAAAAAAGTAAAATAAAGATTCTTTTGGATAATAGAAAGAAAAAAGAACCGTGGAATCCATTTTAGAAGACAAGCTTCGGTTCTGAAACAGTTATCAGTTGGACAGTTGGACCGAGACCCGTGCAAGAAAGCAGTAACATGGTGATGGTGTTGAGTTCTGTCTGTCAGATGAGCTCCTCTCCAGTCCACAGTGCCACCTCATCCTTAAATTCTGCACAGAATAAGAGCCTCCTTTCAAGCCGAAGGGCAATAGTTTTTGGTCCAAGCGTTTTAATGGCTTCCTTGATCTGTTTCAGTAATCCCAGTTCCTCTCCACTTTCAAATCACCTTGCACTTGCCCAGCAGCAGCAGCAACTAGATGAACTTCAGCAAGAAGAAGACAGAGTCATGCGTCTCTTTCAGGTCTCACTGTTTCTCTGCGGCACACCTTTTCACTGTTTATGCATTTGTTGTTTTCCTGTGGACAATTTTAATGGTGCTTTAAAACTGATTGTAATTTCTTTCACCTATTTGGCTTCTATTGTCAGTGATTGGAATAATTTGATGGGTAAGAGTTTTTGTATTGTTTTCTTTTACAAATAATCAATATTCAGGACTGCTTCGCAAGTGGGTTTCAGAGTCTTCAATTATTTGCTGTCCATATGCTCTAGATCACTTATCTTAATTCTTATGTGGTCTGCTGTTTTATATATATGTGTGTGTGTGTGTGTATGTATTTGTTGAATAATTGCACAAGCATTATAGAATAGGAACCTTAATTACTTGTTATTACTCAATAATGAATTTAATGTTTAAGCAATTAACCTTGAGTAGCACATTGAAGGCTGTTGGGAAAAAGCCACAAAAAAACACAACAAAAACCCAATCAAAACAATAATAAGCACAATAGTTTGAGTGCATAACCCTTCAATGTCAAGGGAGAAATCCTTCAAATGAAGGGAAAAACCAAGAGACTGGAGTTCAGCTTCAAATAATAGGATTACAAATAAGGCTAGACGATTCTAATACCATCAAGATTCAAGATTACAATTTCTTGGATCACCAACAAGTATACTTCACCTGTAAAGGTGAATTTCAACGAAGTAGCAAGAAATCCCATTAAACTGTGGTTGAACAAAATACCTTGTAGAAAAGCCAAACCCAAAATCTAAGCATTGGATATTTGAAGAATACAATGCCAACAACAACCACCCAAAATTTCGGCTTAGTTCTATTTGTTTTGACTGAAAGGAGACTAGAAAGTAGGTTTTTCCTATCTGTGCAAAGCGAGGAGGCTAGAGCTTTGGTGAGGTATTTATAGGAAAGCCCCAACATTCTCTAAAGGTTTGATCCAAGGTGTTTAGGGGTACTTTCATAGTGTGTTTGAGTGTTTAAATACATTGTGAAAGTATGAGATTGTAAGAGTTGGGGTGATTGGGTTGTACACTATCTTGTCTAGAGGTAATGTTTAAACCTCTCTTCTTGTAATTTGTTCCATTGATAGTGAATTTCTCCCTTGTCGGATTGCTGGTAGATGTAGGCCTTAGTGCTGAACCACATAAATACTTGTATCTTGCTTGTGGTTGTGTGTTCTTCATTTAAGTAATTGGTAAGTCAATCACTGATGGTGGGTCTTCACAGCAACAGGGACACCACTAACAAAGCAACACTGCATTGATAAAAATGGATGACCATGCAAAGTCATTCTCTTAAAGGTTCTTCAAGACAAACTGAATGTTAATTAAATTTCTGATTCTGTCCTTATGATGTTAGGCTTTTTATTTTTTTGGGAGGAGGTGTAGTTATTCTACACATATTTATATAAGTTTCATCTTCATCGTGCATGCATGTATTTTTTACTTTAACCGGCAGAGCTATATTTGACTTATTGTAGGAGGCATCACCTTCTGTTGTTTACATTAAAGACCTTGAAATAGTTAAAAGTCCCAAGAACTCTTCTGGTGACATCAATCTCAATGAGGATGAAAATGCAAAAGTTGAAGGGACAGGTTCAGGCTTCATCTGGGATAAGTTTGGTCACATTGTAAGCATTCTCTTCTTCTGTTCTGGTATTTGAATCCATCTTGTAGTGTTCTATGCATTTGCTTCTTTGTTTTCTGTATCCGCTAACTTCATCATTGATGCATGTATTGTTTTCTGAGTTGAATCTGGGTTCCCTAAACAGATATTATCTATGAGATTATATTTGCAGAAGAAAACATTATGCAACACCTGGGTTGTGTTGATGATTTAACTCACCTAAAAGACTTGAAAATTGAATATATTTACACGAATTAAATTATTGGTAAAATCTTTACATCCAGGGTGTTGCAGCTGTTACTTACACATGTACCTGCATGTATATGTTCTAAGTTGGAATATTTTATTATTAGTATGCATAATCAGAAATGCTGCTCGATATTCTCTTATAACTTATTGGGTGCTCCCTCCAATGCTATTAACATTCTTTTGTGTATGACAGGTCACAAATTTCCACGTTGTAGCTAAATTGGCTACAGATGGGAGTGGATTACACCGTTGTAAGGTTTTAGCACTCTTCTTCTAGTTATTATATTTCCATTGTTGTTTCACTTCTTCTGACACGGCAATGAGTGGACTAGATAAACTTATTGTTCATTTTTATTAACCTTTTTCTGAGTAACAATGTTTTCTTGGTGCTCTTTTTACAGATTTATCTAGTAGATGCTAGAGGCAATGGCTTTTACAGGGAGGGAAAGATTGTTGGTGTTGATCCAGCATATGATCTGGCTGTCCTTAAGGTATTCAATCAAATTATTGTTCAATTTATTTTCAATTATTTACGCTTATTATCATTGATATAGACAAAGTACACTTTCACGCTAGAAAAAGGCTGCAATCAACTTGAGGAGAATTCCATGAATTACTGCTGATGCTTTAGAGAGGCACAAAAATGCTTCAGATAAATTAACTTTTTTCTATTCTTTTGTTGGATGATTGCATTTTTCTTCTGACATAACACTTCAAGTGATCAATTCTTTTCCTGGATTTTAATCCCCAAAAGCAGTTGTTTAGTTATCAGCAAATTATTAATGTTGAACCTTAATTACTCCACCTTATACATTTTGTTCTTAGGCTCGGAGGTGCTTCATTATGCCCAATGCTGTTCACCTTAGCACCAGATTATATTTGAAGTACACATTTGAATACAGGAAAGAGTTGAGAAAATTTCTTACTTGATGTAAACAATAGTTAATGCTAGATGGCATAAACTTATCTTAATGACACTATTTATAAAGTCGACTCCACTAACCCATTGTGATTAATGATCGTCTTTAGAAAATTAATGGTAAAAGATGCATTGACAGCAAATCTCTAATTTAAGGTTAAGTTATGGAGGAAAGTTTTTCGTCAGGTTAGAAGTTCACATTAAGCATCACCAAGGTCATGATGAGTTGGTCGTATTTGAATTAAATTGAAAGATAAGTTGTGTATCAAATAAATTTCATGATTTGGCTATTACATTATTCTTTTCTTAAAATAGAAAATGGGCTACAGAGTGGCAGGCATCACTCAGATAACCAAGAAACTAGTCCCGGCACACCTCCAATCCCCAACATCAAAACCTGTAACTTCTGTGCCCAGGATTTGAATGCGGGACCTTTAGCATGATTTTGGTGATAAATTGAATATTAAGTGTTTTGCTAATTTATCTTTGTGTGAGATAACATGGGGAGTAGGATTGTGATATGAAACCAAACTTCTTAAGCTTGGCTTAATATTGGCTCAGTAATAGACCAATGCATGTTCACCTTTAAATCCAAGCTCTAGATGAATGTGAACGTTTTAATAGGCTTAGCAGTGCTTTTAAGATTTCCCCAATGCAGTAATCGTTTTGTGATGGCTAACCTAATATCATATGCAGGTTGATGTTGAAGGGTATGAATTAAAGCCTGTTGTTCTTGGCATGTCTCAAAACTTACATGTGGGTCAGAGCTGCTTTGCCATTGGAAATCCTTATGGATATGAGAACACTCTGACAACTGGGGTAATTTTCTGTAGTATGACTGATATGCACTTGATATCAACCAAAAAGGATTTTGATACCCAAGTGCGTTGTAGTGAACCATGTAATATCCCAAGTGAGGTCATAATCAATTGAGAATGTTCTTTCTTTTTTTTCCTTCGACTAATCTAATTTCAAGAACTGGTTTAGCTTTGAACTTGTTTTCTTTTACGGAATTATCAGGAGATTCTTTCGATGTAGGTCATCTAATGTGAACAAACTAAGATATTACTTCAGTAACAAAACGGATTTACAATAGTAAAAAACATAACATCTATATACTGGCTACTTGAGTCTTGCAGGTAGTAAGTGGATTAGGAAGGGAGATACCTTCACCAAATGGAAAGGCTATTCGAGGAGCTATTCAAACAGATGCCGCTATTAATGCAGGTAAATTTCATTTTCCTTTCAAATATATTTCATTCTTATGAACTTCTTGATTGTCGATAAGCATGGTTGGAGGTCCAAAATTATTAAATGTTTTTTTTTACAAATAACGGGTATATCGACGCTTATCATAAAATCCTTGTCAATTTTGTTAGCATTACCTTTTTTCAACGCACTGCTTTACTAATAAAATATTATTTTTAAAATTTAATTTTAAAATAAAATATATTAAAATTTAAAAAAAAAAAAGGTGGCGAACCACCCCATAGGGGTGGCTGGCCATCCTTGTTATGGGGTGGTTCGCCACCTCTTTTTTTTTTTTTCATAGACTTAAAGGAGCCACCCCTTAGGCCATGGGGTGGCCGAGCCACCCTTTAAGTCTATGAAAAAGAGGGTGGCCAACCACCCCATAGGGGTGGTTGGCTTGGCACATGGTAACCACCCCATGGCTAAGGTGGCCGAGCCACCCTTTAAGTCTATGAAAAAAAATAGAGGGTGGCCGAACCACATAGGGGTGGCTTGCCACACCTCTTTTTTTTTTTTTTCTTTTTTAATTTTAATATATTTTATTTTAAAATTAAATTTTAAAAATAATATTTTATTGGTAAAAACGGTGTTTTTGAAAAAGGGCTAACAAAATTGACGGAAGGATTTTATGATAGGCGTCGATGTACCCATGCTGTTATTTGTCAAAAAAAAACACTTAAGGATTTAATAATTTTGGACCTCTAACCCATGCCTATCTGATATAAATTCCCTTCTTTCTATTGAGTGGAGAAGTCATATGTATTCGGTTCAGGCCATCATATAAAAGTACGTGACCATTAGTTTTTGTTATCACTGAGGGATGTTTGATGAGACTACTACAATTAGCTACCCTGCAAACAATGAGGCACACATAATATCATCTGGATCCAAGTACTCAGAAAAGCACATCTAAGAAAATCCCTACAAACCAAGTTTTTACAGAGTAATTTCAGGCAAATATGTTCTTACCCTTAGCTGAGATGACATAGTTGATGCCTTTTGGAATATGAAAAGCGTTTCATTTTCATTTGATGATCCTTCGTGGCTTCTGATATTGTTTTTAGTTTCACCATCAGCCATTGTTACACTCAAAAAAATTGTATTTATCAGATGATTTTCAAGCTTCTTTGATGGAATCTTTACAGGTAATTCAGGTGGGCCATTAATTGATTCACACGGCCATGTTATTGGAGTTAATACAGCAACTTTTACTCGCAAAGGTGAATATAGACGCTTCTTCATTTATTTGTTTCTTTAATTGTATTCTAGAAATGGAAACCGTGCACATGATTTCTTTCTCCTGTAGACATGGGACTTACAAATTACATATATCATCAGAAAACTTTGAAATTATCAAACCTTATCTTCATAATGATATACAATATAATGAAGATGCTAAAGCAAACCACTTAAGGTCAAAGTTTGAATGCTTTTGATTTTTCATTGTATTACAGGGTCAGGATTATCATCTGGTGTTAACTTTGCAGTACCAATCGACACCGTTGTTCGAACCGTACCTTACCTTATTGTGTATGGAACATCTTATAAAGACAGGTTTTGATCATGTTTGTGAATTATATCAAGCTGCCTTTGACTTCTTGCAGAAAAAGGTCCTGGCATAAAAATTAATTACCCTAGATAGTTTGGAAACAAGCTCCAAGCTCCAAGGCTCAATAGGAACTAGTTGTAATTTTCTTTTTTGTAATTAGATAAAGCTTTAGTCGCAAGTTTCTGAAACCCAAAGTTTACATCCTTCACCAAATTTTGCCTAATTTAATTGACACATAAAGTGGCCCTTTAGGCATTGCAAAGGATCATAGCAAGTTGATGAACTGCAAATAAGAGAAAATTTCTAGCACAATTTTTGGTGAATCTTGATATCTTCTTCCCTTCTCTTGCAAGACTTTTCTTTCCCTCATCCAAACCCATTTGTCCAGAAATTGAGGACTGCAATATCACTAATATTACCACTCATAATCTTTGAATTCTGGATGAATAAGCACCAAGGTGCTAGGGGTCTGTCTAGATTTGGGTTTCAGATTAGCTTGTATTTGTTTCTCTGTTGTAATCTCTTTTGATTGAATATTCTTTAAAAATAAAATAAAAAACTGCCAAAGTTCAAGATGCACATTAACCCAAGTTGCAATACTTTGTGGAAAATTCAAGTTTTCTCATTGTCACATAAAAACTAATGTTAGCTAGTTGTTGTTTTATTTTTATTTTTTATCCGTAGGATACACTAAATATTAAAGAGTAATTGAAACCAGACCAAATTGATAGTAATTCGTACAATCCTATAGAAAAGGGGGCCGCAGGGTTTACTTGCCCTAAGCAGGTGGCCCAGGGTAGAGCTTTTAGCAGATGACCCCTACTTGCTCACTCTATGAAGGTGCCTAAATTGTTAGCAATTTGAGCACCCAAGTGTAACAAATTCTCGTTCCAATTCAATATGTTACCATATGAAATTTCATGCATCCCTTTCAAATTGCAGCAAGTTTCTAGAGCCGACTGCTAAATTTTATAAAGAAGTCGGTTCTATACTGAAATTTGCCCAACTATCAGACGAGATTTTGACAAAATGCTCCAAATGTGATATGCAAGAATGACTAGGGAAATATCAGGTCTCAACAGCTCCATTGTTAAGTTCTCAACAAATCCACGTAGTTTAATTTTGTACATGGTTTTCATTCATGAGCCGACCACGTCTGGTTTCCACCATCTTCAAATATTCTATAATAGCATAGATGATCAGGATTAGTCATCAAAGAAACCCTATTTAATCAATCAAGCAATTTAGATCTCCATCAACTTTTTGGATTGGTATCATACCTATGAAATGTTTAAGTGAAAAAGGAGGTACACTCACTGATAGATTTCATCAAGCTCGTTTCCATACAATGATAGTCAAATATCATTAAAAGTATAAGGCGACCATTAATAAACATGAAATATATAAGAGAAGCTCACCTAGCTAGTAGGGGAAAATACTAATCACTAAAAGAGAAGAAAAAAAAAAAAGAAAAAAAGAAGAAGCAATTGCCAAAGATACAATGTGTTAAAAAATAGAAACTTTAGTTTCTCTAAATTCATCTCACAGTCTTCAAAATTTCTATCATTGCTTTCTTTTCGTAGACTCTACAAAAGACACGAAAGTTGAAAGCACCATCTTTCACATAGTAACACACCGAGTGTTGCCAACAATCCATCATCAAGCATACAAATCGACTACTCATCTAGGAATGACTCAAGACAACCCAAAATTGACTGAAGAAAACATTTCAAATGGCACAAGCAACCTCACAATCATAAGGTGAAAAATAACCACCAACAAAAATGTAAATTTAAGTGTCAACAAGGAACCCTTCAATGATTTTCCTGGAAGGTGAATATATTTAAATCATAAAGATCAAATTCAGAAACTCAATTATAGAAGCAAATTTTCTTCAAGTATAAAGTTCACAATTAAACCATGCTTAAGATACAAATCAAATACTCTTAAACACTCATATGCACCCGATCACCTATGGAAAAGCAAAAGATAAAGAACTAATCCCTCACATGCATGCAAACAGAGAACGCCTGGATAATCATAAGTTGAACTCCCTAATTCATTACATCATTTCAGGCAAAAATTTCCGGGGCAAATAACAATTATAACATTCCTTCTTTCAAAGCAAAGCTCTTAGAGTTATTCTATTCAACAAACAAAAATATAATAATCACAAACAAGGAAAATGTAACGTTTCTTATCACATTGATTCAAGCAGAAAAGTTATCAAAATTCAGAACTGCTCCTGATCCCTAAACTTTTAGCAGTGACAATTGCTCTTCAATAGAACAATCCACATGACATGAGGAACGGCAAGAGGAAGGGATGAGAATAAGACCGAGGCACCGCTGTTCCATTGGAGAAGGAGAGGAGCGTCTGGTGCTACGATACTCCACAGTATCTTGGAGAATGATGTTTCCCTGCTTGTCAATGCAGTGGAAAGTGCCCAAGAAAAACCGTCCATCTTTAATTCCCACCAGCATTCGGCGATACAGCAGATTCCTTACACGAGTTACAAGATCCGAACTGTTTAAGTTAGACCCATCAGAACTCTCTGCCTGAACCATGGATTTCTCTGCTTCTTGTTCCATGTCCATGAACTTGAATTAATCACTATATCTGAAAAACAAAAAGAAAAGATATTGCAAATTAAGCTATTATTACTTACTGAACTTGGTTTATCAGCAAGTTTGTGTCACAAAATGAACAATGCTAATGTCCTGACCCCAAAAACTACCCTTCCAAAACAGATTATAGAAACCAACAAGTTCTATGATTTACTAGGACAGTACCTTTTCTTTTTTTTTTTTTGATGAATAAGTAAAATTTCATTCAACATTAGAAACAAACTAAACAACCAGCTAAAACAGCTTACACTCAATAAAGGAGCCTACAAACAGGCTCCTTACAAACCCAACTAGAAACTCCTCAACCAGAGACCAACTAATACAAACATCCAGCTTCTAAACTCAGAAACTAGGACAGTACCTATCATAATCTTTATGGAAAAAAGAAAGGTTCCCCTATTCTAAGATGTAAGCAACACATTTACATTTTTCTCCTCATATACTATCCTTCTATAGTTCCATGCACCACAAGATCTTAAAGTGTAAGTGTCAATAAAACAAGGATAAGGATGAAATTGGTTCAGGACAAGCACACACCAATGAAAACTTCATGAAATACAGTGGCTGACAGAAACTGAATAAATGTTGACCTACTAAGAATTTAAGCATAAAGCCTCCATTTCCACTCACTCGCAGCTGCCTCAATTCAACAAATTTCATTTTTACAGCAGCCTAATAAGCTAAACCATCCTACACCATATAGCACAACTACCACAAATCTTCTCCTTAAACCAACACATTTATGGAAATTCAAACATCCAACATAACCATCCTCTACTACACGGATTCAGAGTTCTATTCCCACACGGACTCAGAGTTCTATTCCCATAGCAATATCCTCTCCAATCTCTCCCTCACTGGGATCTTTTCAAGCTGAGATAACCTTGACTAAAAATTTTAATTGTCAACTTTTAGTGCATTAAGCAAATCCCCGTCCAACAATAAAAAGCTTACATAACCCCCCCTTCACACAGAAAACGAGGGCAAAATCCTCATTCTACACCACGCCGAATCTCCACTAAAATATACTTAACCGATTAACAACATAAGAAACAAAGCATACCCACAAAGTAAAAATAAACATAAAAAATAAAAAATTTGTGGGTTTAAACTTTAATCCTATCACTGGTAGAAATTTAAAATTTAAAATTTAAAAGTTAATTTTTTTAAAAAAACACATTAGGATAGAGATTTATACCTGTAGTTTTTATAACGATAAGCCCTCGTGTTTTAATCCCAGAGAGAAAGAATAGCCGGCAGAGTTTCGGTAATTCTAGGATATTTTGGCCTACGTTTTTTGAGTTGGCAAAATATCGTCGTCCTCGTAGCGTCAACCTAGTATACCCGGTTCCACACGTGGAACCAACCATCAGTAGGAGGTAACTACACGTGGAGCTATAATCCTCTGTGTTTCGAACAAAAACTGTAAACAGCCTTGAGGCTCTTAACTGTCTACACCTGTCATATTTTTTAAGGACGCACTAATCTCCATCACCTTTCAACGGTTCTGATTTGTTGCAGAACGTGTAACTTTGAACCAAAACGACACAGCCAGGGCATCCGATCCCATAAAAGACAGTCGTAGAGAGAAAAAACAAAAGTAGGGTATCCAAAGAGGTTCATAGAAGAAGGCACGGCCTTTGCCATCTCTAGGATTGGGATTTTTCTTCGCCGTAATCCTATTTACAAGGTATGCTTCTCTAAGATTCTCTGTAATTGGGTTTTCACAACTTTCATTTTAGATATTTTCTCCTGCGAGAAAATATTCGAGGTAATAAACCCTTGGGAAAAAAGTTCTCTCTTTTTCATGGAATATAAGTTGTTGAAATAAAGATTGGTTCTTTAGTTTCGTGTAAATATTTGTGGGAAAGTTTTGTTTGGAAAGCTTTTGAGGTTTTCTTTGCCATTGATGTTGGTTTAGTCCCTTGATTTCTGATGATATTTGCATACGATTTTTGTCAAGATTTCTCTGGTATTTGTAGATGTTATATTGGGTCTCTTTGTGTGTGTGTGCGCGCGCATCCAATTTATGAAATTGTTACTCGTGTTCAATTAATTTGTTGTAGGTTTTTTGTGGGTTTTCAATTGTTCGTGTTTGAAGCTTTGTTTTGATGCTGAGAAAAAAATTAGGAAAATAAAACTTTACGTCTGTTGGACCCAAATTTATAATACTTATCAAAAAAGAAGTATTATAAATTTTGGTTGGTCCAATAGAAACTTAAGTTTTCACTAAAGTGGACAAACGATTGTGCGTAATAAATGGAAGCAGGGGAAATTCGTAGTTCCATGATAATTTGTGAAGCTTGATTATTATTATTTTTTAAATAGACGATTTGAATATACCAAGTGGCTTGGGTGCATCTAGGTTGAGAAGTTGAGAAAAGGTTATAAATTGCATACTAGTAACTGTGGATGTAGTTAATTTTGACCTTATTTTTCACTTTCAGGAGTTAATTTAAATTTGTAAAAATGGGTGAAACTGGGAAGCGATCTCGTTCCCAGAGGGGCCATGATGACAATAAGAATCAGAAGAGACGGGTGAACGAAAAAGATGACAAAGGTAAAGATGAACAGGTTATTTATAGAATACTATGCCCAGATGGGGTTATTGGAAGTGTCATTGGTAAGAGTGGGAAAGTGATAAATTCGATTAGGCAAGAGACGCGTGCAAAAGTCAAGGTTGTGGATCCATATCCAGGTGCTAAGGACCGAGTTATAACAATCTACAGCTATGTTAAAGAGAAGGAAGAGGTTGAGGTTGACGATGAGTTCAGTGACAGGGAACCTTTATGCGCTGCTCAGGATGCTCTTCTTAAAGTTCATGCTGCCATTGCAAATGCTGTGGGTACTGTAGGAGATTCTGACAGGAAACGGAAAGATAAGGAGGAATGTCAAATTCTTGTTCCGTCCAGCCAGTCTGCAAATATTATTGGTAAGGCTGGAGCCACAATAAAGAAACTGAGAAGCAAGACGAGAACTAACATTAAGATCTCTGCCAAGGATGCCACTGACCCAACTCATTCATGTGCTATGGACTTTGATAATTTTCTCCAGGTTAGTATCTACTATACCTCAGTCAATTGATTTTTATTTTTAATTTTAATTTTATGGTAGATTGTTTATTTGACATATGTTGTCCTGATTACTATGTACTATGGAACACTCAATTACTTTTTTGGTTGCACATCAAGGTTTAGTTCTGGTAATTGGATCTGATGCATAAAATAACATATATGTTTATGATCTTCATATATATTTTCACTATTCTCTCATCATGTGAATAGATTAGTGGTGACTCAGACTCTGTGAAGAAAGCACTTTTTGCTGTTTCTGCCATTATGTACAAGTTTACTCCTAGAGAAGAGATTCCTCTTGAGACGACTGTACCAGAAGCTCCTCCAAGCATTATCATCCCATCAGATGTTCCTATTTATCCACCTGGGGGACTATATCAAAGTTCCGATCCTATCATCCCTCCTAGATCTGTTCCTCAAATAATAGGTGCTACAAATGTACAGGATCTCCAGGGTTATGCAGATACGGGGAACACATGGCCTATTTATTCATCCGCCCTTCCCATGGTGTCTGGGTTTGGTGGTGCCTCACAGTCTGAGGAGTTAGCTATAAGAGTATTATGTCCCTTTGACAAGATTGGGCGTGTCATTGGCAAGGGTGGGGGTACTATCAAAAGTATTAGACAGGCTAGTGGTGCTCGTATTGAGGTGGATGATACCAAGAATGATCGTAATGAGTGTATCATCACGATTACTGCAACAGAGGTACAGTTCCGTTTTCTGGCCTTTCTGTTTTATTTTCGTTGATTCTTAAAAGTACTCGGACTATATGGAGCACTGGATGATCCACTTCTTTTCCGATTTCTCTGGTTTTCCTTTGTATCATTTTAGAACTCTCATTACAGATGCTTCTATTGTATTAAGTTTTATACTTGATTGCTCTATCAATGTTTGGTACTTAAATGAAGAGGTTTTATGTTTTGATAAAAATTCGCATGGAAATTTGTGGAGGGCAATTTTTGGCAGGTATCTGTTATTCATATACCTTGTAGAGGGCAGGCACCTTTTTACTTTGCAGGGGTGGGTCCGAAGGACCCTGCCTTGGAGAGGTTCCCCGACATAATAATAATATTAATAAAAAACCCTTCTATTAGGCCAAACAGAAAGTAGCTATCAGCTATATCCTATTTGCGTCTAGTATAATAAAATGATTAATCTTCTCTAATTCCTAGTTAAATTGCATCATAATATTAGTTTATTGATAAATCACATTCACTCTGTTCTGACCATATGCTACACAATGGTATATTCTACTAATGCTTGTTGCTCATGCTGGCTTTTCAATTGTTTGGCAGTCACCCGATGATTTGAAATCCATGGCAGTTGAAGCGGTTCTATTGCTGCAAGCAAAGGTTAATGATGAAGATGATGAAAATGTTAGTATTAGACTCCTTGTTCCATCCAAGGTCATTGGTTGTATCATTGGAAAAAGCGGCTCTATTATAAATGAGATCCGTAAAAGGACTAAAGCTGATGTCCGTATCTCGAAAGGCGAGAAGCCCAAGTGCGCTGATGTAAATGATGAACTTGTTGAGGTTTGTTTAATGGAAATTAAGTTGTCTTTTACTATTTCTTGTTTACATCCCATACTTTATAATGAATTTGCTCCTCAATTAGGTGCTTGGAGAAGTTAGTAGCGTAAGAGATGCACTTATCCAGATTGTTTTAAGGCTCCGCGACGATGTCTTGAAAGATAGGGATGGTGGCCGCAACCCTAATGTTGGTGCGGATTCTCTTTTCTCAGCTGGCACTGGTCTCTCAGTACCATCTGTCTTGCCTTCTATTCCCCCTGTTGCTTCATTGGGATATGATCAGAGGGTTGAAAGTGGAAGTGGCTTGGGCATGCTTTCTTCGGGCAGCCTCTATGGATATGGATCTTTGTCGGTATGTTGACACTGTTTGCTGTATTTTCATCATCAGCAAAAGTTTGTTTATCCTTATTGCTAGTAATGATGAACTTTGTGATTCTCTTGGTGCTGATCTAGGGGTTAACGAGTGTCAATTGTTGGAGGGAAGTGATTATTATGAGATCTTTCTTTTTTTTTTTTGACATGTCCACACAAGAGAGGGGAGGGGGGATTCGAACTAATGACCTCTGCTTCATGAGGCGTGGTCCCAGCCGATTGAGCTACCTCTTGGGGACTTATGAGATCTTTCTAAATTGATGTTTATCTTTTTGACAGATGACTTGCTTTAATGACCTTTTGCTCTTCTAAATACATTTTAGCCTAGGGCCCTGTGACATGGCACTTTTCTATGCAAGAGAGTAATGTCCTCCTTTCTTCAGTTTGTTGAAAAAGTGGGAAAGTTTTCTCTTTTCACATAATTTTGGTACTTTCTTATGCATTTTGTTTGTCTTTCTGTCTGATTATAACGAGCCATCAGTGATTTTATTAGTTCCTACTCCAACTTCAACTGTTTTCTATTCAGTAGGAGATGATATCAATGTCTTATCAAATTCGTTACAGTGGCATCTTCAGATCTTTCTACAATACTCTAGAGCTTGTTTAACATTATGTTTAAGTAGGCTGTATAATTGTTATGGTAGTGAAAAACCTATAGCATGAGCTTTGAAAGCCCTTGCATTGGGTCTTTCTGCATTTCTCTAGACTGCTTTTTGTTTTGAATTGGTTTTATCTAAATTTATGGCTCTTTTTTTATTCAGTTGGTTGGGCATTTACGATGTTTGATTTAAAAATAAAAGCTTTTTGCATTTTGTTAAATGATGACTACTGTGGCTCTGTATGATGTTTATTTCGGGCCCTATTTCTTCTTCCTGCTTTTGTTAGCATTAAGTTTTCCTTTTTTTTTCCTTCTTGATAGATGGGTGACAATGGCTATGGATCAATGCCTACATATTCATCCAAGCTGTATGGAGGGTTAGTATATTATCTAGTCTTGAAGATTGTCTCTTTGGCCATAATACCTTCTATCTATATCCACTTTTTAATGCCATGACTCTATGCAGGTTGCCCGCCCCTTCAACTACTGAGATTTTGGTCCCTGCTAATGCAGTGGGTAAAGTGATGGGTAAAGGAGGGGCCAATATTGCCAACATTCGGAAGGTTGGTTCATCTTCCTACATCAGATTTAATTTTCTGATTGTTAGTAAAGCGTACCTGAATCAAGATAAGAAATCTGAACTATTATCGCCGATGTCCATTTCCATGAATTTGTATAACTTGATACATCATGTAAAAATGTTGCATTCAACTCATGCTTGGCCATTCTCAAACATGACCCTATACAGAAATTTTGGTTTTATACTTTGTCAAGTTGAAATTTTAGAATTTTGACCGAGGCATTGAACTTTTTTTTTTAATAAAAAAAGAATCAACAATAGATAACTACTGATATGATGGTGGGAAAGAGAGTGATAAAATGCTCATGGCATCAAGTTATTGGAGTTGGGGAATAGAAGTTATTTCCACACAAAAAAAGGTGGCATCTATCATCAAGTCATATTTTTCTGAGATATTTTGTTGGATTTCTGGGTGGTATTGTCTTGTTTGATGCAAATAGCTCATGATTCCCATAAAATCTCAGTTGATAGGAATATGGATTCCCTTCAAAACGGATGGGCATTCACATCTCCTGGATTCGGGAAGTTCTACTTTTGGTATAATGATAGTATTAACCCCCACATAATATCCTTTCTTCATCATTCACTGGCTTTAATTGTGTGGTTACTCCTCTCTCTCCCCAATCCACTGAAGCTAGCACCACTGCCAGCAACTCAGCTGACCATTTTCTCTGCCCCTGTATGGATCAATTTTTTTGTTCTCAATTTTGATGAATGTCTTTCTTTTGTTTTGTTTTTAATCACAATCACCAAAATGCGCCATTTGTCATGTAGTTGTCAGTGGCCTCAGTCTTGAACTGGGTTAGGATATTTCCTTGAACTGAGAGGAACCCAACCCTTTCTTTCTAGTTACTAAAACCTCTTTTCTCTTTCACCTAATTTTCCTAGATTTTTTTTGGAAGACATGAGTCTTTTTCTTCCCACTATTTTTCAATCAGAGTTGGGGAAAAGTTAATTTTTCCATCATTAGTTTTTTCTTAAACTTTTTGCCACATTATGTTCTCAGACCTATTTTCTTTTTCTTTTGTCTCAATTTGTGAAACCACAACACCCAAACCCCTTTCATTCTTTCATACCTTTCCAATTTTGTTTTTATGAAGTCGAAGCAAATCGAGAGGAGAAGTGGTTTTTTTGTTTTTGTTGAGAATGGTAGACATGAACACTGCGAGGTGTTTATGCTATGCCTTCTATTTTATCAATTTATGTAATACTTTGTTATCTTTCTTTAGCCTAATCTTTGATGCTCTCACTAGGCATCACTCTCTAAGTTATTCCAGCTTCATGATTTTGTGCGGCAGTGAACAAACTAAATCAAAATTAAAACATCAGTAATTTAAACTAATCCTATACAGGGATATAAAAAATAAATAATTCTTGTATGATTCATGGAAATAAGCCAAAAGCTGGTATCAGATTCCTAACTAAACCAAACATGGGCATAATCAATGTATGGGTATTCAGATCACCATGCATCATGTTTCTGAGAATCTGGATACTGGGGGGCTTATTGGATTTGTATGAACCAAGCGCCACCTTATATTATGCTGTGACTCTTTGTACCTGTGATGCTATTACATGTGGTCGTATTTTCTTCACCATGTTAACATTCTTAACTATGTATCTCAAGATGCTTGATTGTGTCCAAGATTCTTGTGTTTCTCAGTTATTGTTTTGTAGACCATTTTTAATATGTAATGATCATTTTGGTATTACATCAACTAATGTGACTTATAAAACATAAATAGACAAATGTGTCTCTGTCTTGATGTCTCCGCAATTTATATATGTCCGTAAGGTCTAATGCTTTATTGTTTCTCAATTCATTTTTTATTTGGATCTGCTATGGAACCTAGTGTATACTTCACTCACCTTAAGGACTGAATGACATTGTATTTTCCCTCCAGATATCGGGTGCAATGGTAGAGATTTCTGATTCCAAATCTTCCCGGGGTGATCGTATTGCTCTTATATCAGGCACACCTGATCAAAAGCGTGCAGCTGGACACTTGATTCAGGCATTTATAATGTCCGTTTGACTTTCGAGGATGCTTCTAGGTAGAAGGTGAATAGTTAAAATCTTGGAATTTTCTCCATCATGGTTCCTCTCCTTAGTTCCTTTAGGTTTGGTTCTGGAGAGGGCTTCGTTTCTAGGCTTCCTCAACTGGACTTCTCCTGTTCTTCCATAGCAGTGCTATCAAGATCATCCAGGAAGATTTGCTGCTGGCTTTATGTTTAGTGATATAGGCTTCCTTCTTTGTCTCTTCATCTATTCGTCATCAGCAATATCTTAGAACTGTTAGGATCTTTCTTTCCTTTCCTGTTATTTTGTCTGGCGATGTCTTGACGAATTTGTAGTCAACCTTATTTCCATTGCTATCATACTCTATGAATTTGATGTTCATGTCAGGTAATAGTTCCACAGATGACCATAATTGTCAAACTTTAATATATGTGATGTTTTCTGGCGATTAAACCTCTCACTCTCAGATTCTTGGTAGAAGAATCTTTTCTATCAATGATGCCAGTGCTGTGGGGTTGGTGATGATGTCTTCTCTCAATATACTCCTTGGTTTACAATTGTAATGCAGTGGGAAGAGAGGGAAATCATCTTCTGCGGTTAAATGTGCTCCCCCTCTGCACATTAATTCTATCTTGTGTCTTATCCTTGCTAGACAATAAGAACTTGTGGCAAAATGAACCATGAAATCATCTTCTCTCAAGTATTATATTATTTCTGAGCTTATCAAGATGCCCTCTTACGTATATTGCAGTAAATTTCATGTCTCATGTCTCAGAAATCTGCATATGCTCTTGCATCGGAAAACCCTAGAGGGTGTAATTTTTGTGAATTTATTTCCTCAACACTATCATTCACTTCTTATTCTACTGTTGATACAAATCATATGATACTACACTTACCAATGACCACGGTCACTGTTTTTACTCCTTTACCTTTTTATATTGACAATTCTTTAATTCTTCTTGGTCCTGACTTGAGGAAGAGATGTCCAGTTTAAGCGGCTATAGGATTTCATATGGCCAACCCTATCCATCACACAACTTACACTAGTGACTGTCACTGTTCCATCTGACTGAGAAACTTTTGGTGTCTCAAATACAGCTAAGGTTTAGTATTTGGTTTGACTTGATTCTGGAGTTGAGCCATGCAATTACTGTATCCTTGCATTTACAAGAAAAGTTAACGTTACATCGATAAATTTTTCTTTGATCTCTTTCTAACAACAAATACTTGTGTTATTGCAATTTTACTTTCTAGGAGTATATTCAGTTCTCTTGCCCTGATCATATCATGTCCAAATTTGCGCAATTATCCTAACACAGTAGCATCATTATTGTTGATGCTGCGTTTCAACCGCACTTCCTCTCATGTTCCCAGACTATCATTTTCTGCTGAAACTATTGTGTCCAACCTCAGATTCTCTGTTGCAAAAGACTGGCAACAGTGTGCTTACCATGTTGAGACAACTTTTTGGCTTCTGGTGTGGATAGATGACCTTATTTGCATTTGGATTATTTCTTGAATATCAGCTGCGATAGAGATCTATGGGACAAAAGGCTTCATAGATAGGTTTCTTTAACATGAGATTGATAGGACATTGTTGATGACAAAGCCAGTTGGACACAACAGTTCTTGCTTCCATCTCTATAAAGACTATAACGAATAGCAAAGATAGGAGAAATCATTAGTTTTGTTTTAGCCTTGAACCATTATTAGTATGGTTATCAGAAATATATTCTTTTATATTTCTGATAGCCTCGAACCATTATTAGTATGGTTATCAGAAATCATCTACCTTTCCAACCTAGATTATCAGAAATATATCCTTTTATATACTTGGCCTTCTCTTCGATTATTTCTTGGGTGAAACTCTATATTCTCTATGTATTAAATTCAAATGGTATCATCAGCATGGACGTTCAGATGACAAACGAAGTTGGTATTTTTGGTAATCATGGAGAGTTTGGTTGTATTATTGGTTCAGTAGTCTTGGCAGCACATTGTGTTCCCTACTGATATTGTTGGAAGGTATTATGTTATGAATAGTAGCAGTGAAATGTATATTTCTTGTGTTTGTAAATATTGTTGTAAGCTAATTTACTTGTGTTACATGAAGTCCCGGACACAATTTAAAATGCAATCAATATTGCATTCTGTTTTTCACTTCTTTTTCTTTTGTTTCTAGTTGGGTTCTTAAGATACTGTACATTTGCTATGGGAAGGAAAGATAAAAGAGTTACTGAACATCGTCATTGTTCCTAATTGGATAAGATGGTATCTGGGTGCATTGTTTCTTGCACAAGTTATAAGAAGGCTCAGAAATCCCTGGAAATGAGTGGATCTGAGTTTTTCAATCCATGATGCTGTGGATGATATTTGAATATGGACAATTAACCATAACAGAAAGAATACATAAGAGTGAGGAAAGTGGCTTCAGTTAGGCTGTTTCTTCTGTGTGTGTGTGTGCATCCAAGAATTGGACGCATTATAGTGGATATTATAGCCAACCAATCCTCGTCTGATGATTGGCCTTAGGCTCACAGGTCAGCCTACCCCTTGTTCAAGTTGCTCTACTTGTAACTAATTGTATATACATGTCATTGATGTCATATTTGTGTTATTGGTCCATGCGTCTGCGTGGGTGAATCCATGGGGTGATTACCCCCAACTTTCTTGTCCATTCATCTAGTTAAAAGTTCAACCTAGTTTCTAGATAGAGAGGATCTCTCCTCTACCCTATGAGGATTTTATCTTCTCTATTATGAGAGTTGTAACAACTCAGGAAAAGAAAAACAAGCGTTATTACTCCAAAAGAACTAGTTAAGGTATTATTGAAAATCTCTAGAATTGTTAATGATGTACGGTTTTATAGTTCACTTGCTCAATAATTCATAATGTTTTTATCATGGCCTATGTTGTGCAATGCTCCAACACCACAAGGTGTTACTAGATTGCTCTTATACTAATTATAATGACCAAGATAACGACCTTGTCATTATAATTAGTATAAGAGCAAACACCTTTTATGGACATGTCAAAAAAAAATTGTAACGAACTTGTAAAGGTGTGACAAGTTCTTTTGTTCAAATCCTTGACGTTTAATGATTAGGTTTTGTTGAAAATTGTTAGGGGGAAGCTTGTCAGTTTTGAGTGAGAGTTGGTGTTGATAGAATTGAAAGCAGAGAGCCATGTTTGTGAGAGCGTCTCTATGGGTGAATGTTGGGATTGACTTTTGTTATTAGGTTGCTGTAATACTATGTATAACGACCTAGAAAAAGCATTAACATCTACTCTATTATTCCAAAAAAAACAAAAAAGCTAATCAACTTGGTCTAATTTCGCCTTATGAAAAACCAGTATGAGACTTAACTTCAATGAACATTTTTATAACCTGCTCTCTCAGTGCATAACTTTCTACAATGTTATATGAGTCTGCGTCCAGGAGGTAGCTAGGGAGCTCCTCCTTCCTTCTCACCCCTCTTTCTTGTCCCCCCTCATTTCTTCCTGTTCTTTTCATTCTTTTTTTATTTTTTTTATTTTCAAAAGCCAGATTTGTTAGCCACTTTTCCAATGTTCTCCACCCCATTCCACTGAATAACGCTAAAAGTTTTATATGTGTCTTTCGTATCACTTTAACTTAAAAAATGATATGACTTTTAAAATTACCATTAGACTTTTGAACAGTCATTATTAAATTTTAATCAAATAATAATTTTAAAAATTATCTTATTTTTATATTAACATAAAAACAAGAGTAACATTTAAAATTATTCTATACTCATTCCGCCTTTTTTTCATGTTCTTTTGCATGTGTACCCCCCCATGTGCCGTCGCTTTAGACCACAAATTTATGCCTTCACTATCTATTTTATATATAATCTTTTATCTTAAAAAAATGGGAAAAGTTCAAAGCACCCACACATGATGGTGGTCCCCACAGGCAATACCTGGAAAAAAAAGGTTGGCAAAATGAGACAAAAAACTTCGGTTTGGCAAACTGGAAAGTGACGTGTTGGTCTGCTGTATCATGTAGAAAGGGTTTTTTACCAAAGATATTTTAAAATATTTTTACAATTGTCACATACAACTTATAAACCATTAGCGGATTTCACTAATATTTAGCAACTTCAAAGCATAAACAACCTTCAGAAAATTAGCATCCGGATGGCGGCTCAATCGCATCAAGATAATATTTATATAGTTGGGAAAACTATTAAGCTATTGGTTCGATTTTCGCAATAGAAGTTTTCATGACTAATCAATGCAAATCATCTTAAGTTTTAATGATGTTTTGATAAGGCTAAATTAGGCTATGGCGTAATCAACTTTTAATAAGCAAGTGCTTTTATAATTACGTATGGACAATGATGAAATTAGCTTAGGATTTGAAGGGGGACTGAGGCCAAAAAAAAAAAAATTGAAGAGGAATCAATTAGCAAAAAATACTTTAAATAATTTTTTTTTTTCTTGTCATTTTGAGGGACCGTAAAACAGTCACTTTGATTGCCCCTTTTGCTAGTTTTTTGCTAACTAATAATCTAATATTAGTTTACTATTGAATTCATGATGGATTATTATTATATTTTAATTTAATGTTAAAAAGTGTAAGAGCTAAAATGAACAACATTTCTTGGCCTAAATATTTATTACGATAATTTCTATAAAGGAAATATCAATATCCGATTTTTGTAAAAGAAAAAAAAATCTCTCACTTATTCCCAGGGTTTATATATATATTTGACTCATTTTCTTCTACAAATTCAATAAAAGAATTATTAGATTTATGGGTCCATCATGACTATACATAAGTCTACAAATTTAATAATTTTTCTCGTTGGAGCCATACAGAAGAGGTCTAAACGGTGAGAATCGCAGGTGTTTATTCAAGTTCGACTGAGCTATAGTCTGATCCAACCTAACTAGACATCAATAGGAATCGATGTGACTAATACTAGTCAGGCATATATGGGGATTCTCTATTACGGAGATTCAAATCACGTCCTAGTACATGCTTAACCATTTTAAGAATTTTCTTGAGCCATTGAACCACCACCCTTATGGATCTACAAATTTAATAGTTAATTTATAAGATAAGATATTGACTCTGGGATTTTTTTTATATTTAATTAATATATTCCTTATGGAAAAACCAAAAAAAGAAAAAAGACAGGTTGGAATTTTGAATGAAAGTACCAGGTGCACAAACATGTACATATCCCATTGTCGTATAGAGTCACGGGATATACTTTGGGAGGCGTATTGCGGACAACGACAGTCAAAGGAAAGAACAGAGATAGAGAGTTGTTTAATTGTAATTAGGTTAATGTAATACAATATTATATTAACCTAATATTAGTTTAATATAATATATTAGAGTATCTTTTTTCTTGCCACAAAAAAAATAGAAAGTAAAATAGAAAAAAGGAGTATCTTCTTCAAAAGATAAGAAAGATAGCATGCGCAGTCTGTAATTAATTGAATAACATTCTCAATAATCTTTGGAGCGGGAGAGAAGTGGAGAGAATTTAGCTGAGAGAGTGATTGGTATCTCATCAATGGCAGCCAGGAGATGTTTGCGGTCATTGTCGAATGGGCTTTGCCAGGGAACGAGAAGTTTTGGTGCTGTTCCTGAAGCCGCCGCCTCTGCTTCCGGCTCTCAAAAGCTCATCAACGTGGAGTATGAATGCAGTGCCCACAAGTGAGCTCCCGTTTGCTCTTCATAAAAAAAAAACTGTGGTTTTGATCCAGTTTGATGTTTTGGCTTCTGGGTTTGCTTATTTTCTTCTAATCCTCTCTCTCTCTCTCTCTCTGGATTCTGAATATGTATATGCATGATCGCTCTCACATGGCCAAGAGTCATGTCTCTTTTTCATTTTCTGTTGTTGTTTTTTTCAGTGCGTGTTGCTGTTAATTGGATTCTTGGAAATGTCTACTCGCTGAGTCTCTTTTTGATTGATCTAGACGTTGTTAATATACATAAAACTGAGCATGTAAGTTATATCGAAGCCATTAGAACTATTCAATTCCCTGAAGACCTGAATAATTAAAAGCGATTGTCTACAAATTAAATTTATCTCGTTATGTGTCTGAAGGATGGCAAGACTTAGACTTTTAAGCCTCAAGGCAGATGAAGACGGGAAATTAACAATAAAGTGTCAGCTTTCATTTTTTTTTCTCCCTTATCCTGATATGTATAATCCAAACATGGTGCTAGGCACTTGGCAAAATTATTGTCCAGGTGGTGGCTGCCCTCCTTTGTGGGTCGTAGCTCACAAGGCAGGACCTTCTTACTGAAGGTGGTCGGGAGTTCCCTTGATCCTTTTCAAGTTGCCTCTCTTTCATTGATGGTTGTAGGACAACTCTTGTCCTGTAAGTCATTTGGGTTGTTGAAAATTACAAGTACATGCTGTACGGTGAAGATGATGGATGCCTAGTCGGTGGACCATTTCTTTCTCCATTCTGTGGTTGCTTATGGGTTGTGGAATTTTAAGTACTTTCTTTTCAGTGTTTGTTGGTCACCACAGAAGTCCGCAATGGAGTTATGTTCTGGCTGGTTTTCCTGTATATTACCCTTTTGTTGAAGTGATATATAGAGCGTTTCTTGCTGAGAATGTCCTTAACGGAGCCACTTTCCTGGTTCAAATGCAGCTACCATCCTGTCCCCATTGTATTTTCAGAAGCAAAGGGATCATCTGTTTGGGATCCAGAGGGCAACAGATATCTGGATTTCCTTGCAGCTTACTCGGCAGTTAATCAGGTTAGAAGAATGAAGTTATGATATAATATACCTCCTTAGCTTTGTAACTTATCAGTGAATTAACAGTGCTCTATCTCTACTATTCAACCAAAAGCCATCTACAAAGTTGAAAAATGGAAGCTTTCATATGCCTCTGTAACTCATCAGATGACATGGATTTTTCCTTGCCAACAGTGATATCTAAAGTTGAAATATGATAAAGTTTCTGTAGAACAATCCATGGCAGTATCATTTTCATACTTTGTCTTTCTAAGTCCTACTTTTTATGCTATCTTTTCAAGACACTGGCGGCGGGTTTTTCCTTCTACCCCTAAATAAGCTGCAAAGCCAGCAAAGGAGCTTATGAAATTTATAAGTACTTAAGCAGACTTGTCTCTGTGATCAATGTCTTACTTTATTGTTATTATTATTTTTTCTCGGTATTCATCATATCTTCACTGCTGTAGGGACATGGTCACCCAAAGATCATGAAAGCATTACAAGAACAGGCACAAAGGCTCACCCTCAGTTCTCGAGCCTTCTACAATGATAAATTTCCAATATTTGCCGAGCATCTGCGGAACATCTTTGGCTATGATATGGTACTTCCTATGAACACTGGTGCGGAAGGTGTGGAAACGGCTCTGAAGTTGGCAAGGAAATGGGGTTACGAGAAGAAAAAAATTCCCAAAGATGAGGTAGATTCCAGGCAGAATTTACTTATTTTGAAAATATATTTTAATATTCTACTTTTGGGATTTCAAATTATTGTATATGGAGTGAAGTGAACTTCTTTGCCTGAATTAAGGGAAACGAGTATAATAATTGTTGTTGAATGTCCTTACTTGATTGCTCATATATGCCTAATGTAATCTCCCCAAATGGGGGAGTGATGTGATGTATGTTTTCAAGTAAGAAGCCTAGAGTAGAGTAAATTTGAGGCTCTCCTCTTTCTCCTGCTAGTGACAGTAGATTCATAAGACAACCAGTGTTGACAAAGTATCTTAGGTTAAGCCAGGGAATAAGATAGAGGAATTTTGGATTTTATTTGGTAGAAGTTCTACATACAGAGAGTAATTAGTTAGAAACTTCTTGATATGAATAATTAATGTGTTTCATGTGTCTCATATCATTAAGTTAAAAGGAAACTTTCAGGCTTTTTATGAAGAAACCTACTTTTGAGAAAATGGTTTATGGCAATTAGAGGTGCAAGAAGTCTTATGTATTTTAACCAGCTCTTACCGGTATCTTAGATTTCTTACACCAGTTGTAGGGAATTCTAGACAGATTACATTTTTTTATAAGTACGGGGTAGTAAATTGAGGAGATTACATTGTGACTATGGAGCTATAAATCCCCTTTTTTCACCTATAAAGGAAGATAATGTGTTGAATTACAATGGAGCTTCTTCAAGTCTAGTTGCATTTGTAAATGAGTGCAGTGTTAATTTAGACAATGAAAAAATTGTTTATGACATTTAAGTTTTAATTGGCGGTTAAAGCTCCTCATTTTTCTCCCATGTTTGTACATGGAGGGGCCTTATGCTTTTAATGATATCTTGATTAATTATCAAAAAAAAAAAAAAGAAAAAAAAAGATGTCTCCCATGAATGAGGCTCATATATCAAGCATAAGGTGAGCTTCAAGGTATCTTCAGGATGCTTCACAATTTGATGTATGGGACCCAGGGTTTTGTTCTGAAAGATTGTGGCTTTTGGCATATCGCTTAAATCTATCCTCGAGTTGGGAACCTCACATTGCTCATAAACAATGATTATGAATCTTGCAGAAAAGGATTCTTTTATATGAGTACTTCATTGGTCACTGCATAACTGCTTCCATAAGATTTAACTGATGCCAGTGGACAGCAACAGGAAACAGTATGTACTACTTGAGGATTTTAGCGGTCGTAGAATTCAACTCTGGACACATTTATGTCCTTGCTCTTGTGCTGTAGCGCCTTCAATGATAACCTCCTCATTACAGCTGCTATCATTGATCTTTGTTCTGTGTGGCAAAAACATCTTAGCTGACTTTGTTTTATGTTGTTCTAGATTGGCACTGCCTCTGACAACTACAAATGCATTTCTTTCTTTATTTTTTTCTTTTCTAGTCTTTTATTAATATGAACTTCTCGATTTTGTAATGGTTGTGAAAAATTCTATGAATTTTGATGTTCTATCATCTGCTGTATTTCTGTTCTAAATATGAGCTTTATAGATCCCAAGTTATGTGAGGTAAGCTTTTTACCACTTCTCATATGGTTTTATGTTAATCTTTATTTTGTGAACAGAAGTATAGGTATTCATGATATGAGATTAATAAGCCTGAACTTATTCTCTCATCAATTGTGTAGATTTACTTCAGAATGTAGTTGCTAATGGCTGCTTAATTGTTGCCATCTCTATTTTGTGAACAGTTTAATCAAAGTTAGCCATATGCAGGCTATTATTGTCTCATGTTGTGGCTGCTTCCATGGTCGTACATTGGCTGTCATCTCCATGAGTTGTGACAATGAGGCTACCCGTGGTTTTGGGCCATTGTTGCCTGGCCATGTAAAAGTTGATTTTTGATGCCGTTGCCCTTGAGAAAATCTTCAAAGGTTAAAATGCACTGAAATTTATTTTAAAAGTTATTGTTCTTGATCTAGTTGTACTGTAGCCTAATTTGAGTCAAGATATTGCATTTGTATAAATAATTGCATAATTCATGCCAGATTTTTATCATCCATCCAGACTGCTTGAAAATTGGTAGATGAGGGTATATCTAATAATTTCGTGTTTCTGCTATTGGCTGCAGAAAGTGGCGTCGAATAGCTGGATTTCTGTTTGAACCCATTCAAGGAGAGGCAGGGTATGTGTGCTTTGGAATTGAATATTTAATGATTAAGGGTATGAGATGTGTCACAGGGACTTGATTATATTGGTTGGTGCACACTTGGGAATCAGTTTTAGATCTGTCTAGTTTTTAAACCTTAGAACTACAGGACATGGCTGAATAGTTGTTTTGTCCAAAATTTTTTTTCTTCTGTGCGCTTATGTTAAAAGTAACTGTTTTATGTATAGCAGTAACATTGCCTGTAATACAGGCACCAAGTTAGCAAGCAGATTGGAGAATCTCAACTGAACTGGGAAGGCACTCTTCTCTTAGTTTTACACAATTACTAGAATATTCAATGTATATCCTCCCATGCTCATATTGTCTGAGTTCTGTCCCTAATTGCTACTTTCCACGAGTGACCCATAACATAGGCAATGAGAGGTAGCAACTTTCTCTGAAACCAACATTTATCCTATATCCTATTTTGTCAAGTTATGTCCCAAACCACACATAACAACCATGTAATACAAGCATTGGGTAATAACCAACTTATTTTTAGTAAGGTTTGTGATTCTTGATAAGGAGTTAAGCTTTCTTAACTTGTTTTCTTGTTCTATGTCAGCAGGTCCATTTTGTTAATTACTTTGAACAAAAACAGTAAATGCTTCCTATTTGCTTTAAGGATTACCTCCTTCTTTTCTTTTCTTTTTTCTCTCTTTTAGAGGGTAGAGAGTTTGTGAGAGTTGCCTTTATCAAATCTTTAGTTTTGATAACTAATTGAATTTCACTAAGAAGTGCAAGGACACAATCCAAGTACACAATGTATACAAGAGAAACACTTAACCAGAAAAAGAAAAATGCGCAAGAAAATTGTGAAAACCATAAGTATGAAAGTAATCATAGGCAGCCGCCCAATAGTATAGGGTATTAAAAAAAATCCTTTAAATCCTCAACTGTCATTTCTTGGTTTTAAAGTTACAGTCATTTCTTCCTCTCTAGATAAACCACATTATGTAGGATGGAATTATCTTCCACAATGTTGCACTATGAGAACTACCAAGATGACCTCTCCAACAAGCAAAGAGACCTACCACTCGTCAAGGCATGACCGAGGCTAACCCAAAAAGACTAAAAATAGAATTTCATAAGGCACTAGCAACTTCACAATGGAGCCAAAGGTAATCAACGGATTTCCCACTCTTATTACACATACAACACCAATCTACCACTATGATATGCCGCTTCGTTAGATTATCTGTAGTGAGGATCTTCCCTTACACAACTAGCAAAGCAAAGAATGTCTTTTTTTTTTATAAGTAATGTGTCATATATAAAAAAACCCATAATATTTTGCCAAAGAATGTCACAGCAATGCTTTCTCAAATCTTGAATCAATGCTTTCTTTTTTGGTTCCCATTTCTTTATTTTCCTAAGAAAAATTTATTGATTTGTTGGTAGGTTGTTATTCCTCCAGATGGTTATCTAAAAGCTGTCAGAGATCTTTGCTCAAAATACAATGTTTTAATGATTGCTGATGAGGTACAATCTGGCTTAGCACGAACAGGAAAAATGTTGGCTTGCGATTGGGAAGAAGTGCGCCCAGATGTAGTGGTAAGCACCCCCTCTCCTTCCAAATTATTTATGGTTGTCATGACTTTTACCAAGTATTTGATGTGAATGTAGAGAAAGTTTGGTTAATGATGTTTACATGAACCATTATGCTACTGTATGAATGCAAGCTCCATCAGGATGATTGCCCCACATGTTGAGTCCCCTTTATTTGTACATGTTAGCGTCAATGCTACATTCACAAGGGACATTACACTTGTATGGTCCTTTTTTCCATTTTGAATGCATTTCTACATGCTGGTCAATAATCTGTACAAAGCTGGGTTGCAAACGAAGTATTGATATATTACCCACAACTCAGCCTCCAAATCAAATATTTCAAATGTAAGCATGTGTGTACATTTACGGTTGATGTTGGGAGGCCTCCATATTTCTCTCTTCGAAGCTTCAAGAATTGCATTGTCTATTTTCAGAAGCTTCTTTTACCACAATATTGCCTTTATGATAGCTATATTTTTGTATGGACTTATTTTTGTCCGCCTAAAGTTGTCAGATGGGGCCACATAAGAAGACTTTGAACTTGGTTATTTCCAGAAGGCCATATTTGCTATCTTTTGGACTTGTATTTGAAAGTAAATTTTGACCATGCATTGCCTGTAGCTTTTATACCAGAATATTGCTATTTGTCATAGCTTTGAATTCTAATGGATTTCTTCTATCCCCCCATATCTATATCTTATAATCGGATTCCATAATTAGTCACAGAAGACCACATAAGACAATGTTGAAAGAAATTTTTTAAGTTCTTTCTAACATGGTTGTTTTCAGAACGCCATAAATGCGAAATAGGACTTGTACTTGAAACAAGGAAGAATACTTTTATTAGGATTCACAATAGAGTCTATACTTGTTTCCAAATTTTATTAGGATTCACAATAGTCTTTCCAAATTTACGCAACATTTATGTTCTTTGTTTTCATTTCCTGAGAATAATCTTTTCTCTTGCATTATGTTCTTGATGTTTGCATGATGAGAATGAGATGTTGATCTGAAGAAATTATTTTGTTGTGGAGGCTAAGTTTGAAATTGTAGAATGAAATTTGGAGGTGAAATCTGTTTAGCATCTTCAGTTCTTCTTTCTTATGTTTGGGAGACACTCTTTGTTCAAACTAACTTTACAATCTTATTGACTGCTCCAATTATGATACAATACAGAAAATAACTTTTTTTTTCCTCTTATTTCTGTTTTATTCAGATTCTTGGAAAAGCGTTGGGTGGTGGAGTGATACCTGTAAGTGCAGTGCTAGCAGACAAAGATGTAATGCTTTGTATCCAACCTGGGGAGCATGGAAGGTTATAAAATACTTGCATTTCCTAAATGATTTATTTCTTTATGTCCTTACTATTTTATGTTAAAAGCCTTTAGTCTCCAACACTTGCCCATCTTGATCTGGAAGATTTACCTCTAACATCAATTTATATATATATCAATTTGGAGACTGTTACCAGTTCTTGTGACTCCAGTCTTTTGTAAGGAATGGTTTTTGCATATGACTAGAAATGATCGGGTTTGGTTTAGGCATAGTCAGTTTGTTGGTTTGCTTGGAGTTATATGGCATAATAGGAAAAGATGAAGATAGTGCATTAAAATGCATGCATAAATAAAAATTAAAAAAAAAACCCAACAGAGGATGATGGTACATCAACATCTACGTTGATATTTTGATCAGTTTTGATTGGTTCAACAGTAATGCACCTTACATTATGGCAATGCATATCCTTCTTTACTGTGGCAGTATATCCTTACATTAATTTTAGTTCTGTGGTTCAACATGCAATGTGTAGGATGTTGTGCAAATAGACGTATAGAGTTTTGTAGAACAAAGTACTTACCGGAAGAAACATCATAACCAATGTTGGACATGATTTATTTATATACTTTGTTTCTGCTGAGCAATGATGCATATGGATGAGTGAAGTTGGGATGCTACTTTCATCTAACCTAGCCAATATGTGGAACCATTTGTTTTTCTTGAAACATGGCAGGAACTTGACGTTCTTTCTATGTTGAGCTCCTGTTTCCATGTTTTGGAGTCTTATGAAATGTGCCTTTATCTATCCATCTGGTACATATTGGTAGAGAGGAATTGTACCATTTTGAAAGAAAAGTCTGACTTGTATCATTGTGTCAAGAGCATTTTCATGTTTTCTGCTCTAGGTATATAGAACTGCTGGTGAGATGGCTGATAAACTAGTAGTAGAGTGAGGAGCTGTGATCATGGATTATTTCTTTGGAAAATAATACCCAGATGGAGAAGCTTCTGCTTGTCAATTTTCTTTTTGTCTCTTCTGTCAGTTAAAACAGGTTTTGTATCTATTATGCATATGGAGACTTCTACGTTCCATAATTGTGTTACTTTTTTTGTCAAAAAGCTTTGTTTTGGTTTCCCAAAAGGAAGGAAAAAAAAAATCGACTTCAAATGGCTGTTTCTGGTTGGGTGATTCTAGGAAGTTATTCCTTAAGTTGAATATATATTATTATTACAAGTACTTCAGTTCTCCCCTTTTTCAATATTTTTACTTTCACTTTTAGTCTGCCATTTTCTCACTGTTGCTGATGCAATATATTATATGAAAGCTCACATTTCTCCTATCGGTTATTGTTCTCAGTACCTTTGGGGGAAATCCATTGGCCAGTGCAGTTGGCATTGCCTCACTAGACGTGCTCAGAGATGAGGGACTTGCTGAGAGGTATCAAATCCATTGCCTAATGATGCATCATTGAGGTGATATAATAAAGTTGGACAGTAACAGCTAAGCTGTGACTTAATGATGGATTTTTTTTTTCTTTGTTACTTAAAATCTGGAAAGTCATACAGTATTAAGGTTTCAAGAAAATTTATCACTAAAATAATGAAGATCTATTTTCTATTTAGCAGAAATAATATGCTGCCAATTTAAGATTATGCTAATGATGCATTGTGATGATTAAATATATTTTCTCTATCTCTCACTTCTGCAAATTATTTTCATATTGAGATTGTTATTTTTAAGTATCTGAGTAACCCGAATTTCTCATTTACCAGGAAAAAAAGAAAAAACTAACATTCACAAATGGTCTTAGTTAGGATGGCAATGGGGCGGATCCGGAAAGGGTCTTCCGCCAACCCACCCCCACTGAAGGACTAATCAACCGAAACCCATTTGTAGCCCTAGGCAAGGCAGGCAAGACAGGTTGCCCGCTCAGTCTACTATGTATGATATTTAAACCTAAATCATTAAATTTTTGATTGGTAAGTTACACACTTTTTTGATCCATGACCTCACCCCCTACCTTGCTACAAAGAGGAGGTTCCATTTTAGCTAAAGCCTAAAAAGCTCATTGGTAAAGCAAATCATTAATTTGGAAACTGTTTGTTTATGTAAATATATCAAGTGCAGGTGTGACATCTTGGTATATTTACACATACATCACTTATCAAAAAGAAATATATACACGTCAATGTGCATAAAAAGAAAATTAACATCTTTTACAACTAATATATTTAGTGCAAAAAGTCAATTGCAAAGCTAATGCCTCAAAACCCTAGCCCACTTGGAACTGCCACAGATGTTATTCAAAATAAAACTCACCCGTAGCCCATTAAAAGGATATCCTGAACCTGTCCCATTAGGGGCAGTGCCCCAGGAACGTCCCCAATGCCATCCCTAGTTCTACTGAATTTTGAGCTTGAAGTAATTTGTTAAGTGCATCTCATCACTGTTATAGTTTGAGATATACTACTTTGGTTTTACTTTATGCAAGACCTCATCAAATTTTCCTTTTAAAAGTAAAGCCCAAAGGTTTTCATAGAGCTGTCTGTCCTTTCAAATCAATCAGATTACAATGTAGGGTCTTCGCAAATCCTTTAGATAAATTTAGGCTTCGAGATAACCATGCTTACTTCCAGCTTCATATTGTGTATCTACAGCTACCTTCATTATTTTCCTCCTTTAATTTTTTATCCCCCTTTGGTGTATAAATGGTGTCTCATGATAATATTTGATTCTGTAGATCTTCCCAAGTTGGACAGGAGCTAAGGAACCAGCTACTTAAGATTCAGCAGCAATACCCAAACTACATAAAGGAAGTTCGAGGAAGAGGTTTGTTCAATGCTGTGGTGCTCAACAGCAAGAGTCTATTCCCTATTTCTGCATATGATATCTGCCTAAAGTTGAAGGAGAGAGGAGTTCTTGCTAAGCCCACCCATGATTCTATCATCAGATTAACTCCCCCACTCTCAATCAGGTAAGGAAGCATGCTCGTGCATACTCAACATATCAAGTCTTTGAAACTTAAACTTTGACTTGCATAACAATGATTCTTGGTGCTTTTCTCTTAATATTTTTAACATATTAGTGACTGGGAAAACAAGTTTGGTAATTGTGGGACTTTTTGGTACCATTTACCTAATAGAAATTACACTAGAATGAATAGATGCATTGTTATAACGGAAATTTTCCAATAACCCAAGTTTTAGCCTTGTGACCTGAATTTCTAATTTTAACGATTAAGGACTGAGTTTTGACCATGTGACAAATAGGTTATTTCATCAATTTTTTGTCCAGTTTTTAATGGTAGAGTGTTGGCAATTGGCATCTTCACCACATCAGATGGCTTTTGATACACCTAACACGATTTTATTGTTCATACATGAAGAAGATGTCAGCTGACACTTTAATGGTTAAAAAATTGATGGAATGACCTATTTGTCACATTATCAAAAGTTAGATCCTTAATTGCCAAAATTAGAAACCAAGTTATTTATTTGTCACAAGACCAAAATTCAAGTTGGGTATGGGACAATTTTCTTTTTACAATTCTATGACTTGCGTTGCAATTGAATTTTTCAGTTTGGATGAGCTCCGAGAAGGCTCAAAAGCGCTGCATGATGTTCTTGAACTTGATCTACCAAAGATGCAGAAAGCAAAGCCAGAGCATGTCTCCCCAACTAGTTCTCACATATGTGACCGATGTGGGCGAGATTTATATGCTTCCCCAGATAAAGATGTCTGAATGATATGAACATCACTTTTCTTCTGATGGCATTCACTTGCGGAATTTGCATCTTATGTCTTTCATTTGAATTTTCAGAAATTATGTCTACTTTCGTCATGTATGATTGTTTTTTTGGTCTAATCACACCACCAATACAGTGATGGAGGAAAACTATATAAGAATACATCTCATTTAATCTTGTTCACTTGCTTGTCTGTCAGATTTTTTCCATTCTATATTATCTTTGTAGTTGAGTTTTTTAAGGTGAACTACAAACTAACCCACGAATGCTGGTGTGTTCACTTGTTTGCTTTTCTAATTCAGGAGGTTAACACTTTAGATGTTTCCCTTGGAATATATATAGATTTGCTGAAAAATATATTTGCAAAACTGTGGAAAACAAAGTTGGCAAGTAAAACTGTTGTACAAAGAGGTCGAATTTAGTATGTGTTGTGATTTGCTTTTAGAGCATGATATGTCAGTTGGCCTTCATTTTATGCCTTGTAAACGTAGCTTCGTAAGCTTAAATTTTCCTTATTTCAAACTTCATCTTGAACTTGTCTTTTGGCATCTTGGGGAAAACATTTTCTTTCCCTTCTTTTTCTAGTTCCCTTACTCTGGTTACTCTTTGAAGTTGTGATGGATTTCAAATGCCTTAATGTATGAATGGGCTTGGCTTGAAACCTGAGAAGATGATAGCAATTGGTTGGAAGCTTTGCCATGGGAAAAGAGCACTGTTTGCATTGTTTTCTTCTGCTTGAGAGAAAAATTATATGTTTTTGCAATGCTTTTATTTATGCTTAACAACGAAAGAGATGGATGCTTTATGTGTGCAAGCGATGGGTTGTTGAACTTGTGGGGTTGCAAGCTCATCTTCTCAGGAGAGAGTGGTACGATTACATCACTTGTCTCTTCTATCATTGTCACACACATTAAATATCTTCTTTATGGCGCATGTACCCATCCACGTGCCACTCTGAGCTTCCATATATATATATATATATATGAAATTACAGGTATGTTTATTATTGTGTTTGGGAGGGCATTTTTTGCTTTTTGGTCAAAAAATATTGGCGTAAATATGAATTATTTTTGTGTATATTAATATGTTTTGTGTTTTAAGTTGTTCATTAATATTGGAAAAACTTCACAAAACTTCCCTTAAAGTTCCACTCATTTTGACATACTTTTCAAAGTTTAAAAACTCTCCGTTAAGGATCCGAATTTTCAATTTCTTTTGATTATTCGATTCTGTAAAATCTTTTCAAAATTTTCAAAATACCTGTGTTTTTTTTTAATAAAAAAAACGTCTGAATCCTTACAATTTTTTATAATAAAAAATTGGTAGTTTGGGAATTTTGATAAGATTTAATGGAATGGTAGTAATTAAAAAAAATTGAAAGATTAATACTCTTAATTGAAAGTTCCTGAACCTCAGGGAGATTTTATGAAATTTTAAAATGTATGGAAGTTTTTAGGGGATTTTCTGAAATTTTCTTTTAATATTTTTGTTTTGAAAATCGAAAAGAAAAGAAAAGATAGAAATCAGATCAGAGCTTAATAAACTTACCCACTTTTTTCTTCCTACTATTATTATATGTTAAAGGAGACATGGTGTAGACACAAAGAAGCAAAAACTTTTGGTAGATATAGAATAATGCCTTTTTCTTTCTTTTATTTTTATTTTTATTTTCTTTTATATATAAAGTTTAAGATAGATGTCCATGTTAGCTTTAGGAGCTTATTAAACTGAGATATGGTCTAGAAATTTTGTATTAATATGTAAGTGGATATATTAGTGTAGTGCAACTAGATGTTGGAAAAGGCATAGCTGTGTTGTGATTATCTTATTGGATGGACTTTGTTACTTTGCATTCAATAAGCATCAGTCTCCTAAAATAAGTCAATCTCTTTATTATCATATATAAATATTATTATATGCATAGATCATCAACGGTTTTTTTTTTTGACATGTCCAAACAAAAGGAGGAAGATTGAGCTAAGTGACCTCCCAAACTTATTACTATATATTTTTTATGCAATAATAATTTTTAAAAAAAAATTGTAGGTTTTAAGAAATTCAAAGAAAATATCAGTGAAGTAGGCCTCTCAATTTGTGAAACGGGAATCTAAATTGTTGTAACCAGGAGGCCATGGCACATATAACAAATGTAGAAGGGTGAGGAATGTAGATCATATGGATGTGGAATATACATGTGAGTATAAAAGGTTTGAGTTTTATATCAGAAATATGTCATGAGTTGAACGGTTATATAGTATAGTTTTTTTAAAAACTAAAAACGAGATGGGCTTCTTAACAACATTCCTAAACTGAGCAAAAAATAAAAATAAAAAGAACAAAAAATGACATGGTACTACCAAAAAATGGGCCGTAGAAGGCGGAAACTTGAGCAAAAAAGGCACTGAAAGGGACACGAACCTCGAAAGATCTCTCAACTCTTTTGGAACCCCCACTTGAACATAACAACCCAGAAGTTGTTGAAGAAGAGATAATGAATTCCCATTTGGAACAAATGAAGAGAGTTATAGTGCTCTGCTTTCATAAGTCTCCACATCAAGATCAAACCACAGTTGCACAAGGAGATAATAACCCACGAAAGCCATTCGTCATGGTAGAAGCAAAAATACAACACAAACAAAATGACAATACACAAAACAGTAACTTATAAAAGGAAATACAACAATCATAGAAATATAACAAAAAACGCTACAACAGCTGCAACAGTGGAGTAGAATGGTGACAGAGTGATGCCTGTGGTCCACACGTCGTCTAGTGAGATCCAGGCATGGGTGCATGGGGAGCAGATAGGAGCGTGGGAGGTGGCGACGAGAGGCGGAGAATGTGGTGGCGTGGTGCGTCGGTGGAGGAGAGACAAATGAAGACAAATATAGTTTGAGAAAACCAAGATCTAGTCTTCAAATGGACGACCAGGCAATGGATGACAATTGTTGGACGGCAAGACGGTTGGTGGTTTGAACAAAAACACTAGAGAAGAAAAGGAAGAGAAAACATATAGGTTTAAGATTTTGGGTAGTGTTATACACAATAATACCACACTTTTATTTCAGTTTGTTGATGTGGCACTACCAATAAGCCATTCGATATATATATTTGAAATAAAGGCTGATTGGCAGTAACACGTCAACAAAGTTAAAAGTGTGCTATATATATAACATTTCTTTAAGATTTTTTAATTAAGTAGTGTCTCAACATACTATGTTATAATCTCACCAAAAAACTCCATATATAAGATATTAATCTCCTTAACAAATGATATTAGAGTCGATAGTGGTCCAGTATGATAGATGATAATGGACCCTTTTGTAGTTAGAGCGAGGGCGATGTGCATAGTACTTACAAGTGGTTCCTAGAATAGGGATAAAGGTGTCTAGCGTGAGCAAGCCTATATAGCACACAAGTGATTTTGGAGATGGCCCATAAAAGTGAGAGATTATTGAATATACGCGTGTGAGTATTTGAAAAGATGTTACTAGTATAAATGATTAATATGTCATAATCTAGGAAGATTGTGGCAATTTTTTGTTGAAATGGTGCCTAAATATATAGATGGAGAAGGAGAATCATTTTGAAGTCATGTTTGAATAGAAATTATAATTTGGAGCTTGTTTTCCAAGTGCATCAAATACTATTGGGAAACACTTTCTGGGAAATGATGATGATTATTTTATCTTATGCCCCCCCTGGGGATTCCTCATCTGTTTACTCTTCATGTAAAATGAGCTTATGGTTGCTTTGTTGACCAGAAAGCAATCAAGCAATTAATGGACTTTTAAGAATATATAAATTGTGCAGTTACAATAGTATCACAGTTTGTATTTGGAAGTTACTGATATCAATGAAATAATTATTTACAGTTTGTTGCAATTGCACTAGGTGGATCAGACAAAAGGGCATGCTGCTTAATTTATTATTGGGATTGCTTGGCATTCCAAGAAATGTATTTCATTAGTTAGCAATAGCTTCTTTACATTATTCCTTATATGCCAAAATTTTAACTACAAAGTCTCCCCCAAATTGTAACAACCTAGAAAAAATACTAGCCATATCTATGCTATTATCTCAAAAAGATTAGTTAATTTGGAGTTTATTTAAAATTTATTATAAAACTCAGTTTGACATAGTAATTAAACAATATAGGACTTAACACACATGACTATCTTTATAAACCACCCACTCTATGTGGGCTTCTTCTTATCTTCCTAATATGGGACTAGGGTGTTACAATTTATGGCCTATCGTTGCAATTCTTGTACTCGTGACACTATTAAAAATGTAAAAAGACTCACAAACGAGGGGGGTGGAGCCAATGTGAAAGAGACTCACAAGTGAGAGAGAAATTATTGTAAGTATACTTGTAAGTGTTAAGTACCACATTGAGAAAGTTAAAAAAAAAAAAAAAAAAAAAGTTACGATACAAAAGTGGACTCAAGCCCATTAACTTAAGCTTTTGGGTTAGTGCGGTGTCCAAAATATATATAGTCTTGGTAAACAAACTCTCTGACTGCTCATCTCCCAACATTTAGTCTATTAAATTAAAATGTGCTAAAAATACATGTGATTTTTACATGCATTTTTTTAAAAAAAAAAAAAAATGTATGTGAAAATTATGTACTTGGTTTAAAAATGCATGCCAAATGGGGGAAAGGAACAAGCGCTTCGACTTTGTCTCCCGGGATCGGCCTAAGATAGGGTTTGAGAGCCATGCTATCTTGCGACCCAATTTAAAATGAAACTTTTCCCTAAATTTCAGAAGTTAGATCAGGCAGCTTGTACAAATGCTAAGGTCACCAACTGGGGTTCAGAGGTCAAAAGTAGAATAAGTTTGGTAGCTACTTTGAACTGATCATCATATGTTATCCAATGAATTGTCTTAAGGAGTTTCTTTCGTCCTTGCAGTTAACCCCTTTTTCACTCTTCTAACATTATTTAATTGCCCCAAATATTAGCTAAACTAATTACAACATTGAAAAGGTGGATTTTGGAGACAATCCGACAAGTCCAGAACCAACTAAATATATGATTTGACCATGTTTTTCAAACTAATGACACCAACTAAATTTACACAAGGATTATTATCAAAGCTTGTTCCCAGATCAGTTCGATCTCCATGTGATCTTAACTTCGGTGAAGCTCTAGCAACCCTTTTAGCTATCTCTCTAGCAGTGTCTTTGCAACTCAAAAACTTCACCATCGAAGGGGACTCCATTAACTGTCATCACATCATTACAAATTCCATCCATCACACAAGATTAGCACATTGAAAGAGTTATAGCAGATTAATGCAATGTTTGTTAAAAAAATAAAAATAAAAACGGACCACAAAAACAATTATTTGTTTGGGACAATCTCTTGCACGAATCACCTATCATGTTTAGTTGAATACTTGAATCTCATCTATTTTGTATACAATGATAATATAGTCATAAAATGGATACATTTCAAATTTTAATGGAATAAAACAATTCTTATTTAATTTATTCTTGAATGACTAAAAAAATTATTTAATGTTCACTTGGTTATAATCTCTTTCATATAAAAAGGCCTTTAATCTTTTTCTTTTTTCTTTTTCAAGGGATATATAGAAGAAGAATCTTTGATCCCTTCAAATCATGGGATGAAAAGAGCACCACTAAGTTCTATTGAATGGTCTCCTATCAACCTAGAGTATTGTCTCATTAGAGCATGTCTTGTTATTATACTTTTAACAGAAAACAATAATAAATAGAAAAATATCCCCAACTTGTAGAAAAACATCACCAACAATAAATAGAACCCCTTTCTGTGCAAACAATTTCTTGGGTTCACGCCTACAGCAAAATCGAGTCTTACCCGATTTGTGTGGAAAAGTGCTTTCCACGAGTTTGAAATTTACTCTTCAAAGATGGATACATAAAGTGACGCTAACTTGGGTTTTCATCACTTAAAAAAAAAATTAAAGTATTAATTAAATAATTAAATATAAATTTTTTTTTTATCAATTTAAACTTTCAAAATAAATAATAATTATTTATTTACCCTTCAAAATAAATAAATAAAAAGAGGCAAGTAATTATCAAATTTTTTTGGTGCCACAAATCAATCCTAAGGAAACTTCCTCACCCGCCTCCAAAAAAGAGAAAAAGACAAAACACCAATGCTTACTTTGTAGAGGGACGCGGGAAGTTGACATTTTGGTCACTTAAAAAATTGACCGGTTATCCTTATTTTAGAGGTTAAAATACCACAAATTTAATTATTTAATTAATATTTTAATATTAATTTTTCTTCACGTATGCAACTAGATAACTTGAGACATATTTTAATCGAAAGTAAGCAGTAAAGTGTCTAGCCAAGGTTCGATTTAAAACCTATCCCATATTAGAAAGATGAATAGCTCATGTAAAGATACTTATGAATGTTAAGAGTTCATTTGAGTTTAGAATTTTTAATATAGCAATTTGAAAACGTAATTTTTAAAAACGTAATTAAGGGTTTGTTAAATCACAATTTGACATTTCAAATTGTGCCTTTTTTTAAATAAAAAATAATAAAAAATCTCATCACCTTACTTTTTGAAAACACAGATTTTATGCGTTTTCAAATTGCAATTTTTTAAAAACGCAATCTTAAACGATCAATTTTCTATGATTTGATTTAGAATCGCACTTTATTTTTTTAAGCTAAAAAAATAAAGTTTTTGCCAAAAGTGTTTTTTGACGATTTTTAGAAAACAAACAAAAAAAAAAAAGAGTCAAATAAATACTTTCGAAATTTTTTACCAAACATGCCTACTTTTATTTTGACACAGTTTTGTAACTATTAAAAGCATTTTTTACCAATCATAACACAATCTCAAACAAACTTTAAGTCTCACACATCTTATATACCATTAATACTTACTATGATAACGCAAATGTAGTTAATCATTTCCTGAGTCATACAATTATGTATCATACCATATTAAATTACCATTTTTTTTTAATAAAAAAAACAATAAATTTACCCATTTAATTAATCTTCTCACACTTTATAACCTTACATTGAGAAAGTATGCTTTTGTGTGCGCATAAAAGTTAAGTGGTATTGATTTTTTAGTAGAAGGCTTTGTTGAGTTAAATATAATATTATTTACGCAAAGAGCAGTAGGATTTGAAAGGTGGGCAAGATGTTGCATATTTTGCATCATTTTGTCGTAAAATGGGTTGGAGATGGAGTTGAGTGTGTTTGAAGGAAATGCCTTGTACATGTGTGTCCCACGACCCACCATTGTAGAGAACAATGTCGGAGAAATGTTGAATTCCTCGAGCTTTCCCAAGACAATTCCAACTACTACAACTTCCTCTAAATTTTGGAAGACTCACCACCTTCACCTTCACCTTCAAACAAAAGTATTCTGTCACATGCACTCACCAAAAAAATAAATAAATAAATTGGCTGCTTAAATTTGACAACTAGTGTGTGATAGTATCAACCTATTTATATTGATTTGATGATTCCCTACTTGCACCAAAAAAATAATAATAAATTGAGATATATAAACGATGATATTGTTAGCATAATGTTTGAAGAATTTCATAATGAAATGGAAAATTAAAGAAAAGAGCAGAAGAAAGAGAAAAAAAAATGAAGGCAAGTGATTTCTGGGTGATTTTGGCATTAGACACATACATCTACTGGTAGATAATTGCTCTAGAGGCTACATTTTGCGATTATTACTTAAATCATCTTTACAATACAAGTGATTGCTATTTATTTGTAGGGAAGAATAATGCTATTTAGTAGACTAATATATGACTTATTCATATAACTTGATGATGTAACAATAAAAATCGGCCTTTAGATAGACACTTGTAAAAAATAAATCAATTATTGATTTTCACTACCACGTCATCCTAGTTATATAGCAGTCGTATATATAACAGTTTACTAAATAACATTACTTATTAAAAAAAAAAAAAAAAGGTGAAGGTAAATACAACGCAAATAAAACAATCTAATCACAAGAATTCGAATACAATCACATATATGGAGAATAATCTAATAAAGAAACATATTCCAACAATATATATTAGATTAATCAATGAAATCCAAGCTAACATTTAGTTATAATTATATATCTTGTTGGCACAACATCTTGGACCTACATGTATAATGAAAAGAGGCCCTTGGATTTTTGGTCTTTTGGGTCTCAATCTTTGATTAGTTTGATGATGATGGGGGAAAGATAATGTGGAAGGACCACTTGCTGCCGACCAAAAGCTTTCCATTATTCAGGAATCAGCACTATATATATTTTTCTTTGCTAGGGTTTTGAGCCTTCTTATGATATGATTATTACTTGAAGCCACGTTTTATAACACATGTCCCTTCTTTTAAAGGCTTTCATTACTCATGCATTTCCCTCAATAATATCTCAGTTTTCTACTCAAAAAGAAAAAGGGTGGGGTGCTTTTATTGCCCATCAAGACCTCAGCTTGGAGGCTTGGACCTTTGTCTCTATGATGTATAGTTGTTTGTGTGTTGGAAGATAGAGGAAGGACCACTCTTGGTACTCACTTTTAGGACCATCCTTCTAGTTGTCTTTACTCGATTTTTAGTAATTTGTTGTCTATATTGTAAGTAAATTAGACGATATATATAAGAGACTTCATATAAAATTTATGAGTAATGTTATAAAGTTTCATAAAGTTTTTCTAGAATCATCCCAAATATGATGTGGCTTTTAAAATTATCAATAGATCAAAACTCAATAAATCGCATCTCAAATTTAACAGTAATTTTAAAAGTCAAATCACATTTGAGATGATTCTAAGAAGCCTTATAATATTACTCAAAATTTATTTACTTAGTAGGTAACCGGGATAGGATTTCTGGAGATCTCAATCCTGTCCATATGCACCATTCTTGTGCTTTTTTGGACATATCAACAAAATCTAGCATGAAATTATTATGTGTTTCTTAGCATTATGAAAATCATATGAAGTTTTCATTTGCATGGAAAAATCAAATGCTTAAGAATACATGACAGTTTTATAAATTGGATTTGAGAAAATTTCTCCAATCTAGCTTAAATAATTTCTTCACCTTATATGCTATGTTAGTAGCATCACCTATTCACATAATACTTGAGAATTTATTTTCTCTAAAAAAAATTGAGTATTATTTACAAATTTAAGTTGATAGGATTTTTTTTCTCAATTATTGATGCATAACAAATAAAATATTTAATTGAAAATGTGAATAAACTTTGCTACTCGAATACCATATTAAATTATCACTTATCTAAAAAACATTAAGCATATATCATTCCATTTTTTATAGATGTCACCGGAAAAAACTTATTTTTCCATCCAAAGTCATTGTTAGTCAATCATTATAACTAAATAAAAAGTAGTGTTATGTATATATAAAAGTCAAAATGGTCCTTGTTCGTTGAATGTTGTAATTAAATTTTTCATGTAACGCCCCACTAATGAAAAATGGTCCTTGTTCGTTGAATGGTGTATTAAATTTTTCATATAACACCCCACCCTAATGACATAATAATGTTCACTTTTGGCTTCCCCAAACAAGATTTCTCAAGAAGTTATCAATCTTGATACTACTCTTAAATAAACACGCTTAACTACGTAATTGTAATATGTTCATAACCGTCACGGCTTTAAAACACATTGTGTTAATAAGGGTACGAATATACGTAAGTATGTCCCCATCTTCATACACAGGCGACGTGGTATACCCCAATATGTCAACCATAATCTATCCTATTTAATTAACCAAATTAAACATATCAACTCAGATCCTCTAATATTGTATTAGGTTTGTGTTGAGTTTATAGATTATGTCAAAAATTATTTGTCATTATGTCTATCTAGTTTAGTTTGTATCAAAATATATGTATAAAATTATATAGGTCAATTTTAATCTAGCTTAATTAAGCTCCTCAACTTTAACTACTTAATTTTATATTAAATTTATAGATCGGATCGAAAATTGTCGATTCTTAATTCAACCATATATACCGACACTGTCTTAAAGGCTAAAGCCCTTAAATTGAGAAGTTATGTGGGGGCTGAAAGTGGCAGTATTTTCCCCCCCTGAACCGCGGTGGGTTTCTTTCTAATTGGTATGGGGATACTATTTATCTTTACATTTTATAAAGGAGCTCAAAAGCACCTTTCAAGCTTGTCTAGGTTTCCCATGCATGACAAATTGACACTTGACAGCATGATAAGAAAAGATCTATCAACCTACCCTAGCTAGATCCTACTCATGATCACAGATTGCCCTCTATTTTCCACTCTCTCTCTCTCTCTCTCTCTCTCTATATATATATATATATATATATGGCTGTAAAAACAAAATAAACAAAGATCAATTATTGATCTTGAAAGAAGCCAATTTAACCCATGTGAAAAATGACAAATGATCTTGAATACTCTGTGTATCAATTAAGAGTTAAATTTGAGGAAAAAAAATTATTTTATTAAGTATAGAAAGTCATTTTTAAAAGGAATCAGATATTAAACTCCATATATTTTTCTCTAGTTTAATTAAATATTATTTTTATTATTAGTTTTAAAACAATAAGGGAGAGGAGAGTAAAAAATTAGAATAAAAAATTATATAATTTTTGCTTTTTAGGGAGTGAATCGAATGAGAGTTAAATTTAAAGTAATGTAGTGAATTTGTTAAATGAGTCTTTTAAAGAGTTTTATTAAATTTTTAGAGAAAAATTAAATATGAAGAGCCTATTCTAAATGCTTTAACATGCATGTCAAATACCAAAAACAGAATCAACATGAGAATGTGTGTTTATCTATGATAAAACATAGAAAAAAAATAAAAAAAATAAAGAAAATATAAAAAACAAAATAAATTCGGAGAATTAAGGTGCTTTAACCTTAAACACTAGGTCTATCATGAACAAATATAACAAAAAGAAGACCAATATGCTGCTACCATGATTACTATAAACATCAACCCTTATGCAATTTGATAATGTAACTGTGAAAATTAGTCATTAGATTGGCACTTGTAAAATAGAAAAAAAAAATAAAAAATGATTTTCATTGTCATGTCAATTCAATTATATGATAATCATATATCAATTAACTAACCATTAGTGATAGTGGTTCAGCGGTCTAAAGGAAATCCTTAAAGTAATTGGGCATGTATTAGAGTGAGAATTCGACTCTCGAAATGAGAGTCTTTTATCATATTAGTAGTAATGGTCTTGAGTCCTACTGATACCCTGATAGGACTGAATCAAGCTATGACTCAGTCAGACTCGATAGAGCATCTGTAGTTTTCACCATCTAGACTCTTTTTATATGCAAGTTCTATTATAGTTACACCTAACTATGACTCAGTCGGACTTGATAGAGCACTTATGCTTTTCACCGTCTAAGCTCTTCTTATATGCAAGTGTTACTATAGTTACACCCAACTAGATAGCTACAGTTAATCCCTCACAACTACTTTTTTTTTTTTTAATTAGAAAAAAAAATAAACTTTTAAATTTATGGTTAGATAGAGTTTCAAGTAAAGAGGAGGCTTCAGTATCATCCATCTATATATGGATGACACATCTATTTAAAGGTGAAGTGGAATAGTCATCGATGTCAAAAACTATAAGCAAAGGGAAAATCAAGATATTGCTTTAGGAATAGCATATAATAATCCCCAACAAATCATAGGGCTTCTCATCCACTCAATTTCTTGTTGACGTGTCTTTAATTTCATTCATTAGAAATGACACCTGAATTCATATGTACTTTTATAATAAGTGGTCCTAAATCAAATCCAAATGTAATGAACCCAAACCTCTCAAAAATCAAGCCAATAACAAATAAAGAACTTAATTATTTCATTAATATATTATATTTTTTTCACGTGTGAGACTATATAAATACTTAAAAAAAAATATTTTAAATTAAAAATGAAGATAAATTAAAAAATTAGGGCTCAAAATCCATACATAACGTTGCTACCAATAGGACTATAATCAAGCCGAGTCGAATTAGGCATTGAATATTCAAGCTCAATTCCTTTAATTTTGTTCCAAATTCGAGCTTATCACTAAACTAGATAATATGTTCAAATTTGGTTCATTTATTTTTCGAACAAACTCAAACTTGTTCACTAACTACTTAATTAACTTACACATTCCTTATATAAAGTTAATATATATTGTGAGTGTTTCGTTTTTTTGTTTTTGATAAATTCATAGTAATCATTATCTAGTAATTAATTATTATTAAAATTTATCATTTGAGTTAGATAAATTAATTAACTCGAATGTTAAACAATCTGATCTAACTATATGTTTAGATTTTATAGAAGGGAAATGATATGTATTCTTCTAATGTTCACTTTGTATTCTCTCAACTGTAATATGTTTTTAAAATCACCGTTAAATTTGAGATTATCATTTTTTACTTTTAATCTATTGATGATTTTAAAAGTCATATCACAATTGGGAGAACATCAACAAAACATTAAAAGAATACATAGCATTTCCCTTTATAGAATGTATATAAATTCATTACACCCCACACACATGCTTAGATATACATATACACAAAAACATACGCGTTTATACACCAAGTCTCACCATCACAATAATTCAAGTTATATTTATCACAAAATGAGATAATTCTCATTTTGTCTTTAAAATACTTAAGATGATTGCATTACAAACTAAAAATTTATATATATATATATATATATATATAAATAAATATGCAAATTCAATTCATTTAATAAATGAGCATGCATTTATGAACAGCTCGATGCATTTATGGTCCTAACCACCTACATTATTTAGTGCATAATTTTATTTCAAAAACAGCAAATATGAGTCTAACACAATCAACATCAATTAACCTAAATGATCAAATACAACAAAACAAGATATCAATCATGTGATTCAACAACTAAATTATAATTATTCTAGGACGAGGTTGTGGTAAATTAGGTTGTCATTATAATTTGTGCCTTGTAGTACTATCAAATGAGTACGGACGTCAAGGCATTATATAAGTTCTTGTCCCTTCACCCTTTGCATGAAAGAATGTGAAGACTATTCCCCCCATGCTTGCTTGCAATCCCATTAACACATGCCACAACGTGCCTCTGTTTTCTATTTTAATGGTGGTGTTATCAGATCTAACCTATGCACATGTTCAGGATATTTTATATGGTTTGTGGGAAATAATGCACTTGTTTAGATATAATATTAATTTCTCGATCAGCGGAAGGAAAGACGCTCTTAGAGTCAATATGAACAGTTAATTGATGATGCGAAGATGGTGCTTTACAAGCCGATTTTCAATCGTGACATATGAGATACATCAAAAGGAAAACAAACATGGTAGCTTATCGTTTAACAAAGACTATCTTCCGGGCAAATAGAGATGAAAGATTATATATATGTTTTATTCGAGATAACCTTTTTTTTTTTTTTTTTTTTTTTTAAGGTGACATCTTATTTGTTCATTCTTTAAAATCAAAGATTACAAACAATCGGCATGCAAAAAATCAGGATTTTCTTTCATTCATGGCATTTAATCATACTTTCTCGTTAATTAATGCAAGGAAAAGACTTTCCTTCCGTAGTGCACCTTTGTGAAAGCATATGCTACCAAATTTGCTTCCCTTCCTATGTGCTCCATCCTTTTTGCCTAGAGTAGAAGTGAAAAAACAGGCAGTTATTAATTATTCTTTAACTATTTTTTAAGGTAGTTAAGAAAAATTGTGAACATACGCGTGTGTATATATATATATATATATATATATATATATATATAAGAATCTAGAAGGTATTATCGTATTATCATAAAAACAATGTTGTTTTGATTTTTTTAACTTTTTTAAAAAAAATTATTTCAAAAAGTGGTTATTGGAGTTATTAACCGCTAACCATCGGTTAACCGCCTAGGCGATTAGCGGAGTTTACTAAGATTAACGGTTTTAGCTAATAATCGCTAATCGTAATTGTCTTTTCACCCATAGTCTAAAGATTGTGCAAGATAATTTTTGCATTCTAGCTCAATCATAGTATCATACCTCTACACTTATTGAGCGATATACTTTATCATGATTTATTTGAAAGTTTGAAATTTTACATTTAAGAAGAAGAAGATGATGATATAAGAATTCTAAGGTGATTAAACCAATTATAAATCTGGCATTTAGAGCAAAATAATTGGATTTTATTCCATTCAATATCTATTTGATGGGCACTCATCGCCCAACATATTTTAACATTTATCCTACAAATTCCAGCTACACCCACATTAAATCAGTCTATCATTAGCATCCTGCTTATTCTAATCGTGATTTACTCAAATCAAACCCATCAATCTGATTATTTTAAGGATTATTAACAGGTTGTATTAACAGCTCATTCTAAATTAAGCGATGGTTGACTCCATGATTTCTAGTTGTCATGGGGGATTCAAAATTTTGGTAATATCTCAACAAGAAAAAGTATCAAAGAATATATAATGCACACCAAGAGCACACCTTTTGTGCTTTTTTTATTATATTTTTACTAAAGATGCAAACTGTGTCTAATCTTAAGCAAACATGAATTTTTTTTTTCCTAATTAAAAAGGGTAGGTAGGAGGGGATGATAAACGGTGGATTTATTTGGATACGTGTTTGAAGGATCTAAAAGTGCATGTAACATTTAAAAAGTTCATTTGAAGAAAAAAATATATATGTTTAGTAAAACGCTTTAATGGTTTAAAAAACCAAAAAATGACTAAAACGTACTAAACTTAAAAATGAAGCTTTTTATCAAAAAGCGTTTTTTGACTTAAAAACTATATTTTTGAAACACAATCTCAAATATGTTATTAGATGTGATCATAGTAGCATTTACTCACTAGGAACCAATGACAATAGGGTTTAGACGATAAGAAACTACAGATGTTTCATCAAGCTTCGGTTGAGTTATAACCTAATCTAACTCCACTAAAATTACAGTGAGACCTAAAACGACTAATACTAATGATGTTTACGTAAGGAAGAGGAAGATGAGATCCTTTGCTTGTTGATTTTGTCAATTACTGGGGGTTTTACACTTTAATTTACTAGTGAATAAAAAAGTATAAGATTCCTCTTTTTAAAAAATGAAGAAAGTAGGATGTTAAATCTGGACATTGGCAGCAGAATCAATCCTACATTCCTATCAATATCATGCTAACTTTGGTCTTCCAAGGTTACCAAAAGTCACATGCTAGTTACATAATTAATGTTCCTATAGCTAGGTAGATCACCTTTTATCAATAATAATTTATGTTTTTTCTGTAAAAACAAACACGTAAATTATTTCTAATATAGAAAAAGCGGGATTGTTGTTCTAAATCTTCTTATAAGATTCATAAAAATAAAAATAAATAATAAATAAAGAAATAAAATAAAAATATTTTGAATTTGGAATTGGATTGTTGAGCTGTTACCCCTACCACAAGTGGGCCAAAGGTTGGCAAAATGTCATCAGCCTCAATGAAGTGGTTAGATCCTTTGGCGGACTTGCTCCTATGACTGCAATTTGAGTATGAAAAATTTGAAATGATATGAGGAAGACAAGATAGAGCTTCTACAGCCGTAGGAATGGAATCTTAGATGATAGAAACGGGCAGGCTCTTTCTATTTATTTATTTATTTATAGGAAAGATGACATAATTTGTTTCACCCAATCCTATATTGAGAATATGAGTAATTCACATAGAAAGTTTGTGGTTTATAAAAATATTTATTTATTTATAGGAAAGGATAACATAATTTGTTCCACCTGATCCTATATTGAGAATCTGAGTAATTCACATAGAAAGTTGGTTGTTTATAAAAATATTTGTGGGTGTTAAGTCTCACATTACTTACTTATTAGGTGAAACTAAGATTTATAAGTGATTTTAGAAAATGTCGAAATTGATTAGTTCTTTTTAGGTGATAGCACATACGTTCTTTTGGCTTGATAGTGCAAATGTGGTTCTTGTGTCATTATAAATGGTATCAGAGCTACCTAGTATTGTTATATGTTACTGTCAGTACTACATGACTTGGCCCTTACAAGAAAGTTAAGGATTTAAGAGAGAGTTTGTAATACCCATATCCCATATAAAAAAATGAGTAGTAGTTGACATAGAGAATGAGTAGTTTATAAAGACACAGGTATTAAGTTCTACATACTTACTTATTGGGTGAAATTAAGTTTTATAAGTGATTTTAGATAAGCTTCAAATTGATTAGTTTTTTAAGGTAATAGGCTAACATTTTTTTTAATCGTTACAAATGGCATCAGAACTACCTAAAAATGTCATGTGGTATTGTCAACATCGCATGACGTACCCTTGACGAGGATGCCAAGGGTTTAAGGAGGAGAGTTTGTAATACTCAAATCCCATATTGAGAATATAAGTAACTCACATAAAGAGTGAATGGTTTATAAAAATATTCATAAGTATTAAACTTCACATTATTTATTTACGAAGTAAAACTGTGCTTTATAAGTGATTTTAAGAAAATTTAAAATTGACTAATATTTTTGAAATAATAACTTACATGTGGCCATCACTTTTCTTTACGTCATTACATAATTTAAACTTACCCATTTCATAGACTTTGATACTTCTCTAAGCACTTTGTCTTAGAATCAAATGAGTTAATTATTTTTAAGCTACCACCTATGTTTACCACATAACTTGACGGGTGCCAAGTACCAACCAACCTAAAGGCCCCAGTTGTTCTTTCATAGGGTCATTGGCAAAAGAGAAGAAAAGGTTGTACTAGAATAAGATATCAACTTTGTTTTGGACATTTCATAGAAGATTGGCCTCAATCAAATCAGGTTTAGGGTGGAGTGACAATTTATGTTCGTGTCGTGTTAAGTCGTCGCGTATATATGATTATATGGGTGTACACAAACATGACTCATTTAATTAATTGGGTTAAACCTTCAATTTTGATACGACTTATTTCACATAACTCGTTTAATAAACAAATCATGTTGGGTTAATACAAACAAATTTGTTTTAACCTGTTCAATATAAATAGGTTGAGTTCATAAATACTTTATTTGGCTTGATTCATACATAAATTAGTTTTATGATTGATATCTATAACTATAATTAATAGACATAACCTAACTTCCCAATGCATATCTAAACAAAATAGGATTACAGTTCAATAAAGTTCATATCATTAAACAAATGCATAAAAAAATAATAATAATAAAATATTGCATTCTAACAGATAACATTATAAAGCCTCCTAATTAAGTATCGATGTTAGTTATTAACAGAATTAAAAAATTTCAGAAAATGTGGTTAGATACTTAGGGTTTTTTAGGGGTAAAAGTGCAACTTAATTATGTAGATTATGTCAAAACAATTATATATATTATGCCTATTAATTGAGGATTCAGCATATTGACACAAATTGAATGCTTTTGTTAATTGTGTCTTATTAGGTCAAATAAAATCGATCCGAACCCTTTTAAATTAAATTTTAACTTTAAAATTTCGTGTCAAATTTATAAATTATATCAAACATCTGTGCCCCTCATTCATTTGAGGGGCTTAATTAGATGTATGTCAAAGTGTTGGGCTAGTGAATAGTTACTTAAAATGCAAATTAGGTCAGAAACACTAAGCCCGTGCAACTTGCCTAGTTGCAACCTCACCCCACCCACCACCATCAAGTCCCAATAACATGTTCACCCACATCATGGCTGTTTGCTGCCGTCGGTACCTACAAGTCAATTAGAATCCAAATTATCTTTTTGGGCGTTTGTATATTATAGATAAGACAAAGGGTATCCTTGAAACAAAAGTAATTCCGAAATTGTATTCATATTGTAACCTTTAGCCTCAACCCTTAAGAAAATCTATCCTCAATAGAAATCTTGCCATTTTTTAAACCTCCAACTCTTATATCATACAAGACTAAATGCTTTCTAAATAGATTGTTATACGATCCAATAAAGAAAAATAGAAATTGATTTTTTCTTGTTACGTCATTTCAATTATATAACAAAATTCAGAAGAAAAAAAAAAGATATAAATCGATGCTGGTCTAAACATGCTTGTCGTATATTCCACTACGAAAACAAATGATCAAAAGTAAATTACAGTAATAAAATATATTGGTTGATAGTAAGAATGACAATTTTTTATTCGTGTTAAAGACATGTGTATAAAACTATATAGGTTAACATTAACCCGATTCATAAACGAGTCAAACTCTTCGACCCTACCCTTATAATTTTGTATTAAGTTCATGTCGCGATCACGGTTTATGTCAAAAATAGTTGGCAATTATATTGCATGTTGTGTTCAAGGTATGAGTATAATATTATATAAGTCAGACCCATTTAACTAAACAAATGTTTAATCAGACTCGTTAACTTTAACTCTTTAATCTTGTATTGGATTCATATTAAATTTGTAAATCGAGTCAAAAATTACCTGGCCCTAATTGATAGGGATTAATTTATGAATGAGATGAGAAATATGAGCAAGAAAAGGAAAAAGAAAGGAGATTAAAATGGGAGGAATATAGAAAGTGAAAGAAACTGAAAAACCAACAAGGCTTCCAACAGGCCAACGGCACTCACTCGCACACAAAGCACAACACATCCACCCTCTTTCCCGTAGCGCGCATAAGATCCTCCCTCTCTCTCTCTCTCTCTCTCTGCTCTTATTCCTTCAACAACCCCCCTTATCTGCGGTCCCTGTCTTCCCCCATTTTTGATACGCTTTTTCTTAAGCTCCATATCTCCTCCACATCTCCAATCCTCCCTGCAATTACCATTTATATATATTATATATTGGGATTTTTTGTTCTCTATTTCTCTTTCTCTCTGTGGGGGTGTTTTATCATCTCCCAGATCTGTTTCAGACGCCCATCACAGCCACAAATAGACCTTCTCGATAGCCACAAACGGACCTTCTCGGTATCTTTGGCACTTGTGCTGATCGGATAGATCCAAACCCAGAAAGGATATAGTGAAAAGAATGTTTCAGGCTCTCTCAGATGACAACTTTATTGACCATTTCGACCGGATACCGGACTCCCTCCTCCTCCTCGTCTTTAACAAGATCGGAGACGTGAAGGCTCTAGGCCGCTGCTGCGTGGTGTCGCGGCGCTTCCACTCGCTCGTTCCGCAGGTGGAGAACGTGGTGGTCCGCGTGGACTGCGTTATCTCTGACGATGACTCGTCTTCTTCCTCTTCCCCTTCTTCGGCTGAGAAATCGCGCAATCCCTTTTCTAATATTTTTCGCTTCGTCTTCTTGGGCACCATCGTCAAGCCCTTTCAGTTCCTGACCCAGTTCCTTGGCGGACCCAAGAGGGTCTCGTCGTCTTCCGGGTCGCCCGGCTCTTCCTCGTCGCTGTTCCTCGCCGAAGACGGAGACTCCGACCAGGGAGCCGTGACCCACCACTCGCCGACCCAGGTCCTCAAAAACTTCAACGAGGTTCGGCTCCTCCGGATCGAGCTTCCCAGTGGCGAGCTGGGCATTGAGGACGGTGTTTTGCTCAAGTGGAGGGCCGATTTCGGGTCCACGCTCGACAACTGCGTGATTCTCGGCGCGTCGTCGGTGATCCACACGGCGAAGATTCCGAACGACAATGTCACGGATGGGTTTTGCGCGAATAGCAATGGGGGCGAAGATAATGGAAGCATACCCGAGTCGTTTTACACGAATGGGGGTCTGAAACTGCGCGTAGTTTGGACTATCAGCTCGTTGATCGCGGCCTCAGCGAGGCACTACTTGCTCCAGCCGATCATTTCGGAGCACAAGACGCTGGACAATCTGGTGCTGACAGACGCGGATGGGCAGGGCGTGTTGTGCATGAACAGGGACCAGCTCGAGGAGCTGAGGGTGAAGCCCCTCTCAGCCTCTTCGGCGTCGAAGAGGACCCAAGTGCCTGCGCTCAACATGCGGCTCTGGTACGCGCCGCACTTGGAGCTGCCCGGTGGGATGGTTCTGAAGGGCGCGACGCTGGTGGCAATTCGGCCGAGTGAGCAATCGGTGGTGAGGAAGGAGGTCTCCGATGTGTCGTGGGTGTCGACGGCCTTCGAGGAGCCGTACGGGACCGCGGCGAAGATGCTGGTGAAGAGGCGGACTTACTGTCTTGAGATGAACTCCTTCTGAATGACAGAGATTGGATCTGAGGTAAATTTGGCTTCTATTGTTAGTGGCAATGAATAGAATTGAGTTTCTTTTTTACTCCAATTGTGTGGTGTTGATTGGGTTTTGTGTAATGTTAATTGGGTTTGAATGATTATAGAGTGGATACCCATTTGAAGGCCGTATGCCAGTGGAAATAATCAGAATTTGTATGATAGATGGTAGACATGTTTGGTTAGATAATGGTTTTGGCTTTTTATATGGTCTTGTTGTTTATGTGATGGATCTTTTAATATTTGAGAATCCTAAGTTTTGGCAATCTTAAATTTTACTAAGCTTCTATTGTGGGTATAGGGAGAGCTTATTGTCTTGAGTAAGGTAGGCACTTGATTGTTTATGGTAGGTGGAGAACCAGAAAAATAGATATTGTATTGGTTATGATATAAATGAAAAAGTAGGGCAATATTTGTGGGTTAAATATCTGGAACGAAGTTGCACATAATATAAATGTGTGTATGTGTCTGTCGTTCATCACTTGATTCTACATGTGCTGCAGTTTCCTGCATCGTTTTTTGGTTTTAAATTTATGGTTCTTGTCTCTTTTCTTATTTTTTATTGAATAAATAAATCTAAATTTACTCATGAAGTATTCTGTATTCTCTTCTCTTACTATGAAATGGGGTTTTCCAGGGAAAGGACAATCATTCAAGAGAAGGTGAAATTTACTTGTTTTTGGCAAAGAGAGAATATTAGAAGACACAATTTTGCTTTGTGAGTATCTCAAGTTGGTTGCCAAGCCATCTTGCTTTGAACTGCCACTGAAACACCAATCCTTGGTTAGTATGCACGCGCTGCTAATCTCTTGCCTGTTGTGCTTGAGGCGATGGTGGAACTGCATCAGCTGGTTGTTTTGATTTAAAGCATATGCTTGTAAGAGTGCATACATGCAACTAGATGATGTTGTAAGATCTTTCTGTTTGTAGTCATTTACTTTCTTTAAAATCATCTCTCTGTATGTGAATATTGTAGGTACAAATATGTTATGCTTCTGTTATACTTATAGAGCAATGTACTGTGCTTTATGCTTCAAATAATTTACTGTTAAATCACTCACATCAGTGGTAAAATGGCATATTTATTTCTCTGTTTTCATCCCTCGTAAGTGCTTATAGATGACTTAATTGGAATACATCGACTTTGGGTGGGGTTGAGAGAGTAAGGCAGGTCTAGTGCAGTAGCATGTGTTGTGATATGGCTCTAATAATGGTGTGGCGGATTATTGAAGCCATAGTTATGTCTTGAAGCTTTTCTTTCTTTGGGATGCATAGAGATTTAATGCCACTGCTGCACAGGAACCCCAATAAAGCTTTAGCAAATCATGTGTCCCATCTGCTTCTAGGTAAAAAATGAGTTGTGAGATGATTGGTCATTGTGGTGTTGGTTTTCTGCTGTTCTTTAAAAAAATTATTGCTTTGGATTATTGAAGCTTTTCTTTCTTTAGGTGCATACGATAGCATATCACTGCTTAACAGAAAAAAGAAAATTTTAGTTCAATATTGGAGGTGTTCCTAACTATGGTGTTCTTGAGAATTTGGATCCAATACAATTCCCTGCCTCCTTGTAGGGGGCCGGGGTTGGGGCCAGGTTAATAGCAGGATCCCCAACTATAGGGATTCTGGTTCCAGTTCTGGTCCCAGTCCTGGTCCGTCTTTGGAACCCATTGAAGCTTACCAAATCATGAGTGTGAGATGCTGCTGATTGCTGGTGATAGGAACTCAGCAGTGCAGGTAAAATGATGGGTTCTTATTTACTTATACAGCTGTAAATATGTGAAGGTGGAGGAGGCTGCCCTGCCTTTGTCTCATCTTTTGTTCCGAAGCTCTTAAGCTGCCCACGTTCACCTTGACATCTCATCCAAGTCCCCCACCACATTGATAGTGAGCTGGGGTTTTCACTCTCACCTAACTTGTTTCCCAAGATGTTTAATTTTCAGTACAAGTGTGAACCGGTTTTCTCGTTTTTCTGCTGAAGCATAACGAATCCATCATTCAATTAATGCTCCCCAGAACCAGAAGATATTTTTTAAAAGCAATTATACAAACAGGCAAATCTGCAATAATTCACTGGGGGGTGCACAGACCATATTCTGCCTCTGCTTGTCAGGTACACTTGAGAAACAGCCCTAACATCCACACGCCCTTCCCTGCTCAAGCCCAAGTCAATGCTGCTTTTAAAATAGGGGGTTGCAGTGTGGGTGGTTGTCTGCTGGCCAACCAGGTTGTATTGTATAATCACTTTCTAAGAGAAATTGCCATTTGGGCCATCAATGCTCAAGGCCAGCTGGTACTTTGAGCATTTACCAATTCAGGAAAATGCCATTTTAATGCTCTTAAATTTTTATATATTTTTTAAATAATGGCTAATTCAAGGGTTGATAACTTGATAGGCAATCAACGTAGTCGGGTGAAATGAGATAATAGTATATAGCATCTCACATCCTTGGTTTTGAAAAATCAGGAAAAGTCGAGACGAGAATATTTAAAATCTTTGTAAAATATGTGAAATTATACTATTTCTGCCATCTAAATGGGAGCCTGTACTCCTTGGGAGTTATTTTAATGGGCTTTGCGAGATCTCCTATAATTTTTCAGCGGTTGAGATTCAGTTTCACTTTATCTTTCTCAAGAAAAACTTGTAATTTAATATAGACAATTAAAAAAATTACGGTTTTACAGCGCTTAAACCAAATCCTTTAACCACTACTAGACAACATGATATGTAGATATTTGATTTAAGAATCACATGTTATGAGGACGTATGTTAGTTTAAAGACACGGAGAAAATTTCTTCCACCCAATTTAAGTTCTAGAACCAATTTTTTTAATCTACCATTTTCATCTTCTTTCAACTTTTTTAAGCACTCGAGAGACCATGTGTAAGAACCCAGAATTTGAAATCAATCAACTAAGTCACCTAATCATGCATCAAAGACGTGCCAAATGTTTTTCTGTATAAAGTAATTATTTCAAAAGTCGATATGTTTATCACCTAAACAAATAAACACATTTGCTAGGGATAAAATCTATTATGGGTTCCATGATCTATCAACCGTTATCTAAATGTGGACATTCCATGATTTATCAACCACCCTCCATTATCTCTAAATTACCTCCCACTATCTATCAACTACCTCCATTATCTCTAAACTACCTCCCACTACCCATCAACCACCTAAAGGTGGAACATGGAGAGAACAATTACATAAAACCTTTTGAAGCTCTTGTTATTTTGCAGGAGTGTGAGACACTTCGAAGAATGCAAAAAACATGCAAATCTCACCAATTGGAGACTGTTAGACCAAAAAAATGTCCTAACAACATTAATGGCACAAAATATTTCAAAAATAAAATCAAGAATCCTACAAAATATTGAGACACTGATATACATACTTGCAAGATACTCCCAAGTCTCACTTTACTAGATTCATTAAATAAATAATATTCAACTTAATTGACCCCGCTCAACTTGACTACACTCATACTAATAGTGGGAGCGTGTATCAGATTCACAATCCCATTAAAAGGAAAAAAAATCAAATAACAATATGTATTTCTCTGTTCTTTATCTCTCATAAGTGCTTATAGATGACTTAATTAGAAGACATGGACTTTGGGTGGGGGTGGGAGAGTACAGCAGGTCTAGTGCAGCAGCATGTGTTGTGATATGGATCTAATATTAATGTAGCAGAAAGGTTGTGTGATAGAGTGAACCTAGGCAGATGATGTTCACAGATGTCTGTCTCAATTGATTTTCTGCTCTTCTTTGAATAAAATTGCTTTTGGATTATTGAAGCCATAGTGAAGTCTTGAAGTTTTCTTTCTTTGGACAGGAAGACGTTAGTTCAACATATGAGATTCCTAACTATGTTGTGTTTGGAAGAGTAATTTTACTATTCACATTCATTTATCACATTCATCTCACACCGACTGACTTAAGTGGCATGTTTTAGATGACTTTTCCTCTGTTTTTTTTTGATAATTTCACTAACCCCCCTCAAACTTTAGTTATTTTTGCAAACACCCCCCTAATATTCAAAAACTCTCATTTACCCCCTTGAACTTTAAAAAATTCTCACTTACTCTTATCCGTACAAATTAGGGCACAAAATTTTTAAAAAAAGACCAAAATACCCTGTTTTTCATTTTTAAAAAATTAAAAAAAAAACATTTTGGAAGTTGACATTTTAAATAGTGAATTTTAAACGATAACTTTTGTATAAAATTCCAACTTCCACATTTTTTTTATTTTTTTTAAAAATAAAAAACAGGGGTATTTTGATCTTTTTAAAAAATTGTGCTAATTTGTAATGGATTAAGTGAAATTTTGAAAGTTCAAGGAGGGTAAGTGAGTTTTTAAATGTTAGGGGGATGTTTGTAAAAGTGGTTAAAGTTTGAGGGATTAGTGAAATTATTCCTTTTTTTTTAGTAGCTTATATGCGAAGCTACTTAAAAATGTCTTGTTTGGAACCGAATAAAGCTTACCAAATCATGATGCTTCTAATTGCTGGTGATAGCAACTCAGCAGTGCAGGTAAATTGTGGTTTTTAATTTACTTACACAGCTCTATAGGTGAAGGTGCCAGACACCTCCCTCCCTGCTTGAGCAATGAGCACTAGTAACTTAAATGGAAGCAGCATCGGCTTAGGCATTTCTCAAGTGGGTCCTCAGATTTCCTCAATTGGATCATCTTCTTCTCCCCTGGGATTGCTTCATCCTTCCCACCACCACAGCCCATGGCTTCTTCTGCTTTCTTCATGCACCAATCCAACAATCAAAACTATCTTCAACGAGGGTGGTTCATGCAATTTTCTAATCTTCATAATAATTGCTATGGCTAGACTCCTAATTGGCCCGGTGCTGCAAGCTCAGTTTTAATCTCTCTGATTTTTACTTTTTATAAAAAAAAATTAAAACCAACCATAAGATGAAAGCCTGCTTATGAATTGCCTCTGGAAACCAAACTAATCTCCACCAAGGGACTAGTTGTTGTTGTTGATTTTTTTTTTGAAAGGGGGACTAGTTGTTTGATTGATGTAATCATTCCTTGGAGAGCAAGTAGGAATTAATAAGGGGTGAATCGCCGTATATATTTCTGTATCTTATTTCCTAATCTAATCCACATAAGGGTATGGGCTGCACGTTAAGAATCTTTCCATACTATTGTAACATGGCTAGTGATGGCTATACCTAATTTGTTCATGTAACACGTAGCCTCTATTTAAGAGAAGACAATGAATAAGAAATCATGCCTGAATATTATCAAACTCAATACAACTTGTCGTATTTTGGAGGTCATGGCTCCCTCGAAGTAGCTACCTAACGGTTTCCTGTGTTCATACTATTTTGATTCTCATCATTGATCCGAACAGCATCCAAGAATTAGCAAAGTTACACATCCCTTTCTTAGAGATCTCCAAGTAGGATGATCCATATCTCCAATACACACCAAGGACAATTTGCTTTGAATCTTAAGCCAATCCCAATTTTTTATTTTTTATTTTATCACGGATGACAATGAACATCCTAGCATTTAGATGACTCCCTGCATCATAGATCATCCTAGGACCATAAGTTTCCAGTAAACTCCCATCAGGATGCCAATGATCCATCCATTGCTAGCAATGTCTATTAACTTTAGAAGCTTTCTCCAACACCATGAGCACCCTTGTGGGATTTTAACTTGTCAAAAGCATCAGCCTTTTAACAAGTATTTTTTACCATGCCACCCATAAGGATCCAGCTCTAGCAAATAAGTTCCATATAAGTCTCAACATGGAGACCTTATTCCAGTCCTCCAACCTTTTAATCCCCAAACCCCTTCCTCTTAGGAACACAAATCAAATTCCAGCTTACATTAGCTCTAGCTTTGACAGCAGCAGTGCCAGACAATAGAAACCTACTGAACTTTTGTTCCAATAGTCTAATGATCTTCTTCGGAATGATAAAGAAGATAACCAGTACACTAGAACACTATATAGAATAAAGGAAATCAACTGCAAGGGACCAACAAAAGATAGCTTCTTACAAAGGCAAGAGTTAATACTCCTCAAAACTTTCTCAAGTAAAACACTACAATCTGTCGCACAGAGTTTCCTGGAGATGAGAGGAAACTCCAAGATACCGTACAGGAAAAAATGCTTCCTGCATTTGCAAACAATCCAGCACAAGCAATTTTCCAGCAAGGGGTAAACCAGAACAGAACACACAACTTTTGTTCGGATTAGATAATTACTTGAAAGTTCATAAGCTTCCAAAGTACTAGATAACTTGTGTCAAAATGCATGTGTTCTTTATAGTGAATTAGCCGAAAATAATTGTCAGACCCCAATGTCCCATTTGTAATTCAAAGCACACTTCTTAAGTAGATTTAATCATTCACAAGCTTTACTAGTCAAAGAACTCTTTGGTTATGGAAGGCCCTTATGCAATGCAAGTCCACTTGGCTAATATATAAAGTAAATCAACTTCTTTGAGATTCCATCACTACTCCCCGCTGTAACAACCCCCTTAATAAAAATTAAAGACCAACTCGCCACAATAACCTGTACATACCTATAACATCTCATAATATAAGTACATCACATTAGAGATTATAACAATGCAGTGAAAACAACTAAACATCAGCATTATATAACACACAAAGTATGCATAAACATATAAGTATTTTCAAACTCTTACATAACACTAATTACCAAGGCCGGCTCAATATTTTATGGGTCCTTAGGCGAAACTTTTGATTGGGGCCTTTTTTTTAATCAAAATCCACCCAAAAAAAAAATTGACAAAAACTCACAAGAAAATCAAGTACAAAAATAAACATTAAAAAAAAAATCTCTTTTTTATTTTTATTTTTTTTTTATGAACGCTTACCTCATTGATGCACCTATTTCAAATAATACTTACCAAAAAAATTGTCAAAAAACCATAAAAACCCACAAGAAAAACCCATACACCTTTTTAAGTATAAGGATATTTGCTTTTATGGGTTAATTGGTCTTATTTTACTTATTATATTGGGGCGTATTAATTAAATTGAGGTCTTTTTAAATTATTTACTTATCATGATTAGAGGCTTTAAGTTTTTATTAAAAAAAATAAAAATTTGGGGCCTTATAAAAAAAAATGGCCATAAATGTTTTTTAAAAAAATTATTAAAAAAAAAATTTGGGCATTTTTTTTTTTTTTTTGCCTTATTAATCCAGGGAACCTAAGCGAGCGCCTCACTCACCTAGTGGTCGAGCCGGCCTTGCTAATTACATATACCTAAGCAAACTATACAAAAGGTGTCTCGTAGGACGATACTATATACATAACAAAATTCCAATCTCTACAAAATGGGTTTGCAAAAGACTAACTCCAAAGCATATGTCATTAGACACCTTGTGACCTCAGTGGCCTAGGTATCAATCTTATCCCCAGTGTTTACTAAACAATAGTGTATACAGGGTTTTCACAAATGATTTCTAATAAACGTCTAGTTAAATGGTAAATCAAGTGATAGACAATTTGATATATAGTAATTAAATTGTAATAATATTTTCTTGCATTTTCTTGTTACATAATTAATTCACATTTTATAATATGAAGTGGTAAAACTATTTACAACATAATAAGTAAAACATCAGTTAAAATCAACATAATTTAAGTATATAGCATTGCATAACATTTCATAACATAATATCTTATAACATGCATCTCATACCTTACATAACATCATAAATGAATTTATACTCCCACTTATCTCCATGAATTTTCTAAGTGTTACCTCACTTAACTGTAAGGTTGCTAATAATTTATATCTCTCATAGCTTTAAGGTGTTAAGCATGTACCCCATTCAATCGCTAGGCTATTAGGCAACTTTGTTTCCCCTTCCTAACATTGGGGTGACAAGCATAATCCCCCCTAATAGTTGGGCTTTACATGCATTCATGCATAACATTATATCTTTCATATCATCATTCTTTTTGCAAATCTCGTTTTCTTTCAAACTCAACTTCTTTTCATAAATTATTTTCTTTGGAAACACATTTTCATTCAATACATATGTAAAACATTTTAAAATATATTCATACATGTAATTAAAATAACTATGCTTAGCAAAATATACATAACATGCTTTTGTAAAATAATGTAGGACCAGTCAGTTTGAACTTATTGAGTCGTAGCTCACACTTCTTTCTATAAAGTTTGTAGGAGGGTGGCTCATTGTATTATGGATAAAGTTTGTGATGTCATAATAATGTGTAATAGAAGCTTTGATATATATTTATTAGTGAGTTTGGTTATAAAAAGAAAAGAAAATTTTATTATTGGTTTTTCGCTGTGTATTGAGGAAGGAAAAAGTGGTAGTGACGCGTAAGAATTTCGATAATTTCACTTACGACTTAACTGGTCAAGCCGGAGCACTACATAATGCTAATGGAAGTAGAGCAAGAAATAGATACCTTTATGATAAACTTGAAGGTCATGCAATCTTAGCATAGCCGCTACTGTCCCCCCAGTTTTCTCCCCAATTGCTCTTTATATTCCAATAATTCTTTCCATCATTGGTTTTTCCAAATCCAGTCACAATAATGGAATGATATTCAGCTTCTTCTGCTTTCCCTTTATCTTTTGCTTTTGGTTTTCTTGTTTGCATGCCTTCATAAATTGAATCCTGTCAAAAAACAAAAATAAGAACATAACAAATTGTTATTGTAAACAAATTTATAACAAATGCATATACCCCTGCAAAGTCTTCAAAGTCATGGTTAATGTGCATACTATCTTAAAGAGGTCGTATTTGCACCATTTCCATAACTTGTCTCTCAAAGTTGTTCCTATAACCATTTTCATGTGTCCCCCATATATCAACTTGCTTCTCTAAAGAAATAAAAAATTTAAATAAATCAATATTTAAAAAAGATAGACTTAACAATAAAATAAATAAATAAAAATAAAGAGTAAGTATGTCTTTTCTTCTGTCATAGTAATTTGAATTAATTAAACAAGAAATCTGAATTGATTAATAATACTCATCAATTATAAAATATAAAATTAAAAAAATAAATTTAAAAAAAAACACTTATTACCACTGAAATCTTAATAAAAGCAATAACCATTGAGATCTCAATAAATATGATATATCATGTAGTGATGATATCCCAATATGATATATTCATACTATTTTAATTCTCATCATTCATCCGGATCGCATCCAAATCGCATCTTGTCAAAGCCATTGAAATCTTAATAAAAGCAATAACCATTGAGATCTCAATAAATATGATATATCATGTAGTGATGAGATCTCAATATGATATATTCGTACTATTTTAATTCTCATCATTCATCCAAATTGCATCTGAATCATATCTTGTCAAAGCCGCCATCCCCTAGTTTTTTCCCCATCTGTTTTTTATATTCCAAAACTTTCTTCCATCATTCAATTTGCCAAAGCCTGTCACAATGATGGAATGATATCGAGGTATGCCTCTCTCTTTCTCTATTTGTTTTGCTCTTTGTGTGTGCATGCCTTCAAAAATCAAATCCTATCAAAAACAAAATAAGAACATATGTAACAAATTGTTAACATAAACTAATTTACAACAATACACTTACCCCTATAAAATTTTTCTTTTATAGGTTGCCATAACTTGATTCTCGTCAATATTGTCGTTGTTCTCAAACATTTGCACGCCTCCCCCTCCAAGTATCAACCTTGCTTTCTAAATAAATTTTTTAAAAAATTAAATTAAATAAATCAATATTTAAAAAAGATAAATTTAAACAATAAAATATATATTTTTTTTTTTAACAAAAAAGTTAATATACCTATTGTTTTGTCCTTTCTATAATTGGCCATTTACTCCAACAAAGGGTTGATAATCATCTTCCTCCAAAACTCCATATACTCTTATGTAGTTAAAAGCATCATCAACCCAATGGGAAATGTCATCTTCAAGGTCTTCAGCGTTCAGGTCTTCAGGGTCCTCATTAAAACAACCATCAATGATGTGTTGGGCAGAAAGAATTCTAAGCTCTACATTGATATTTCCATCCTCGATAGCTTTAAGTTTATTAACTGTTGCTTGACACTCAACAACAACTATTGCCTAGCAATGATCTATATATATATATATATATATATAATTATTGAAAATTGTAATATAATGTTGAAAATTGGATCCGCTACAACACATGCTGTTACAAAAGCAATTGTCAAGATTTAATCAAATCATTTTAAACGAAACAACGGTCAATAAAATGATTAAGACATCTTTGGTCAATAAAATGACAGAGTTTCATTTAAAATAAATTTGATTAAATCTTGAAGGTTGCTTTTTAAAGCCGAATCTTGAAGAGATAGAGTAGACTTACCATTGTCTTGATGTTGGATGCATGGATCTAGGATTTGGATGCCTTGGTCTCGCCAATCAGACCATAATGATGGTAAGTAACAATTAAGAGTGAGAGAGTTTAAAATTATTGTAGGGGCGAATTAAAAATGAGATAAACACATTTTAAAACATAATGTTTGAAGAATGAAAAGATAGTTTTAAATTTTGACATGATTCATTAACCTAAATTTTTAAAGTTCAATTACAATCTCATAAGAGAGAATCAAAATTGATAAACAACAAAATAAACAATAATATATGGAACAAAAATAAATCATATATGTTTGAAATGCTCAATTTTTTGCGCCAGAATGGAACAAAAAGAAACCCTAACACAACTACACTACCCTATGTGCGGCTATGATATGTTGAGTTAGCTGTAGGGCAAGGTGCCTTCATTTATATATAATAATATAAATATATTTATATTATATTTTATACTAATAATAATTATAATATAAATCAAAATGTGTTTAACACCAAAATGGCATCGTTTTGAATAGATAAAATAAAAAAAAAAAAAAAACCATGTAGGGTTTCATCTTATTCTCACCTCTCACTTCTCAACATCTCTCTCTCTGCGCCGTCCCCCTCTCCCTCCTCTCAACGCAAGACTACTCCCCCCTCATCTCTCTTTGCACTCTTGTTTTTCTTTTTCTTGGTTGTGATTTTACTTGTTAACATTCCTTTAGAGTTTTAAACAATAATGATTTGGTATGACATTGAATTTATGCAGTGCAAAGCGGACAACTGTTATAAGGTCACCAAATGATTTCCCCCTCTATATTGAGGGCCAAACTTCCAAGAAGACCAACAAGGGATTGCTCATTTTCTATCCTGCTAGAGATGGAGAAAGGTAAATAATGATAATAATCTTAATTTCATTTCCATATTCATAAGAATTGTGGTGGTGGGAATGATTAAAGTTTGGGGTAACTTTAGTAAGACCTCTGAACTTCCACCTAATTTGACAAACCCTCTTTAAACTTTAAAATCTCTTAATTTAGACCTATAAACTTTCGGCTCTCAATGTGGACCCCTATGTCAATTTTAGCCTTTAAAAATGCATTAAAAAAACTAACATATTCCTGATTTTTATTTATAAAAATAAAAAAATAAAAAATTGAAAGTTGAAATTTTATACAAAAGTCAGGGATATAAACGTCATATAACGTTTAAAATCTAATGGAGTGGTCCAAATTAAGAGTAATTGAAAGTTTAGGAGACTAAATTGAAAGATTTTGAAGTTTAGAGGAACTTGTCAAATCGGATAAAAGTTCAGGGTCTTCAATGAAATTACCCTCAAAGTTATAAACTGAATGAGATTGTGCACTTTGTCATTCACTTCCCACAGCCATGTATTCAGGGGGGTCATTTAGCTTTACTCTTGATTTTGCTTTCTTCTAAAAATCTGGAATCTGAATGAGTTTTCTGGAGTTGTGGGGGATCTTCAACTGCCACGAAGCTAGTTGGCATAGGGTTGGAAAGAAAGAGGATGCAAATTGCGAAATACAGCCTGGGGACGGGCCAGGCCTAAATCCAAAACATTGTCCGGCCCAAAAACATGTTCTTTTGTTTGAGAATAATTGGACCCAAAACTTTAAAATAAAAAAAAAAAAGCATTATGAAGCTCAAAACACTTTAAAAAGCCCATATAAAAAAATTCAAAAAAAAATCTCAGTTATATCCAATAACCATTGGTTATAACCGCTTGAATACCCCTAAATGTGAGAATGCAGCGGACCCGGCTCTTAGCCAAACCATACAATCATGGCAACTAGCTCCCGTGGCTATGTTGAAGATAAACTAGGATGCTGCCATGGCGAAGAAATATGGACGTATAGACATGTGTATCATCACAAGAGATTGCTTGGGGCAGGTTGTGAGAGCATGGAGCATAACAATCGAGTTTTGACGTGGAACTTGCTACAGCCGAGGCAATGGCAGCACTACAAGCCATGCTTCTCGGTCAAGAACTAGGTGAAAGGGGAATTATATTCGAAGGTGATGCCTCGCAGGTAGTTACAACAGTCAACTCCCCTGATCCATGCAACGAAGGTTACAAACATTTTGTGGAAGACATTTAGCATGGCTTGAATACGTTTAGCAACTCATGTTTTAATGACATCCTTAGAGATGGGAACTATGCAGCACATGAGTTAGCAAAGAAACCATTAAGCATGTCATGGATTCAACGTGGAGTAATGACATTCCCCCATGTATCTATGGTATTGTAAAGAGAATTTCTTCTCTCCCTTTGATTGTATCATTGTTTTTGACGATGTTATGGAATAAGAAATCCACTTTTTTTAAATATATATATTGGGCTTGGTAACTTTAGTATCATAAATAACTAAATACAAGTCATCAAAGAGTGAGCAACGCATCGTTTTAAGAGTCTACCCCCATTCTTAAAAATGATGTTGGCAATTTAAACGGTTCGTTCAATATAAACTAAATACATCATTTAACTAAAAGGGTGGGGACTCAGGAGTCATCTTCTTCCTTTCTTAACCTAAAAAAAACTTAAATCTTTGAAACTTTCATTGTTTCACACAATAATAGTGAAACAGTTAAACGTCGTACATGTGGTGTGAATTTGTGACGGTGCCGTGTAATCTTAGTCCTGAGGGATTCGAACTTGTGACCTCCACTTCATAGTGTGGTTCACAGCCGATTGATCTAACCCTTGGAGACTGATGGGCCACAACTTAAGAATGGATTGAGTAATTGAATATTATTATTCTTTCCATTCTTGAGAAGAATGGAACTTCAAAGCTAGACAATATGTTTTATTTAAGAATGTCTTTAATATTTCTTGATTAGCTTTTTTATGTTATGAATTTTTAATCCTTAGGGTCCGTTTTTCAAGATTGAAAATATATATATTTTTTAAGAAATCATTTTTCAAGAAAATATAATAAATAATAAACTCATTTCCAGTGAAAAAGACCACAAGATTCTAATTACAGATGGAAACAAACTACAACAATTCTCAATTATTCGCTACTTATTTTACTAATGCAAGATGTAAACGTTGAAGCAAAATAATGCAGTTAGAATTAGACCTAGAATATAACATATTATTCTCTCGACCATCTTCGTCTACAAATTCAATGGATTCCTTATTGAATTTGTGGACTCGTGTGGGTCCCATTGTAATTGAATATGCAACCATTATTTTTATTCCGATTGTGTTTGCAAAAATAATTGAAAATCAAGTCTTATTGTAATTAAATAATGCCACCATTATGGAGCAAATAAATAAATCAAGTCTTTTACAATGTTTTTTTTTTCTTCACATGATATTTTTTTCTATGCTTTCTCATTGTTTCATAAAATATATTAATTCAAAACTGGGTATAAGGAACTCGAAGGTGGTAAAAAGAAAGATGCATAACCGTAGGTGTTTTCGTCATACAAATATAATGAGATATTGGAGGAACCCAAGAATTTGGACCATTTCTTGATTTACGCATGTCAGACCTTGAGCTAGACCATTCTAATTCTAATCTTCTCTGTATTAAGTTGCATTAGAATATTCATATTCAAGTTGTATACAGATGGAGTCTCCAATGCACACACTTTCACAACAAATGAATACTATGAAAACAAATTCATTTCCATTAATACTTCAAGTGTATTCAAATCTTTAAGCATTTGGAATAGTCGACCATTTATTATAATATCATAGCATGATAAGTTCCGAGTTTGAACCCTAATTTGACTGATTATTTGCCATTTCGGTCAAATATTTAGCAGACCATCAAATATAGCCGAAGTAAAACGGTTATGCATTACTTCAAAAGCTGCAGTACAATAGCACCAATACAACATCCCTTTTTAGGCACAATGGCTAAGAAAGATGCTCAAGAACCTTGATGGATGCCTACAATGAAAGGGCATTGAAAGCAAATACCAAGTAAAAAAATCACATCATCCAAAGCCAAATATACCAGTTTTCTAGCAAAAAATGCACCACTGAAAAGTGGAATAACCAAAAGTATGGGACAATTGGATTTGATACCAAAGAAAGTATCAATGGAATGACTTTTACAGAAACTGGAGATTCATCACAAGACTGCCTTGCTGATCAACTTATAGTACAGACATATCCAGAGTTAGTTGAAGAAGAAGAAGAAGAGAAAGAATTACTTCAATTGAATTGTAAGTAATATTTCTTCAAAACACACAAATGCTGCGCAGGAGTAGATAAACGTATCCAAATATGTGAATGCAAGCCTAATGACTTGAAATTTGCTTAAACAGACAAACATCAGAAGCACAACAATAAGGTCTCAACCGATGCAGGGAAGGCATGCATTTTGCTCACAACTTGCCGCTGCTTCTTCATTTTTCCTGCATTAGAAGTTGCCACAACCAATATAAGCAATCAGAAAAGATGAAATGGGTTAGGTATTTGTTATTGAAGTAATAACAAGGTTTTTGTTATTGAAATTAGCCCACAACTTCTGTGAGGTGAGAACATGTGGATTTAAGCAAACTAAGCAATCAAGCCTACTCACGCAAACAGACCCCAAGCATGCAAACATTTTACACTAACCAAAATATGGCATGGCCGTATATTATGCATAGCTGAATGATAAACGTCAAGAAATATACATGCACCTAGTAAGCATACAATTCCAAGATAACAGGATAATCCACACCATTGGTATCTCTTTTTTTATCAGTAACTGAAATATCATTGAAAAGTGAAGGCGCAACCCATATACACAAATTATACAAGAGAAGACATCTAATTAGAAGAGAAAAGATGAAAAGAATATGCAGTGCATGTCACTCAGTTAATTTCATTTGCTGAGTATTAGCCTATTAGGTTAGGCCAAGTAGGTAGAGAGAAGGTCCTTTACGAAGGGGAAGAACGCAAGGGAGAAGGGGCAGGAACAGGCAAGACTCACCAGTTAAGAAGATTGAGAGTTTTTGTTAATTTTGATATTCATTCAAAGGAAGATAGAGGCTTTCTTTCTGGCCAATTACTAGGAGATACACTGGTTCTTTAAGAACCTTTCATGCCATAAATGCAATCCTCTAGTAACACGACACCTACACGACAAAAACTGTTAAAACTGAACTACAGTGAACTTCAAGTAGAAATCCTTTTTTTTTTTGATAAGTCAGTAGGAATCTGATTATATATTCATTAAAATCTACCAAAAATTTTGAGAACCTATTCGAACAACTCACCAAGATGAAGAAACATTGTTAAGTCACCTCATATTCAAAAGTTTTAAGCTAAAAAATTATGAAGTTTATCATATAATTAATATTTTAACATTCTCATTCACGTGTGAGTTCAAACATCTTCAATAAATAAAGTCAAAAAAATGATTAATGTACTATGTTATCATGTTAAATAACCACTTATCCTAAAAATTAAGCTATAGAAATGATTACTTTAATTATTTAATCAATATTTTTAAAAATATTGATCATCTTGAAAACATATGTTACACTTTTTGGAAGTGTTAGTTACTCCCATAAAAAAATAGTGGAACCCCCCTAAAGGATAAGGAACTTAAACCTTTGAGTAATACTACTCCTCACACTAGATTTCAAAGAATGACACCAAATGTGACTGATACAAGATTTTAATAGCAATCTCTATAGTAAATGGTAAGAAACAGATAAGAGATATTAGTCGAATGAAATAACAAAATTCAATGAGCGGAGACAAGTATTAGGAGCAAAGCTTCACCTTCATAACACCATCATGGTGAGAAATATAAAAGCCTGTTCCATGAGTACATAAACTAAGTGGGTATTAATGATGATGAGTCTTAAAAGTTATAAATTTGTGGAAACAATCCAAGGAAATTCAATAAGTGTACAATGGGGGCATCCATGCAGGATGGAACCCAAGGTCACCTTAAGCAAGGAAAAGTTGAACCAAATTCTCTAGCTAACAAATAATGCAATGACAGATTCAAACGTGATGTAACATTCGAACACAAGTCCAATAACATTTCAGCTCTTTGTCAAATCATGAATGGTTAACAATGGAGTATGTGGAACTTATCAAAAAAATAAAACAAGAAAGGCGACCTCAAATAGAACATAAGTTTGCCTGTTTGTTCCCCTTACAAAGGATGAATTGACTAAAAAATTCTTACCAAGAGAGCTACACTGTATCTCGGTTTGGAAAATTCAATTTTGACCCCAAGTTATAATATTTCAGAAAAAACTCAATTTTATCATATAATTCATATTAACAAAGTCATCAACTTAAAGTCAAACACCAAATATATAAATACCAAAACCAAAGCAAGCATAAAAGAAATTAACATAGAGATTTTGATAACAAAGTAGAAACCTTTTGAAGAACTCCTCAAAAGTAAAATCACTCCAACAACCAGCCAACCCCAAAGGTATTCATTATAGGAGACTTATGTTACAAATTGATCTTATTTACAAAACCTTTGTAACTCACTAGACTCAATTTGTAACCCGGCAAACGACTTGTTCACCTCCCACTATATTGGGTCCAAAACTTCTGGCCATTTCTACAAGAATCACCTTTGCGAACAAATCTTGTGCTAAATCAAGACTTATCCCAAAAACTTATACTTATAGGAAGAGATAAGTTTAATCACATAATCATTACTTTTTTGAAAAAGAAACCAAAAAAGTAATGATTAAGTAACTAAACTTAATCACTTAATTTACAACCTAAAACTCTGGTGGTTGAAGGTTTTTTTATTATTATTATTATAAGTAAGAAGAAGTTTTATTAAAAGCATAAGGCACCCCTAAGTGCACTGGAAGTATACAGGCGGAAACGCCTAACAAGAAAAAGAAAAGAAAGAGCCGAAGCTAGCCCTCAAAACAGAAATCCAAAGAAGCCCAAAGCCCTCATAGCCACCCGAAAAGCTGCATTACAATAGGATCACCTAACTAGAAAGAAAAAAACGAACAAGGAAATCATTGTAACTAATCGACACCAGAAAGACATGTGCAACGGTCCAAAGGTACAAAGTATGAAAACAAGAGGATAATAGGTCTTCCAAGGATAAAAACAAGGGGATGAGTCTATTTAGGCTCAAAAGGAGTTTAGGAACGTCTCCAAAGAACAATGAAAAATAGTATTTAGGTCTTATGACAGACTTAGGACATTAGGCTTATATAGATAGAGAGAAAACAAAGTCCTCCCCAATATGACGTTACTTTTAAGATCACCGATGAATTTGAGATGATCAATTTTTATCTATTAGTGATTTTAAAATATACATCACATTTGGAAAGACACAAAGAGGAGTCCTTCTAGCATTACTCATCATATATAGATCTTCTCTACTTGGGTATAGCGCCTTATGCTCTTAATAAATTTTGTTTGCTTATTGAAAAAAAAAAATGATCCCCCTAATAATATTTGTAATTTTCATTTTAACAATTGTTAAGACACGTTTATGGAACAAATAGCTGTTAAGTAACATCATCATGACCAAACTAGTTTATTTTGTTCATGCCTGAATTGCATCAAATATTGACAGTAAAGTATATTATCTGCGTAACTCGGGAATTTGTAAACTTACCAACTATGTGCAAAATTATCTAGTTCCATTTCTAAGACTTTATAAAGTTCCAAACTGGGTATGAAAGCAGCTAGCTTAGTTCCTAGGTACCAAAACGAAAATTGAAGTATCAAGAATTCTTCCCAAATGGTTGTCATGCTATACTGAAACTGTGACAAGATGATCAGATGTTTAACTTCAACAAATGTATGTATTAAGAGTTTAGTAAGCCCTTACCTCACTACAAACAAAAATGTTAGAACTCATAATGCAGTTAAGTTGTCGGAGATGATGGTGGAGATGGAGCTTGTTGGGGGTATATATCTTTTATGCTAGGTGCGGTGCATTTGGAATGTGGGATATGTCAGAACATTTCACGTAGTGGAGATTCCCTATTTCTCGTCTCTCAGATTTCTGTTCATCCTAAATTTGAATTTTTTATTTCCTTGTGGTTCTTTGATTTCTTAATAGATTTCCTTCAGTTTCAATTTGTAACTGTATATATATATTATCTATTGTCTTAATGGGTGTTTCCCTCTCTAGATCAAAAGATCAGAAGAGATTTGCTAAACATGAAAACGTTTGAATTTTTCTGCCAGTCAGTTATTTGATATCCATTATGGTTACAAGCTGCCACAGCCTCAGATTCCAATAGAAAAACAAGTCTCCTACATACATGTCAAATGTATTTGCATGGCCATAGCTATATGTCACTGCCAAGCTGCAATACCTGAGTAATAATGTGGAAACACTATCAAGTGTAACACCCTGAGAAAGTTACTCCAATATTGGCTTCTTACTAAGTAATACTAAGCTTTATAAGTGTAATTCTAAGAAGCTTTCATCACAACTTGACTAGTCATTTTGAAGTGATAGTATAAATATTGATAGCGTTTCTCTATGTCATTACGAATAGTATCAAAGCAATCTAGTAATACCATGTAATACTAAAGCACTGCATAACATGAGCCCCCAACAACTTTAAGTGTATGAGTGAGGGAAAGTGTGACATCCTAGAAAGCTAGTCCCACATTGAAAAAATAAATTACCCGCATAGAATGAATTGATTATAAAAGAGCTCATAAAAGTGATTATAGGGAGTTCCAATTGCAACTTAAATAGTCATTTTAAAAGTGATAGCGCGAATATGGCTACAAAACATTATGAACTCCTCGTTTTAGAAATAGAGATCTCACATATTAACATGCAAACTCTTATTTTGTTATCAACCAGGGTTTCTAGCTCGTTTATTAACTGTCTCACTAGTTTGTTCTTTCTTCTTCTTCTTTATCTATGTTTTTCTTTGATTTATCGTAATTTCTCTCTTGGCTCATTGTCGAAAACTTAAATATGTTCTTCGTACCTCTTCCTCAAAGATTGAAGAAAAATATATCTTCTTTGTCAATTGAAGACAAAGAAGTCTGTCAAACGAAGATGAATCATTATCATCTATTGAAGACAGAGATCTTCAATTTTTCGTCATCTTCATTAAAGATCTCAAATGAAGAACTTCTTTTCATCTTCAAAAGCATGTTTTAAGAGCTATCTAAATGAGCATAGTGACATTATTGCACCTCAACAAAACCTACTCAATGACTAATAGCTACTCACTTAGCATCTAGCATCCAGCACATAGGGACAAAATTTTCTTTTAAATTGGGTGGGAAATACCTCAAACTAAGTCTATAAGATTGTCATTTTTCATTGAATAACCTACTTTTTTGTGGTATTAGAAATCGCACCCCGCAAAGCATGTTTTAAGAGCTATCTAAGTGAGCATAGTGACATTATTGCACCTCAACAAATACCTACTCAATGACTAATAGCTACTCACTTAGCATCTAGCATCCAGCACATAGGGACAAAATTTTCTTTTAAATTGGGTGGGAAATACCTCAAACTAAGTCTATAAGATTGTCATTTTTCATTGAACATTAAAAGAAGCACGTGATTTTTTAATAGCATTAAAAGATTTCTATTAAAAAAATGTGCTTCTCACATGCACAAGTGACACATGATAATTTTATAGATTATGTTTGAAGAATTTTCATCATCTCATTTTGAAGGAAAACTTTGTCTGCATACGGGCACAACCCTATATATTTATAGCTTACCAAATTGAATGTCCCATTTATCTTCGACTCATGAGGGAAGAGAAAATGAAATGTGATATGACGACCAAAAAAAAGAAGAGAGAGACGTGTGCAAAAGTTGTCTATGTGAGAAACAACTTTTGATCATGATGGTTCAAGAATATGATTTTGTAAGAGCAAGTTAATTTGAAAATTGAACGAAGGTAAGATCCTCATTTGAATACAATTTCATTAACGTTAGGAGCAAAGCTACATAATATCGTGTACAGAAGTGCTGCCAAGGTCTGTAATAGAGCTTTTCTGGAAGGCTGGCATGGAAGATTTGAATTTAAGATAGATGTCTGGTGTGGAAACAGTTTGTGGGTGATGTAGTGTTTGGAGCAAAGACATAGACATGCATTTGATGACAGTGAGGCAAAAATATGATTTGAGTTTAAATCTTTCCTAACTATGAGTTTTTTGATTGGGCTGATGGCACTTTCTGTAATATTTTCTTTTCTTTTTGTAATCTTTCAGATTTATATCTTATACATTTTCTATGTACATATATAGTTCTTGCCTTTCTAGCCTTTTGTTTTTCAGTGATTGTTTTATTTACCAAAACATTGTTGCAACAAACTATTCTGCCTTTATCATTAATCAAGCTCTTGAATCCACCATGATTTTTTTTCTTTCTTTTTTGATAAATTAATCGACAAATTTTATTAAAAACATGAGATGCCCCTAAGTACACAGGAGAGAGTATATAAAATGAAACACCTAGCTAGAACCAAAAATTAAAAAAAAAAAAACTATTATACCCCCAAAACCCTAAGGCAAGATCCACCCACTAATCCAACCGGCCACCCTAACCTGAAGAAACCTTCTAACCCTATCAGAATTACAGTCAAGGGAAAACCCACCCACTCAGCCGAATCCAACATAATAATGATGGTTGTATAAGCACCCCAAATATAAAAAATACCATAAAATTCAAAAAATAAAGGAAAAAGGGATGGTAATTAAAGAAAGATTAAGCTCTTATAAAAGAGAAAAATACATCTTGTATTGTTTTGCTTTAGAAAATTGATATTTTGGAAATTTTCCGTGAATACTAGGGACTTAAATGACTGATTTGTTCGATATATAAGTAATACTTTCAAATCAAGGTCTCGTGAAATCTCATAGTACTAACCCTATTTCTTTTTGTTTAGAAACAAACCTTTCTTAAATTAAAAATAAAATAAAATTATATACTAGTTACCTTTAAGGCACTAACGCCATTAAACAAATAAATAGATCTTTAGCTGATCTAAAAAAACTAATTAGAAATTGATCAAAAAGTGTAAGGACCATTGATTCATATTTAGCAACTATTGTACTGACATTGGTGACATAAATTATTTAAGGGAGCCCGCTGTCAACCAATTGGAGTACTATTCTAATTTATTTCTTAACAAATTTATTGTTCCTTATTTAATTTGAAGTTTTGGTTTTTTTTTTTTTTTAATATTTTGTTAAAGTGAAATTCATGTTTTTCAAATCATTTTTGCTTCTTGTGAGGGAACATAAATTTCAAAGTTATGATATAAAAGCTGAAAAACTAGAAAGTAACACTCCATAACAATCTTTTAGGATTAAAAAAAAAATGCTTTTTAACTCTCTTTTTTTTAATGTATAAATTAATAAAGTATATTGAAAACATTAGGTTTTAGCCTATAGCACGTATGTATAGTGTTTGAATAATACTAAAAACTACATTTTATTCTACAATTATCTTACAATACTTGTGTGGCAATCCTAACTAATCCTTTTTTTTTTTAACGAGGACGAATTTAAAGGTTGATTGAGATTGTCACGTAGGCATTGTGGGATAAAAATGTAGTTTCCCATATTTTTTTTAAAAAAAAGGGTTAATATATAATTAAAAATAACAGAAAATACAATCTAATTAAGCTATATCTCAAGGGAGGTGAATAAAAATTTTCCCTCATTGTCCACAAAGCGGAATCATTCAAAGAAATGCTGAAGACCCTAAGATTTTTTTTCCCAAATTATTGTTTCCAAATAATCTGGTCCGTTCAAGAAATAAGTTGGGAACAAGAATTTGAGAAAAAGAATTTGGATCTTTTGCATTTCTCCCCCGTAAAACCTTCCTAATATAATTCAAAGAAAGTGTTTAGATTATTACCTCGTATTTGTTTTCCTCTTCACAGTTCTCTGACACAACAGGCTCATACATTTCCATCATTTTTGTCTGAAATGGAGCTACTTTACTGTATCATCAGCAGTACAGATTCTTTCAGGTTTGAAAAGAGGAACTGCCTACGTGCATGGCCTTGCCAAAGGGAATAAATTGCATTACCCCCTCGTGGGATTCAACAGACCAATTTAACAACTCAAATCCTAAGCAACGCTTTCCAGAACCCGACACAGCGCCACGCCACTGCCATGTGGGACTGCTTGGGACGCAGGAAAAAAAAACGTACGGATTCTAAAGCTACTACTAGTGCCTCATTTTTGTAAAAGTAGGAGCTTTTGCTCCATTCCACTCATGAATTTAAACGCATGGCAAAGCCAACACCTGGCGTGGACTTGCAGATGCTAGAGATAAGGAAACCAAGAAGAGAACAGACGAGGAGACAAGCAGCCGATCCTTATTCACGGCAATTCATGCAGGAATCAAATAAAGACAATTTAATAGGTGAAACCCATAAAAATATGCCCAACGGTTGAGTTCTTTATGATTACAACAGTTCGTGGTAATGCACACAACACGCAAACAGGGAAAATAATAATAATAATAAATATAAGCATAAGAGAGGGAAAAGTAAAGAATCCATTTTTCTATCAATAATGAGGCAAGGAACCAAACAAGCACAGGAACAGAGAAGCAGTAATGTACCCAAAGAAAAAAAAATGAGAATAAAAATGAGAATGAGAATCACTGTAACTCACCAGGAAGAAGATGGGCCAAGAGGGAAGGTTGGTCTTACAAGAACTCAGTTCTTTCCTTTCCCCTTCTGGTCTGAGTGCCGGCTACTGTCGCCATAGCAGAGCTGCAAGCGGCCGTCGAATTCAGGTGAGAACTGTTGTTGTTGGTGGTGGTGGTGGTGGTGTTGGTGATTCTCCATGGGCGGAGGCCCTGAAGCCGCCGCAGAAGCCATGAAGAAGGGCACGTGTGGTGATCCGTCTATAGCAGGAAACCTCTGGAGGTGAGGCAAAAGAGACGGTGAATTGGACTGAAGGGTCCCCCTGTTGTAGCCAGCAAGGCCGGAAGAAGAGATGGTGAAGTTAAGATTGTAGTCAACGGCGGGCTGTGATGACGCCGCTGCCACCGGGATGAGATGCTCGGGAATTAACGAGAAATGTTGCAGCTCCAAATGGTTGTTATCCCCGGAGACATTGAACGCCGCAGGATTAACAGACATTGTCATTGTCTGTGAAAGGGAATTTCCCAAATGGATTTGTCCGGAGAATCCCGACGAGTGATGGGCTGCTCGGGACGACGGCCCCAGGAGCCCCGAGTCGAAGTAGTCCATCGCGGGCCACTGTCTCGCCGCCTTGTGGAACAAATTAGGCTGCTCACCACTTGGGTTTTGAGCGGGACTAGTTGCAGCGTTGTTATTAACGCTGCTGATTCCGCCGGTGAGAAGCTCAGTAAAAGAAGAGTTTTGCTGAATGTGGTTCACATTTTGATCGTTTTCCTTTTCCTTCTCCTTGGCTGCTCTCTCCCTGGCCCGCTCGCGCGCCTTGACGCGGATTTCCGACCGGGAGAGGGACAAGCCGGAGCCTTTGCTAGTCTCCGAGGTGCTGCTACAAGCAGACTTGGAAAGAGAAAGGTGCTGGCTTTGATTTTGCTGAAAATTCGGGTCACCATCAAGCTCCACCTCAGCTGAATCGAACCCACCTTCACTCGCTCGCTTCTCATCGCTCAGTTGCTTCGGAGTGTCAGGGAAAGAGCTGTTCAGAGAGGGAAGCTCGTTGATAGCATCGGCGGCGGCCTTGATCAGCCACTCCACGGCTTTGCTAGGCTGATCGTAACCGAGCCGATCCTGAAGATCGTAGAACTGAATCGCCGTGGTGACAGACAGCCTAACCCTCCGGTCTCTCAACCCCTTTGACGTCATGACTTTGCTGTGTCGATCTTTGCCGCCGGAGGCCCGCGAAACCCTGATGATCCGCGACGAGTGGTGCCAGCCACGAAGCCTGTTGACATTGCTAATACTTTTGAGCTCTCCATTCTCTTCGTCGTCTGGGTGGTAGCGGTCGCTTATACCCCCTACCCCTCCTCCTCCTCCTCCTCCTCCTCTTGAGCCTATCTTGTTAGACTCAACATTTCTCCCATTTCCAACCCTTGGGAACTTGCAAGCTTGTCCCTGCTGAATCTCCTCCACCTCCATACCGCTTTCATGCCTTTCTCAAACAAAAACTCTTACAAATTACACGCACCCTTTTGGCTTGTGAGGTTTTGTACGGCTTCTAGAGAGAGAAAGATTATTGGTTTTTTTTTTCTTTTCTTCCTTTTCTTTTTAGATCGAGAAAGAGGTGTGATGAGAGTCGTGCAGGTGGGGTAGCAGTGTCCTGTTCATATTGATGACGATAATTCAGAGACTAGTTTGGCTGTCTAGTGATAAAAAGGCCTTTTTTTACGCTGCGCCGATATATCACGGTCCAAGTCAGTGAAGGCTAGCAGCTGCAGCAGCAGCAGGAGCTCTCTCGTTTAAGCTTTTTGCAGTCGCAGACACCCACCCAGAACCGCCTTTTAAAAGCAAACCCTCTGAAAATTGCTCTCAGACCCTCAGCGCTGCAAAAAAACCCAAAAGCAAAAATCTTCCCACCCAACCAACCAAAAAAAAAAGCATCAGATGCTTGATGAATGAGAGAGAGAGAGAGAGATCTGACTTTGTTTTCCTTCGTACACAGAGCTACAAGGTCATAGCCCACAGATAAGGCTTAAAGCCTATAAACAGTAAAAGCTTTAACAAAAGCAGAAAGAAACGGAAAAATACCTTGATATGAGCCTTTTTCTGCCTCAGATTCAAGCTAAAGCAGGCGCAGTAAATTGAGTACCATTCGCCGATCTGAGCACAGCCATTTTTCTGCTTCCTCTTAGCATTTAAAGCTTTCGCTGAGCCTAAAAATGCCGGACATTATTACATTACTACCAAGCTTAAGGCAATACCATTAATATAATTAAATAAAATAAAAACCCATTAATAAAAAAAACACTGTCCCGAAATCCGGAAATCACCAACCAGAAAAAAACAGAGAGAGAAACATAAATCAATTTAGCTCACTTTGAACGTTTGGTTGGAGTCCTGACAGGTGTTATGCTCTCAGCTCTGCTTTGTTTTGTTATAATTATTAGTATTTTTGTTTTTGTTTGTCTTAATCAGACAATTTGGATAAGCACCCAAAGCTCACAGATCTGCGCTCTTAAATCACAACCTGCAAATTCAGCTCATTTGAGAAACAACACTTCTCAGATCATCAGCTTCTGAAGAACCCAACACCCAGAAAAATCAAACCCATGAGAAAAATTCCAAACAGTTATACCAAAACTTACTCTTTCCAGTTCGGAAAACTGAGAGAAGAAAAAACAACCGAAAAAACAAATCAAAGAGATCGAAGCGCGAGACCTTCCGGGGTGCTCGGTGTCGCCGGAATTCCCGTCAAGAGCGCGGATTTCCTGCACTTCGAGTTTCCCAACTCTTCTTTCTCTCCGTCACGCTTGCTATCCTCAGCCAAACGAAAACCAACAAAATTCAGTTAAACCAGGAAACTAAAAACTTTTAAGAGTAAAAAAAAAAAAAACAAAGCACTCACATCACATGTTTAGCATACAAGTAGTGGGAGTGGATTAGGGTTGGTTGTTGGTTCGGTGGCCTGTTTGGTCGGTGAGAAAGTGGGAAGGAAAATCCGGGATGTACGGGAATTGTAAGGGAATTGGAGGTTCAAAAGTGCCCTAACGAGAGAAGAGAGTAGAGAGAAGGGTTGTTCCCCATTGGAGCAAATCACCAGGGCTTATCGTGAAGGGACAGACACACTGCGCCGCTCCACACTTTAAATCTCCTTCCTCTCCTATTTACCCCTACTTATTTCCCTTTCTACTCCTTTTGTCCTTCTCTAATTATTACTATAAATAAATAAATATGTTTTTGGATTTTTCTTGCTATTTACTATTTGCTATCTGAAAAAAATAACTAAATAAATAAATAAAATGAACAAAGAGACTTTGCTATTTTTTATGGTCAAAGATATTCGAAGCTACTTTTTTCAGAAAAATTAAATCTACTCATTCAACAAACAAAAACAACTAAGTAGTCATTAATATTATGTTTGTTAATTATGTCATTTGGAGAGTGTCTTTGGTTTTTTTAATGCAATATAAACGTGAAAATAATGTTGATTGTTTTGCATTTTGAGTTTATTGTTAATGTTTTTGTTTGGATAAGAAAACATCAGAGGAATGAGGAACAAGTATTATCAAACAAATAAATATATTTTTTTAATCAAGAAATGAGGTTCCTTATTAAAAAATAGTAAAAGGGAAAGTAATTAAACTCAAGCAAATAACGTACGTATAAGCCTATTCAAGAAAATGCTTTGCCCCCTTTTAACAATTTATATTGCATGAGGATGTAATAAATGGAACCACCTTAAAGCTCAATAACGATTTGAAAGCTCTTGTTTAGTAGCAATCTTCAAGTTTAGGTTCTCACAAAATTAAATGTGAAACCATGCATGCATTTTTCAACATTTGAAATAACTAATAAAAGAAGATAACTATTAAGGGTACAAAATATTTTGTTAAGAGACGGATACCAAAATGATGTAAGGCTTATTTATTTGGAGAGGATCATAATTGAGAATCAAGTCATGGTGTAAACCGGGTGTTTTGCATCATCGAATAGAAATTAAACACCTAAGCTTGAGACACCAAAAAATAATATAACCCTTCACACTAAATAATTTTTCTTGTTTTAACAAAATATCTCATTCACAAAACCACTAGAACCATCGTCTTAGTTAGTTTTGGAAACTCTGGTGTCAAAGGCTCAAAGGTAGATAGAGGGCTCAGTAATGGATGGTGGGCATTGGTTTTAAATAAATGGAAAAGTCCATAAAATTTATTTGAATTAAATATACGGTATTTTCATCTCTATTGAATGAGGAACAAGTATTATCAAACAAATATATATATATATATTTTAATCAAGAAATGAGGTTCCTTATTAAAAAATAGTACAAGGGAAAGTAATTAAACTCGAGCAAATAATGTATAAGCCTATTCAAGAAAATGCTTTGTCCCCTTTTAACAATTTCTATTGCATGAGGATGTAATAAATGGAACCACCTTAATACTCAATAGCGATTTGAAAGCTCTTGTTTAGTAGCAATCTTCAAGTTTAGGTTCTCACAAAATTAAATGTCAAACCATGCATGCATTTTTCAACATTTGAAATAAGTAATAAAAGAAGATAACTGTTAAGGGTAAAAAATATTTTGTCAAGAGACGGATACCAAAATGATGTAAGGCTTATTTCTCGGAGAGGATCATAATTGAGAATCAAGTCATGGTGTAAATCGGGTGTTTTACACCATCGAATAGAAATCAAACACCTAAGCTTGAAACACCAAAAAATAATATAACCCTTTACACTAAATAATTTTTCTTGTCTTAACAAAATACCTCATTGACAAAACCACTAAAGCCATCGTCTTGGTTGGTTTTGGAAACTCTGATGTCGAAGGCTCGGAGGTAGATAGAGGGTTCGGTAATGGATGGTTGGCATTGGTTTAGAATAAATGGAAAAGTCAATGTAATTGATTTGAATTAAAAATACAATGTTTTCATCTCTATTGTATTTTGTGTTTTTACATGATGTGTCACATTTCTATTGAATGCTGTAAAATAAAGTTTTACATCACATCCTCAAAAGATAATCAAACAATTAATTAAGATAAATATTATGAGTTCTAATCTCTTAATAAAAAATTTGGTGCTCGTAAAACAAAATGCAAAGGAGCCAACCACAAGGCACTCGAAAACACTAATACAAAATTCTCCAATTCCCACTTAAGTCGACTATCCCACGTAATAGGATTGGAAGAATCTTAGAGGCTGAAAATCCATAAGATATTGAACCTCTTTGTTATGGTCTTAAGTTTAGAAATAACTTGTTCCCTATTTTGATATAAAATTAACCACATATTATTAGAAGTAACCTAGACCTCCTTCTAATATAAGTTTAGAAATAACTTGCAGACTAATTTTATCACACGTACAAATGTCCTTAAATGAACAAGCATTACAATATAAATGTCCATAAAGTTTTGTGATAAAAGTAAATACCAATTATGAATCTTAAAGAGGATGAATTGACTAAAAATCTTATCAAGAGAGCTAGTATGTATTTCGGTTTGAAAAAATGGTTTTAGACCCCAAGTTATAAATCAGAAAAATCTCAATTTTATCACACAATTCATATTAACAAAGTTATCAACTTTAATTCAAACACCACATATATAAAAACCAAAATCAAAGTAAGAGTAAAAGAAAATTCACAGAGAGATTTTGGTAACAAAGTATAAACCTTTTAAAGAACTCTTCAAAGCTAAAACCACTCCAAGGGCCAATTAACTCTAAATGTATTCGCTATAGGAAACTTATGTTACAAATTGATCTTATTACATAATTTTATAATTTGCAAAACCCAATTTGTAACCTTGGCAAACGACTGGTTCACCTCCCACCATATTGGCTCGATAATTTTTGACCATTTTCTACAAGAATCACCTTTACAAACAAACCTTGTTTGCTACAACCCAGAACTCTGGTGGCTGAAAGTTTTTTGTTGTGCTTCTATTGATGAGAAACAATGGAGATGTATCTGTTTCGGCTCAAAAGGTATTTAGGAACCTTTGCAAGAACAATGAAAAATAACATTTAGGTCTTATGAAAATCATAGGCCATTAGGCTTATATAAATACGGAGAAAACAGAGTCATCTTAATTAAATGTAATCATTATTGATGATTTTAAAAGGTAAATCACATTTGGGAGGCCACGTACAAGAGGACAATAGCCCCTCCTTTTAGCATTATTCTTCTCTTATATACATCTTGTCTACTTGGGTAACACCCTTTTGCTCTTAATAAATTTTGTTTACTTATTGAAAATATATATATATATATATATATAATATGATCCCCCTAATGATATTCTTAATTTCAATTTTCACAATTGTTAAGACACCTTTATGGAACAAATAGCTGTTAAGTAGCATCATTATGACCACACTAATTTAGTTTATTTTGTTCATACCTTCAATTGCGTCAACCCAAGCAACTTTTATTCAATACAATATTGCTTTAGCCTCCTTGTCTGTAAATCCTCCAAATGATCATGCACTTCATGTGTCAACAATTCCAATAGATGCACCCATTTGTTTGACATTATTTGCCGAGTTCAACTTATTAGAGCATTCACAATCACAATGGTTTATTTATTTAAAAAAAAAAAATTATGTAAATGGTTAACCAAAGTACTAAAAAAAAATCTCAATCAGGTTCTTTTAAACCAAATACATTTTGCATTTTATCTGCAAACACCCAAATGTAAGGAAACACAGTAGATGAATGTATGAATATTTATTTACTTGTTTTTCTGATTCTCTCTTTCCTTATTCATTTTGCTCATACTAATTAATAATTGGACATATAGTACATTTGAAAAGTCATTAGCTAAAATAAAAGAAAAAAAAAACTTTTGATTATTAATAAAAAAACTAATTGGATTAATGTGAAATGATAGTTTTACCTTATAAATAAAAAAACTAATTGGATTCCCTCTTGTTCAAATTAATTAGAGAGTATCTTTGTCATGCACCCTCTTATTGACATATGATCACAAAGTATGTACCTTAATTTTTGACATGTCCAACAAGGGAAGAGATATGAGGGATTCAAATTAATGACCTCCACTTCATGAAGAATGGTTCATAGCAAATTAAGCTACTCCTTTGAGACAGTACAGACCTTCATTAATTGTACCTAATTATAAATCAACATTGTCCAGAGACACGACCTAAAAACCTTGGTTTGTACAAATACACGTTTTCAAGCTAATGTGCTTAATGACTTTTACAATTTTTTTTACATATCAGGAATTTTTTATTTTTTATTTTGTTCTCTTAATTATATATAGAACATTAATTGCAAATGTAGCAACATCAATTAATTTATAGAATTTACCATTATTTATTTTTCCTTATAAACTGATAGATATGTGATACATCAAACTACTACTTTATTATAATTAAACCATTTTTTTGTCATTCTTTCGAAAATACCCCTATTTTTAAAAAATAATAATTAATTAAAAAACTAAACTAAAATAAAAATAAAAAATTCCATGCAAATGCTTTCTATAATTCTATCTAATCAAATCTTACTGTACGTATTTTAGTTAGAAAAGTGGCTCAATTGTAATAAAATTGTAGTTTGATGTATCTAAGTGTCACACGTTTGTGGGATTTTTCTAAAAATAGCCTATAATTCATATATAGTATTTAATCCTATTAATTTAAAACTGCTTTTCAGATGAATATTTTGAAGCCATGAAAATTCAAATTTTGATATAATTTAATTTTTTAAGTATCTATTTTCATCAAATTTCATGATTTATATTAATTAGAGGCATGCACTTGGCTCAAGAAAGCAGAATCAGGGCCTTATGTTAATCTAGGATAGCCAGACTACTTTATTCATTGATAAACGGAAGGCAAAACAAATACTTTTTGGGTGTTCTATACAACTATACAAGCATGACTCATTGGACGACAAACCTTGAGAAGAAGAAGGTTTTATGTTTATATATATATAACGTAAAGGTTTTAAGATATTATTTATAATGATTTTATTATTTTTCAATTTCATTTTTGGCCATAAAGTTGCGTGATACAAGTAAATACTAATTATGAATCTTACGAAGAACTTTTTTTTTGTTTTTAAAAAAATAATGAAACGAGCTAGAAGTTATGAAACTTTTACAAAGAAGTGCTATAGAAGACATGCATAAACATGTTTTTTTGGGGTTGTTTGGGAGATGATTTTTTTTTTTTTTTTTGAAAAATTATTCTCTTTTCGTCATGAATTAATGTGATAAAGGTAAAAGCAGTTTTTATGTTTTGAAGTGGAGTAATAAATTTTAGTAAACTGTTATATTTATGCCACACAACTAGGATAAGTAATAGTGAAAATCAACTTTTTGATCAATAATGGTCTCTAAAAAGAAAAATCAAGAGTTAATTTTTATAGTCATATCATTTCAGTTGTATAATAGTCTATTAAATATCATTTTTCTTTGAAGAGTATTTCGTGTTTTAGGATGTTCATTAATGTCTTTAACAAACCTGCCTTTTAATGTTGTTTGAGAGTTATTTTTTTCCGTTTTGGTTTGAAAAAGCATTCTCATATTTTCATAAAGGTGAAAACAATTTTGTGTTTTAAAGTGAAGTAATGCTATTTAGTATACTATCATATGATTCATATGAATGCCACACAACTAGGATAACGAGACATCAAAAATTAGTCTTTGAGTCAGTAAGTGTCTGTAAAAGAAAAATCAATAACTAACTTTTATTACCACATTATCTCAGTCATATAAACAGTCTACGAAATTTCATTTCTCTTTGAGGAGTGTTTTGTGTTTTGAGATGCTCGTTAATATCTTTGACAAACAACTCACACGACCAAGACTGAGAACGGCTTTCCAAACCAATAACAAAAAAATCATTTCCAAAAACACATTAACAAACAGATATGATATATCTTGAAGGTAGGTAGCTTCAGCTAGTGAAGGCAGCAGCTAGCACTATGACATATATGCATGGAAATTATTGTTGTAGAGGGTCAGGTTGGAACAAGATCTTGAACTGAATAATATCGAGTTAGTTATAATGAATAGGTATTTTTGTTTTTTCACTTTTTGATAGGACAAAAATATTCATCAACTATAATTAAAAGAACATTATCAAATTTAAATGAACGAGAGAATATTCTAATTCTTCAAGCAAAGGTAGAGGCTATTGGTGTTGTAAACTCTCCAAGCAATTAATTAAAATGATGGCATTTATTTATGGGTTGCATGAGAAGAAGGGCTTCTTTTGAAGGGTCGAAATCACTGCATATAATAATATAATATACACCTATTTACAACTCTTGGTTTAAATGGTCCTTTGCTGACAAATAAACCCATGGACCTACATTTTTTGCTGCATCAATTACAGTTACTGAGTTAGGTACCAAACATCTACATATATTTATATATACACACATATATGTCATTAATTATTTTCAAACTAAATGTACTAATTTGTTATAAAATTAGAGACCAATATTCCAGGCCCCCCATCCTAAAGAGATATAAGAATAAGATCTATATTATATATAAATATATATGTATGTATGTATATATATATATATATAAACAATGTTAACATTAATATTGTTTCTCTCTCTCCCTCTCTCTCTTTGTGTATATATATATATAATTTTCAGTATATTATTGTTTCTCTATAGCAGTTTCAAATTTGGCTAGCTTTAGGTGATTTTGTTTTGGGAAAACTTTATCTTCCATTACTTTTACAATTAGATCCTTAAACTTTAAAAAAAATTATTTTAGTGTATACGTCTTTCAATTTTTATTTATTTATTTTGTTCAATTTCACTCATCCATTAGGATTCTTTATTAAATCATGTCGAAATTTATAAAATACCATTTTTGACAAAAATATATATTAATATTTTTTCAAAGATTCATGTGTGAGTACTTTTGCAAATTTTATTAAATCTTGACCAACGCCTAAAAATAGGTGGGGTATTTTGAAAATTTTGACACCATCCGTTAGGATTTAAAGAAAAATTCTAACAGAGTGGTGAAATTGAAAAAAAAGAAAAATTTGAAAGATTGATACACTAAATTGTCACTTTTTAATGTTTAAGGGTATGATAGCAAAAGTAATGAAAGATCATAGATGATAAGTGAAGTTTTCCTTTTTTGTTTTCTTTTAATTGATTCAGGCCTTCCTTTTACTTTTTATTTTTTTTTTCACCTTCAATTTATTGCAAAATATTAAATCACCAATTATCCTAAAAGTTTAAGTAGATAGAAAATAATGAATTTAATTATTATCTAACTAAGACTCTAACACTCCTCTCACATATGAAGTATTTAATTTAAATGAGATGTATTTAAAGTGTAAAGTCAAAGTTCGAACTCGTGATCATTACTCTAATACCATGTTAAGCAGTTATATATTTAATACAAAATGCTTGACATATGGGGTTTGATTCTTCATCAACTCACCACCTTTCTCTTAAGAATATCATACCTAACTTATTGTTGTATATACAATAGAATATGTCTAAGATTCTAAACTTTACTCATCTTTAATAAGCTTTAATCAATCTAAATGCCTTATTAGTTTAGGATCATTATGATTCATACAAGTGGAATAATAACTACTACTAGTAGATTCTTGTTGCATGTGCCCATAAACTTGAACAATTTGGGATATTGTTTAAGAGTTGAGTGTACAAATCTATTAATTCCAACCATTAAATGCCAGTAATCTTGAAAATTTAAACATGAATTTTTTATTTTTTTTTTTTTATTTTTTTTTAAAAGAAGGAAGATAATTTTACTTCAAACATCACATATTATCTTAAATTTACGAAAAAAAATATACATTGAAAATTTTGAATTGTGAAAATTAACTCGGATTTTCACATTCTCCAAAAGGGTTATCATACTTTAGTATAAAAATCCATAAAATACATTTGAAACGACTTGTTGGCTTTAGCAATTTGAATACCTAGCTCACTCAGTATAGAGCCTAAACATTCAAACTTCACGATAAAAATGATGCTCTCTTCAAAAGACTAGGCTTATAGTTTTTCTCTTTTTCTCAAATAATAATACTAACTAAACTATCAGAGTGTTCTCAATCTCCTAAAGGACTGACAAACTCTATAATAATTCTTCTTTTGTTTTACAAGAATTCCGGTCCGAAAACTATTCCAACATGACTCATTCATGGTCTTTTTTGGACAAACTCCTATGAAACAAAAAGTTAAACCCTTAAACCATATATATATATATATATATATATATATATAACTTGGCAGGATTTGTAATTGTAAGTAAGATGAAGGCTAGTTTGAAAGGGCAATGAAAAGGAAAGAAGTAAAAATAAGAAGCTTTTGCCCGCCACCCAAATGTCGAGTTGAGAACTCTCAGTCTCTCTCCAAACTAATCTCACATAACATAATTAGCTTTTAGCAAAGGTGCTTTTGGGTTGTTATATATTTTTTTAATTTTGATTGATTTGTTTAAAGCAAAAGGATTTGAAGATTTGAGGGCATTTAGGGTTTAAATAATATGGATATGACTTATTGGTCCGTACGAGCAATGATGTATCTCTTTGCTTCCCATCCTTAATTTATTATTATTATATCTATATATATATATATATATTTAATATTTAAGTAAATGTTGGAATGTAGGATGCCCCTCTTGCTGGCAAACAGATATTAATTGAGCACTCCCCTTGTTTTCCTACATGGAGCACCACTCTCAATTATTTTTATACCAACTTTTTCTTTTTTTTTCTTTTTCTTTTTTAACATGTAACTACAATACACGTACTCACTCTCATACTCTTAAGTAAATATCGTTAAAAAAAAAAATGCATATCTTTTAAAATGTTATTAAGAATTATCATTGAATTTAAAATTCAATAGTGATATCTATAAAAAATTTAATGATAACTTTTAGTGCTATGTTAGGAAGTATGAGAATAAAAGTGTGTGTAACATTTCTCAATGTTATTAAATACTACATAACTATTTCACTACTATCTTATTATGTTGACGTGACATTATTAATTTATTATTTTTTTTAACAAGCACATATCTAAAAGTGAATTGACAATATCATTGTTAACATAGTAAAATAATGGTAGGATAGAATTGCGGTATATATATATAACGTACTCTTTCCAAGAAAATAAACTTAATCCCTAAAAATTACATCTTTCTATATAGTAATGGCCCTAATTTCAGCCCTATCTTACTAGGTTGATGTAATAATATCCATCGATCCTATTAAAACAAAAAATTTAACAAAAAAGAGGGTTATATATCATCTATTTCTTGAAGTTTAGAAGCTTCATTCAAACATATAAAATCTATATATGAAAATTAGTGAAATTTGTTAGTGTTGATGAAACGTTCCTTAATTGTCCTAAATTATCTTCCTTTTTTTTTTTTATACACTTTAGTCAAATATTTTTATTTTGTGTTAAAGTATTGATTAAGTGACTTTTTCTATCAGTTTAAGCTTTTGGGATAACTAATAATTTAACATAGTATTAAAGACAAAAGTCTTGAGATCAAACTTTGACTCCGTTAATTTACCTAATTTAAATTAAATACTTTATGTGTTAAGTATTGATTAAATCACTTAAATTTATCTCTTTATATCAACTTAAACCGTAGTAATTTAACCTTCCTAATATCCTATAATTTTATATTATATAACGAGCCGAGTAGCTTAACTATCTAAGATGGTCTTAATTCTTCAAAAGAGAATAAGAAAACACACTATTGACTTTGACTCCTGGGCCTCATCCAAAGATTTTTTTTAGGCTATTTGTGGACTTCTAAAGTCAAAGGTGTCAATTCATCTAAATTAGTAACTAACTTTTAGTATACAACTATTGACTAAATTTAGGATGCATAAGAAAGACACTACCTTATCCAAAGAAAATTATCCACCAAAAAAAAAAAAACTTATCCAAAGAAAAAGAAGATAAGAAAGACACAAAAATAAAAAGATACTACAGTAGTTCCTATGGTAGGTTTTAGAGATAAAGATGTACGGTAATTATTTATGCTAAAAAAACAGTTGATGTGATAGACTTCATATGCACGGGATCTACTTGTCCCGGTAGATGATTGGATATTCTAAAATTTATTTGGATAGATTGATCCTATATAAAGTCTCACACATTACTTGTCCAAATTTGGGCATGTAACTGATATGGATTTTCATTTGAATTTTAAACCAATGTTCCAAAAGAAGAAGAAGAGGGAAAAATAAATAAATAAATAAAGCATCTCCAAAACAAGAACGGGAGGTATTATAGTTTTTACTATAATTCCCCTATAAAATCATGTGGTAGTCTACATGCATGAGTGTCATGTGTACACCACATCGGTGAACAAAATTTGATATGTAAATTTAATTATTTAGTGTCTAATGTACTAAGTGTCACATGTCAACTTGTAAGACACTTATAGTAAAAGTTATAATACCTATAAGCTTTAGCAACACTCATTAATATATGGGGAAATTATACTTTACCCCCCTGAAGTATCAATCCATTTTTACTTTTGCCTCCAAAGTTTAAAAAGTGACACTTTACCCTCCTCAAACTTTCAAATTGTGACAATTTAACACATTTGACCTATTTATTCCCAAAATGCCTCCAACATTTTTTTAAAAAAAAAAAAACACGGGTGGTCGGCCACCTCCTATGGGGTGGTTCAGCCACCCTAACATATATTTATATATTTTTTTGGATTTTTTTTTTTGGATTTTTTTTTTTTTTTTGAAAAAAAGTGTTTAGGGCATTTTGGGAATAAATGGGTTAAATTGCCAAAATTTTTAAGTTTAGGGGGGTAAAATATCACATTTTAAACTTTTGAGACAAAAATAAAAATTGGTGAATACTTTAGAGGATAAAGTGTAATTTCCTCTTAATATATTCTATTAAGAGAATATGTGTAAAAAAGGAAAGCAAGAGCGTGAGCGTCATTCACTCATCTATCGCAAATCAACTGAGAAAGGAAACTCCAACAAAAAATTATGCCGATCACCTATCAAGCCTGCAGAGAAATGATAACCTCTTTCTTAAAAAGTAGTGATGTCCACGATTATAATAATCACAGTTAATACACACGATGTAACAATGAGATTACGTCTCCCAATTTTCTTGTATAAAACTTGAAGTCTATCAATCATCAAGAAAATATACAATTTATATGAAGATTTTTCTTTCTTTGTTTCCCTTATTCTTTCTCTATCTCTATTTCTAAACATGTTAGTATTTGATTATTTAGGGTTGAACCCTAAATAATAGTGCAATTACTCTTCTACTTGCATGGTACATGCATAAAAGGTAGAACATCTAGATAGGCTAAAATTGCTTTCCTTATTATGCGTCTTCATGATTCTGAGCATCTAGGTTTTACCAAAAGGCTAATGGGCTCCTCCAGAGGCACAGAAATCAAACCACTAAATTATCTTTAAAAAACATGAGCCAGGGCCGGCTAGAGGATGTTTTTCTAAAAATTGCCACTTGTAAGGTTTGAACCAACTTTATTTGATTTGCTATGTAAACAATTGGAGTGGTAATTTTATGGTTTAGTAAATGTTAACACATGTCATCAAATTTGAAAGACAATTAAGAATCAATAACGCTATTTAGTAGACTGTGATATGAATGACTGTTATACAATTGAATAATATGATAGTAAAAATCAGTCTAAATCAAATGTTGATTTTTATTGCTATGTCATCTCAGTTGTGTAACAGTTTAATTAAACAAAGTAACTCTTAAATATATATATTGATGTGACATAAGTGTAAAAACTGTTTTTGTAATATTAAAAGGATTAATGTTAGAAACCATATTTGTATATTGTAATTATACCACATTATTAACAGTGACAATCTCTACCAATTTTGGATTCGTCATTGTTTAAAAAAAAAGAAACGGTTGGTTGGAACGGACAAACAAGCATTATAAGTTAATTGTAAGATAAAAATGTGATCTACAGTCCTATTCTATTAAGAATGTTTTGTGTTAGAAGTTGATTGTTAATATATTAATTTATCTTCAAAACTGAAAAAAAAAAAAAAGGAATAATAACAATAGCTAATTTGATGAGGTTGAAATCACCAAGAGCCAAATCATAGGATGATGGTCCCCAATATCACCCAAATCCCAAATAGAGTGAGCAGGGCCAGGCAGAGAAGGTGTTTAATTATATTATATTATATTATATTGTATTGGATTGGATTAAAAAAAATAAAAAAGTGAAAAGAAAAGAAAGAAAATGTGAAGAAGAAGGAAAATGGTGGTTGTACTATGATTCTCATCCAAATCATAGTAATGTCTCCCACCACCCCATTTACCAACATTTATATTGTTATGAGTCACCAAAGGCCAAGAGGCGTGTGCTCGCAATCCCATGCTCATTCACTTGCCGGTTTAAAAGGAGCCATCATTAAATTAATCCCCCCTATAAAAACCACTTTCTTCATCATCTTCCGACCATTAAAATAAACAAATACCCAAAACCCACCCCTATTTCTATTTTATAAACATACCTACTAATTCCATACATGTTTTTCTATTTTCATTATTCCTATTACGACTTTTAAAATTATCATTATATTCTATAGATATATATATATATATTTTAAAAAAAGCTTTTTAAGCTAAGTATGTTGGTGACCCTTCGTATACTAAGGGTTTGATTAAGTTTATGATTTCAAAAAATGTGATTTGAAAAAAATAATTTTTTGAAACTCAGTTAAACATATTTTTTATTTATTTTTTTGACATGTCCATACAAGAAGGAAGAAGGGGATTCAAACTAGTGACTTTCGCTTCATTAAGCGTGGTCCCAACCAATTGATTTACCTTTTCAAGATCATATTTTTTATTTTTACATGCATTTGATAATGCATATTTTTATTTTCAAGAGGTATCTCAATCAGCTGTAAACTACGCTTTATAAAGTGGAGGTCACAAGTTTTAATCCTTCATCTCTTTACCCTTGTGTGAATATCAAAAAAAAAAAAAGGCATATTTTATGTTATATAATATCACAATGTTTTAAAAACCCAATATCAATTTTTTGTGATATCGTTTTTGTCTATAAATAGCAATGTTAAATTACCCTCCCTCTTTCGCTTCTTTTACCCTTTTTTCTCTTTTTATCTCTTTCTCATATGCCATTGCCGCCACACACATCATGGTTGCATTATACAATGAGTACCCCCTCGTGCAATTTTACTTTCACTTTTTTTTTTTTTTTTCTAACTTTTGCACTCTTTTATGTTTTTCACTTTAAACTCTTAATTATTACGTGATTTGACAAGTCCTCAAACTTTAATATCTCTTAGTTTAAATATTTAAATTTTTAATTGCAATTAATTTAAACCTCTTCGTTATATTTTAAACGTAAGACGTGATACAATAACATTTATACTCCGATTTTTTTATAAAATTTTAAATTTATTCTTAATTCCAAATTAAAAAAAAATAATGTTAAAAAAAAATTTGCAGTCACAAGGGTTTTTTTTTTTTTTTTTTAAATTTTTAAGATACTGATCTCATTAAAGTAAAAGTCAAAAGCACCAAACTTATACAACGTAAAGCAACAAAACTCTGACAAATCTTAACCATAGCCAAAACTGTGACTTCACCAACCGGCTAACCTATGTGTAACTTCACATATTAGAACAGATCTACAACAAGCAGATACTAACAATACATAAGTGTAGCCCTAATGGAACCCCTATAATCCAAGGTTAGGGGATTAAACCATCAACAACTCAAAAGGTCAGAATGCCTTATTACAAGAAAAACAATTCAAGTTAACTCATATACTAGATCTGTATCGAACAGTCAAGATTTAGAACATAAGTAGCCCAAACAAAACAACAAAAAAACAAAAGTTAACAACTAAAAAACTCCACAAGCAGCGGAGGAGCCTAGCATCAAAGAGATCCCCAAGAAGACGTACCAAGGCTAATAAAGAAAAGCAGATCTAAAAAAGAGAAAACTATATCTGGAGCAAAATCTAGAAATACAACTTAGATTTGAAACAAACACCTACCTGAAATGGAGACCAGAGGAAACACTGAGCACTGTTGTTGTAGAGTGGGGAGGAGGGAAAATCTAGATCTAAATCTAAATCTTCCTTCCTCAAGGCTTTTTACTAGTTTTGTTGCCTGAAGGAAGAGGGAATAAATGGTCTCTAGAGAGAAGATAGAGCCTCTCTCTCTAGAAATGGTTTTTGTAAAAAAAAAACTATCCTAATTGACTTTTTTAAGTATTGCCATTAGAAATTAACAGCTAAATCTGAATGAATGATTCAAATTAATTGTAATTAAAAGTTCAAAAGTTTAAATTAAAAAGTTTTGAAATTTGAAAATTTGTTAAATTAAAAGTTCAAGAGTTTAATTTAAGGGTTTAAAATAAAATTACTCCTTTTTTTTTTTTTAGGTAAATACCGTACATTTAAAAAAAGAAAAAAAAAAAAAAAAAGGTGCGAAAGTAAAAATGCACGAGGGGGTACTCATTGTGCAATGCAACAACCATGATGTGTGTGGTGGCAATGGCATATGAGAAAGATATAAAAAGAGAAAAAGGATAAAAGAAGTGAAAGTAGTGGGTTGAGTTGTTCGATGGAGAAGGCTTTTTGTGACACGCTCGAGAGAGAGAGAGAGAGTGATTGGGGAGGCAGAGGCACGTGTCGTGGTCTGTGAAGGCTGTGAGGTGGGGGAAGGGCTGAGGGCGTGTAATGCATCAATGCATTTGGGGTGAGATACCGATGAGTTTGCATGATGGCTGATGACCAGAAGAAGACCAGACCACGTGTTGCGGTCTTCGTGAAGCATCACCCCCATCACGCCGCTTGCTCTGCTGCAGCTGCCGCTGCTAAGCCTGCTATATTGCTGTTGCTGTTTCTTTCTGCTGCTCTTTTGTTTCTTGTTTCCTCTGCATTTTGTGTACTTTCCTTCACCTTTACTTCCTATGTACCCTTCACTTCTTTTCACCTTTGAAAATTCAACTCTAATTTTTTTTTTTTTTTTTTTGGGGGTGGGGGTTTATATAATATTATTATGAACTATTAATAAGTTTCTTTCTTTTCACAAATGGATTTTAAAGACAAAACGAGTTGATGGGTTGGATTTAGGCCTGTTAAATTTGATAAGGATGAATTTAAATACAATCTGTTTAGCTAATTGAGTCATACCTTGAAATTAAATATGATTTGCGAGTGACCCGACTCGACCCAATTGACAAGTTTAATAAATGGGCCATAAGTCAGTTAAATCTTGTCCACCCGTTTGATCCATTTATATCTAAATATGACTTGTTTAATCCATTTGACTTACTCAACACAACTCATTTTGATCAAGTGACCCATTTCAACATGTATTTATTATATAATAAATACATGTTGAAATGAGTTTTATAAATAAATCAAGTAGGTTAACCTGTTTATGATCTGAACTCAATGTTAAATTCTAATCATATAATTTTATGTTCATATTAGATTCACGGCCCAATACTATTTGTTTGATCCGTTTAATAAACAAGTCACAAACAAGTTGAAATAGGGTTAGCATGTTTGATCCATTTAGATCCAAATATTATTTGTTTATTCCGTTTGACTTAATCTAAAACAACCCCATTATATTCTGATTAAAACGCGACCCATTCTAACATGTATTTATTATATAAATAAATAATTTTATGAGTACGGATATTTTCAGTTAAACCATAGATGGACCTAATACTATACGTGCCACCATTATACTAATTCTAGGTTGATTTTTAAGAAATTCCCAATTTTCTATACCTAGATTTCATCCAATTTTACCGTTGAAAAATCTTAAAGCAAAAAAGCAGTTTTGTCAGGGTTTTTTTTTTTATAATTTATTTAAATACCACCCCTTTTATTTCTATCCTTCCATCAAAAGAGATTATTACAACTAAAAAATAAAATACAAGCTAATTTGAAAATTCAAACAAGATATAGTATCTCAATGAACTAGTAGAAGAACCAAAAAAAAAAAGCACCAGTAAAATCAACTGATAAAAGTTGCAATGCTCAATAATGGATAAAATCATTTGGAGTAAGAAAACTCATAAAAATTGAATATTTGATAATGTTTTTTAATCAATATTTTTGGTTTTGGAAAAAGTGAAAATTGAGAATGATTTTTGTGGGATTATACTTGAAAATAAATACTTAGTAAGTTAAATGTTAAATAGGTTTACATACAACTTGTATGAAATAAGAAAGTAAATATTTATTTTCTTTTTTCCTTTTTCCTTTTTTCTTTTTTAAAGAAATAAGAAAGTAAATCTGACACATGAGTTCTTTTGCTTCAGGTTGCCCTTAAATTGTTTGGCGTCGAGCCACAATAATTCAAATATTCTGACTTCCTAAAAAAGCCATGCCCCATGCTGAATAAGACACTCACCACCCAATCCAAAGCCTCTATAAGGGCTTTTCATGGGCATGAGGTATCTTCTCTTCTTCTTCTTTTCCTTTTTTATTTATTTATTTATTTTTATTTTTTTCTTTAAAAAAAAATAAAAAGAAAGACTTATAAAGAATCGAAAAAAGAGCTGACTAATTAACAACAAATTCAAAACGAGAAAAGAGAGAAGGTTTTGTCCATTTTTGTGTTCGTTTTGCTTCAATAACTACTTTATACAGTCCTTTAAATCGACCATTTGTTTGCCCCTTTTTAATTGATCTTCTCAATGACCTTGCATACAATGATGCTTCATTTTATTAAAAATTGCACATAGTAGTCTTCAAGTTAGATCAATCGGTTAGAGATCACGTCTCATGAAATAGAGTTCGCTAGTTCAAATTCTTCATTCTCTCTTGTGTGAACATGTCAAAAAAAGAAAAAAGAAATTGCACATAGTATCTTATGGAAGCTCAATTATGGTTTTTTTTTTCATATGTTTATTTGTTTAGCATTAATGTTGAAGACATACCAAAATTACAAAATCTTGCTTTTGTATACCCTACAAAGAGTGGAATTAGGATCTTCTTTATTTTATTTGAACGATAAAATATTTAGTTAGTTATACTAAACAAAATGTTAAATGTTTTTCTAGTGTTCTTCTAACTATGATATGACTTTTAAAATTACCGTTGAATTTGAGATTATTATTGACTTTTAATCTATTGGTGATTTTAAAAGCTACATCATAATTTGAAGGACATTAGGAGAATACTATAAGAACACTTAGTATTTTTATATTGAAATGATATTTTTTAATAAAAAAAGTAAAAAAAAAAAAATATATTTTTATTATAATTAATTGGATATTATCTAATTCAAAATAATGATTTTCCCAAATAGAGACTATATAACATGCAATGGCCTTGGACAAAGAGGATCATAAACTGTAAATGTACATTGGTTTTCGTATGCATGATACCGAATTGTGTGTGGATCTCTTAGAGCTTAGGATCCCTTGGGACCTTTCATTTTTTTTTGGGGGTGAATGTTAGATAAAGATCCCACTCTAATTTGGGTCATTCATTTTTAAATGATAAATAGGGTGATGATAATTCATGTTAAATGTTGTATTGAGCTTGAGTAAAAAATTATTAATTCTAAATGTTACATGTCAAGTTCAAGTCGTGTCAAAATATACATATGAAATTATATATATCAATCATAATTCGATCAATTTAATTAGACGAATCAAACCCCATTAACTCAAATATGCTAAATTCAGGTTAAATTTGCATCGGGTTCGCAATTGTGTCAAAAATTGACACATGATAGAAAGATAGGAGAGAATGTTAGAAATATGTTGAAGAAGGTGCATTGAAAACTTGTTGGCACGACTGCAACCTTTGACCTTACCATGCGCCAACTTGTTGTTAGAAAATGAAGTCCAAGTTCTCTTCTTCCGTGTGTGCTTGAAACTCAAACCAACTTTCTATTTTTTTCAATCACCATAAACACCACAGTCTCCACATCTCTTTCTGAAAAGACCTTTGCCATATCTAAAGCAATTTCAATTCCGGAAATTGTTTCTAGTTTGAGAAAGATATATCTACTTTAACCCATATATTTTTGCTCTCCCCCAGGATTTAGCATCCGTTTTCTTTGAAAAATGCTATATAAATTTTTTTTTTCTAGTTCTTATCTCATCTTCAAACTTTTCAAAATTATTATTAGATCACCGCACAGATCTAATAATAATTTTGAAAAGTGAAAAATAAGAGAAAAATTAAGAAATGATGTATAAAACATTCTGTTCTCTTCATACCCAAATAAATAAAAACATTAATAAACAACTATATTTACAAAACCTTCACAACATCGACATAGGTTTTCAACCGAAACACCGAAAAACACTTTTATCAAACACTACTTATTTATATGTACAAGTGGGTAGATAGTTAGGTATAACTTAAATATCTAAAAGGCTACAGCTTATATATTTATATCCATTTCTCTCCCATACGATTTAGGGTTAATTTTCTTCGTACCCAAAAGTTAAAAGTAAAAACATTAACGAATGACTCGACACTGGTTTTATCTTCCAGTCACATGGGAGGGGGAAAAAAACCACCTTTATTGAACACTACTTATCGCTAGGTACAAGTGGAAGCTAGGTATAAGTTGACTCACTCTTTTCAGGTTTTGCTTTTGTTGACCAAAGTGTGTAAGTGGGGATACGGTGATGGTTCAAAATCATGACAACAATGTTGGCGTAAACCCATTATAAATTGCATGCCACTGATGATGGAGTTTTTGAAGGGTTTTAAATAATGGAAGAGGCTAGGGTCCAAATTGGCTTGACCTAACATGATAGGAGAAGATGTAGCATGGGGATACTTCCACGTAGGGCTTCTGTCTGTTATGGAAAATGTGGTGATAAGTTGGTGAGATATATATATATATATATATTTCTGGCCTAAGTTGGTAGGTCTAGATCCTACAATTTTTTACTTTTTTACATATAATTTTTATTTTATCCTTTGTTCTTAAATAGAGGTTTTTTATATCTACGTGGCCAAAAAAATGGTTGGCTATTTTCTCTTCGGGTGCACCCATAAGCAATCAAGCATTTTGATTTCAAGGGGGAAGTCAAAATCATAACAACATCCCTATGCAATAAGATTTATAAGGGATGTTATAAGATTTTATAATCTAATGTGTTGAAACTAGTAACTCATATTAATACTAGTAAAGGCCAAGTAGATGGGAAGGAAGTGAACATCGCGATAGCAATGTTCACAAAGCGGGAATGTGGAGGCAATGCCCCCGCGGTATAGCACTGGATATTTTGAAAATTTCTAAAATGCTTTCGTACAATTAGGGTTTAGGCTTTTTTTTTTTTTTTCCCTATATATATATTACGATGTAACCTTAAATCATTAATAGCAAAATGTAGTCACCTCTATGTGGATGTAAGCACATTGTCAAATCACATTAAATCTATGTCTATTCTCTTTTAATCTCTCTCTTTTCAGTTCTATAATGTTCATCATTGTTGTATACGGTAACAACACAATGAATTATCACAACTTTCACAATGTCCTTTTTAAAGTAATTTCTCTTAATTTTGTGTATCTATCTTCAATTGTTTTTAATGTCACCCATCTGTTAAGATTTTTCGTTAACTCCTAACTAATGGGTGTTAAAATTTTCAAAACACCCACATTTGTTTTAGGGGAAAAAAATTGCAAAGGTTAAGGCATTGGTTTGGTATCTGCAAAAATACTCATGCCTCAATCTTTGAAAAAAATTTATTTATTATTTTTTTTCAGAAAAAAGGAGATATTTTGAGAATTTTGTTGGGATTTAACGAAAAATCTTAAAAATGAAGACATTGAAAAAAATTAAAAGTTCAATACATTGTACAAGGGTGTCGCATTCGGGAGATAATTGAAACCCCCTAAAATGTATTACCTAATACAATGGTTTTATATCCTAATAGCTACCTAAGCCTAAAAGACTACAAATTTATGAAAGTACCACACTTTCACGCCCAACAATATTTAACATCTATCACATGCCACATTCTCTAACATGATGAAATCATCACACAACTTTAAACTATTCAAAGGAGTCTGAAGAAATAATCCCATGAAATCAAACACCACAATATTCTTCAAACGTCAACTCTAAAATCTTTAATATAAACCAACTTTGAATGGTCAAATATGATGTAATCCTCCGCTGAGGGCGGAAATAGAAGCAAAATTCAGCTGATCTCTGCAAGTATAACAAGGTGGTGTACGTTCACAATCCTTGTTGATGATGATAAAGGGTATACATGCGATTGCGGTTATTAAGAAAAATTGCTAATCATTAACTATAACCACTTAAGATGGTTATTAGATTTTAATAACCAAAAACGCTTTGCTTAGGCAATTAGCGGTTATTTTACAACCATTGATTAGTAGTTATTCAAACAAATAATCGGCGGTTTTATAACCCTTTTTTTATAAGGACTTTTGGGCCTTTTGAGGTATTTTGGGCCTTTGTACCTATTTTTTGGGCTTATTTTAAATAGCTTGGGTCAATGTGTTCCAAAAACCAATGAATAGGATGAAACCCTATTCTTAACTTGCATTTAAAACTACACTGTATCGTTTTAATGTTATATTTTTAATATAAAATATAAAAAAATATATTTTTATTTTATTATTATACTATATATATGGGTATGTGGTTAGTAGTTTTTTATAACCGCCTACCAAAGCGGTTATGCAATTAACGGTTGTGGGGTGGTTATAACGCCTTGTTTGTACACCCCAAGACTCGATGATGGAGAAATTCATAATAAAATAAAATTGAGAGAGGGAAGAAGAGAGACATACAAAAGACATACTTGGTTTGATCCATGATCTATGTTTATAGGTTAAAACCCTAAGAGTTAGATTTTGCTCTTATTCACTTGATGAAGTTTACAATACAAAGAAGATGGCCAGAAACTTTGTGATATGGCAGTGAAAATCTGCCCACTCGTGAATCAACAATTCGAAAAATTACAAAAATTAAGGGTTGATTTTAAGGTCGTATATTTGTCTACTAAATAGCATTACTATTGAGTGCCAAAAAACTACACCCCTCACATCCTACTTCATCCCACTTGGTTGACGTGGCAGTGCCTGATTAACAAACCTTGTTAATGGAAAAAAAAAAAAATCCAAAAATTGATACACATTACTACATCACTGAGGCGAAATAGAGGAGTCGTTTTTAGCATTGCCCTTTATCAAATAAAGGTATCCAAAACTCCAAAGTGTGGCCTCTTGGACTGGATCAACACTATTCCAAGCCCAGTACATGAGAATTGGGCCCAAGTGGATCCAGCCTATTTTCTTTTCGGCCTCGAGCTGCTTGAGACTGAAACCTCCCAAAATAACACTGGCTGCTACGCCATGTCGCCAGCGTGACAGCGTCCAAGGTTTCTTTCCCATTTCGAGCTCACTTTGCAACCACCACCCTCCGCAGAGTCAGAGCTTTTGGGTTTTCCTTTTCCTCGCTTTTTTGATTTTTCAGGCGCCTAAACAGAAGAAGAAACTTGTAATAGACTTGGGTATTTGTGGGATTTTTCTGTAGGTAATTCTGTAAGCTACTCTATCGCTAGCTCCGCCTGTCACGGTGGCCATTACAAAGCTCGCTGCTTTTGTTTTGAAAAGAAAAGGCGCAGTTGTGTATTGGGTCGTTCTTGACATCTCTGTTTGGCAAATCTTTAACGGGCAAGCGTCATAATCGGATACTTGAGTTTTGATAATAATCTAATTGTGTTGGCAAGGGAAAGAAGATCAATTTAGAGATGGCTGCTGGCCTGGCTTCCAAATGGTCTCGCGGTATGTGGTTTCTGGGGTTTTCTTCAAGTGCTCTAATGGGTTTTCTTCCAGTGATCCCTGTAGTTAGTTTTTTATTTATTTTTATTCATAAATTTTGCTTGACCATAGCTTGCTCGTTGGACTACCTTTTTGATGACTCTGTTTGTTGTAATTCACTAATTCGATACTTCATATCTGTTTTTCTTAGAGTTGATATGCTGCTTGTAATTAAGTAAATGCTCATTCACTAGGTGTTAGCCATTTGGATGGAAATGAATAATATATATATTTTTTTGATAAGTAGAAAAGGAATAATAAATAATATTCGACATGAGAATAATCCACTTTCAGAAGAGAAGATCATTCAAAGAATTACATGGAAGATCAGAACTCGTTTAGCTTCTAATTGTAAATTCCTAAGAAGAAGAGAAAATGATGAACTGTGCAAAAAATGGGGATTGCCTGTTGAAGTAATATCAAGGTATTATTTTGTGTGGGCTGAAACTTGAGCTGAGTTTATTTTTTAAATGAGCTTGGGTTGGGTAATGGAATTCTGAGTCTTGACATTGTTAAATTGACTCTATCAAGTTGAGTTCTACTCGAGCTTGGTTTGCCTCATTCAAGATCGGTTTGAATGGACTTGGAAAAGCTTACTTTTATTCTTGGGATCAAAACGACTACTTCTGAACCTAATGGTGCTTAATTGAACTTGCTTTCCTTATTCTACATAAATTGCTAATTGTAATGAGCTTCAAGCACTCAATAGTTCTTAAGATTCTGAGGGGGTGACCACATATGAAGCTAAGCCTGTGGCAGTTACCTAGTGGGGCTTGAACCCACGGCCTCACTCTAAGGTTTTTTATGATTTCCCTTCATACATTTTGGTTGATGAAAAAGCCCTTGATATTAGAGTAGTCATGGTTTTTAGAAATTGAATCATTGATAGAATAAAAATATAGAAGTTCAAAAGGGTGGGGGGTAACTGGGGTTAGATTGTGACATCATAAAAATTTAAAAAACATATGTTCTTATGTAAAATTAATTAATATTAAGTTTAAAATTGATGAAATTAATATTAGGAGGCATTTTGGTTAATGGTTAAGAGTGTTAGTAAGATGCTTAGCTTAAGTTCAGGCTGTAGCATTTATATAGTTCTGTATTTTTGTGTTAATTTGCTAAGAAACTTGAATATGTATAATCTTAGTATAATGTTATTACCTTACACAAATCCATAGGTTGCCTAGTAGTAAAGCCTCTACGGATCCATATTTTGTTTGAGGTTGGAATAGAGACATATTAAACAATTTTTTAATCATTTAAGCTGGTAACAATGATCTGGCAGGTTCAACGGTCATTTCAACTCATCTTTGATCAGTTTGACCTGGCCGTTCAACAGTCCATTTCTTTCTTCTTCTTCTTTTCCCAAGTGGTTAATAGGATCAATGACCATGGTTGAACTGGTCTGAGCGGCTGGTCCAGTTTTTAATACAGTGGGATTAGTGCATATTATATTAACTGAGGGTGATACGTCCATTTTGCTAAATCAATCTTTTAAGGTCCATTGCTGTCATCTCTTCTGGGCATTGACTTAATTTTTACCTATGCAACTCTACAGCAGCAAAGGACTTTCATTCAGATGAGGACAGTTCTCAAAGTGGTGGACAACTCTGGGGCAAAAAAGGTGATGTGCATACAAGCTTTGAAGGGGAAGAAAGGTGCAAGGTTGGGAGACACAATAGTTACATCTGTCGAGGAAGCCCATCCAAATGCAAAAGTCAAGAAAGGAAAGGTTGTGTATGGTGTGGTTGTACGTGCAGCCATGCAATGTGGCCATTGCGGTGGCAGTGAGGTCAAGTTTGATGACAATGCTGTGGTACTTGTCGACAAGCAAGGGCAGCCAATTGGGACGAGAGTTTTTGGGCCCGTCCCTCACGAGCTAAGGAAGAAAACCTATATTGCTTGTCATTAGTTTAACACTATTCTTGTGTAAGATGTCATAAACAAATGACACAGAATGTGGTTTTCAACTAATTGAATGCCTATATTGGCTTATTGCCCCCATTAGCAGGTCCCCAGCTTTGAGAAATAGTGAGAGTGAATTATGAATAAACCAATTAAGGGACTGTTTGGTATATCATAGAATCTGGTCTGCTATGAATACCATAACTGGTTTTAATCCATTGCAGTTTGGTAAATTTTTTGGTGAGGAAAACTGGACTTTGAACCTCATAAATACTTACTCTCCCTCTGTTCCTCCCATTCCCCTCCCCAGAGACAGTCATACAATCTCTATATCCCTTGGATACTCAAGTGAAGTTAGTTATAACATGTCATGTTACACACAATCCTTCTAGGCAGGAGGATAAAAAAGATTGGCCTTTTTATAAAGTGAAATCTCTCATAGTGCAATTAAGAAATCCCATACTTGATTCTGAGTAACTACAAAGACAATATAGCAGCCACATTTGGAATCCCTTCAACAATAATTGGCCCACTATCTACAATTATTGTCTGTCCTGCATATCACATGAAGATTAGGATCATTAACTAAGATTTTATAATGTTTCTTCTCACTCTATATTTGGCTGCAAGCCATCTATACCTGTGATCTCAGGTATTTTGCATATATTTCGTCTCCCTTTAACATAGTAAAGCTCCAGAATAGGCGGAAAGTGAGGGAATACAAGGGAGACAAAAATGAATGAAAATGAAGATGGCCCTTGGTAGAGTAGAACCCTAACGAAATAATAAGCAATTGGCCCCAAGTAAATCAGATACTGCTTTGGTTATTTGGTTTCAAACATCATTTTGCACCCTAACAGTGTCTTATTTAAGATATCAACTAGTCCTTAATCATTTTTACATTAAGAAAAAAGCAAAAAGAGATTTGAACATTTAAATATATAGATTTCCTTTTCCCTCAGACCCCAGTTATTCAAGGTCTGTTTGAAGAAGGTAATGCAATCATACACGCTAATCTCAATAGACCTTGAATGTATTCTTAGATACTTCAGTTTCCCTATTCAAATCTCAACATATAGAACTTCCTACTTTATTAATTTCGGGGATATTGGTTCTTGTCAACTGTATGAGAGCTTCCCTCCCAGAACTTGTAGTGCAAAGATCTGAGCTCGAGCATCTTCTCCACCTCCTCAATCGGGAGCCCCTTCGTTTCTGGGACGCATATCAAGACAAAGAGCAGGGCCACAACAGATATGACCCCAAATAACAGGAATGTCCAGGAAGTCCCAATTACTGTCGTTAAAGTCAGGAAGGTCTGTGCAACAATGAGGTTTGAGATCCAGTTTGCTGTGGCAGCAATTCCTCCACAGATGCCTCGATACCTTAAAGGATAGATCTCAGAGTTGACAATCCATGGAACGGTTCCCATTCCAGGAGCGAAGAATATGATGTAAAGTGCCAGGCCAACAAGTGCAAGCCATCCAGTTTTGCTTGGACAGCCCCTGGTGTACCATAGTCTGTCTTGTCCATGGCACATATCCTTCAGAGTGTCATTTGAGATCAAACACTCCCCTGGCCGTAGCTGGAACATAATCAAAATGATGACAGTGAGAACAACAATGATGAAATGAATAAGGATAAGAACTTATGCAACTAATCCACAAGTAGTATTTAATCAGAGCATTCTACTTTGTGAGGGGTAGAAGTTCTTTCTGTTTAGTTCAAAGAAGGGAAATTGCCAAATGATGTTTCCTATATAGTAGATGGAATCTAAGAGGTGTAAATTTGGGAAATGGATACATTCCCAAGAAGAAAAACTCAACCACATGGAGCTAGAATTCTAATGCACTATTACTGGAATTTAAGAAAGACATGCATTTTTGAAGGGCACATAAGAAAATCTGCACGTACCTTATTAGTGCTATCGGCACAGAACCCACATGATGGAGATGAAGCCTTCAAACACTTCATACAGCTCCAACCATTGGTATTTACAGCCGAACTGTAATCTGGGCAGGTGAAGTTTTTGAACTGTGATGTTGCGGTTGGCATAACTGATGGTGAATGAGTCGAAGTGTCATGAAATATCCCTGATAAAAGCCCAAGTGAAAGTATAACCCCGCATAAACTGATAATGAGAAGTTTCTTCCTCCCAGTCCTATCAATAAAATAGATGCTGACGAGTGAGCCACAAGCATTGAGGCCAGAAGTAATGAGTGAGAGAAGGAGTGCAGTTCTATTAGATGCAATTCCAGCCAATTGAATAATGGTGGGGCTGTAGTACATGACTGTGTTAATGCCCACAAACTGCTGGAAAACCTGAAGGCCAACTCCGGCAACTAGTCCTCTCCTTACTGTTTTGGTTTTGAATAGTTCAACATAGGAAATCTTGCCAGAAGACCCTGTTGCCTCGATCTCGGCTTCAATTGATTCCTTCAGAGCATGGATCTCTTCTTCTACCTCATCTTCTGAGTATATTTTCCTTAGTATGGTTTTCGCTTCTTCTTCCCGACCCTGTCATTTCAAAAAATGGTCTTCAAGAACCTATACATAGATGTTAGACTAGGAAAGCACTAGCTTCAGGAGAATGAGGGAAGTACCTTGCGGTATAGCCAACGGGGCGACTCTGGGAGAAGCAGCATTAACACAAACTGAATCAGAGCAGGAAGTCCTGCAACTCCAAGCATCCACCGCCATGTCCCAGGTGCCTAGACAGAAAATTACACAAGTTATCATCTTTTATTCAGTTACATTACAAAAGTTACAAGTCCATAGAAATTCCAAGTAAACTTCTACATAGACATTGAATAAGCCTAGGGACTATCACATGTGAAGCATCTAATAGAAATTGAATTACTCTACTGCTTGTTCATTGAAGCGTAACGAAGTAAACCATACAAATCCTCAATTGCAATACTCCATACTCTACTGCTTGTTCATTTCTACTAAAAAACTAAGGACTGATTTTCATTGCTATATCATTTCAGTTGTATGACGGTCATATATCAATCTACTAAATAGACTTACTCTTATCACATATGAAACATAAAAACTGACTGCAAGTGCGAAAGGAGCTCTTGAAATAACAAATAAAAAGGTCCATCAAAGTTGCCTACATTTTATGTCTTGGTATAACTACTGCTGAGGTTTTGAAATGCTACACAAAACTCAATGGATTGGTAAAATCTTCAACCACAGTAGCTTAATTACCTTGGTGAAGGCCAAGTTGATAAGGTACGAAAGGAACTGGCCTCCAGTTGTAAGAAATCCATTGGTACTAACAAGGGCACCACGGATTTTTGCTGGGGAAGCTTCAGAAATGTACAAAGGCGAAGTCATTGACGCCATTCCAACACCCATTCCAACACAAACACGTCCAACAATGAGAACGGGTGGGCCGTTAGCAGCAGCCATGATCACAGCTCCTACAAAGAAGAGGACGTCTGCTATTAAGAGTGTATTTCTTCTTCCAAAGCGGTCATTCAACCATCCACCAATTGCAGCTCCAACTATTGCTCCTGCAACTGCCATGCTCACTATCATCTCCTATAAATGTATTGTCACCAAGCACAGTCAATATACATTCTAGTTTTACTACAAAGATACCTATGAATTAATTTATTAACAAATAGCCAAAAAAATATTACTACACAAATATTGGAAAGTGATGCCTACTTTTTTTAAATTTTGCTGAAATTCAAGTTAAAAGGCTATGTTTAGTAAGTGTTTGAAAAGTGTATTTTGTGTTTTGATTTGATGTAAGTTGAGAAGTGTTTTCGGTGGGATCCCCTTTAAAAGGTGTTGTCTATGAGTTCACCAATGAAGATGCAACCTCAATTCTGTTAAGGTTGGCTTCACAATCACCCCTATTTGGTTGGGATGGCCACACAACCACCTTTAACTTGTTGGGGTGGCCACTTGGCCACTTTTGACTAGGACATAGGTGGTTGTATGGTCATCCCCTCTCTCCTTTGTTGGGGGTAGTCGTGTGGTTTGGTTTGTAAGTAACAAATCAGTCTCTATACTAGAAAAAGAGAAACACGTTTTTTTATTTTATTTTTTATTTTTCATTTTTTTAAGAGTTTTGTTTGGTAACTATTTTATCAAAAGCATGTATTTGTATTTGAAAAGAGAAATACTTTTCAAAACACTATTTATTATTGATGAACAACATATTGTATTTATTTCATTTATCTTACTTTTATTGTGTTTTTTTGCCCTATTGAACCTATCTCCAACCCATTCAAGTTAAATACTTATCACTCAAGTACCCATATTTGAATGACTCAATCACATCAACCTCCATCCCTTTTTAAATCAAAACAAAGATGCCATCTAGGCTCAAAATCATTGAGAGAATATTTTGCAGAAAATTCAAGTAGTGGGAAACTTCACAAAACCCTATGTTCTTTCCACACGTTTTGAAAGTATATACCAAAGCTAAAAAAAAATCTCAATTAAGGGTATCCAACTTTCAATTTCTTTCAATTATCTTATTTTATTAGAATTTTTTGTTAAATCTTGTCAAAATTTTCAAAATACCCTTATTTTTATTATAAAAAATAAAATAAAATTTTTGTACACAGTTGGATCAATGGACCGACAATAAAATGAATCAATTAATTTAATTTGAAATAATTTGAAAATTGAAGGTTTTTTATTTATTTATTTTTATTTTTTATAAATAATTTGAAAATTGAAGTTGAGAGAGCTCCATGTGGGTCCAATTTGGGGTTCGTTTGATTGTAAAAGCAAAAGAGGTGGGGACTGGAGAGTTGCCTTATTGGATAAAGTCAAGGCCGAAGACCACATGTGTGTCATCATTAGCCATGTTTCCGACACGTGTCCACATCGTGACCCCAAAAAAAGGAAACATCACTTTTCCAAATGATGTCGGATTACTTGACTCCTAAGTCCTACCCTAGACTTACATTAAAAAAAAAAAAAAATGTCACGCTTGGAAAAACAAAATCCTAATCAACACCAAACTCTAAACAAAATAATAATAAATCAGAAGACCATCCAATTTAAATATAATTTAGCAAATTTTTTACTAAATTATTTAATTCTCATGAGAGCTCGATTTAAGGCATAAAAATATTAAACCAGCAAGCCTGACAAAAAGGTGTTTTGGACAATTCCATATGTGAATAACTTCAGCTAATTTTCAGGATATGGGGTTTACTAGCAATTTAATCCCATATGAGATTTATATGCATAAATAATTTTTAGACTGTCTCATCCCCATGAATCTCATATAAAATTTTTTATATGACAATTTTCTTTTTTTTTTTTTTAAATTTGTTAGAGAACAAAACTACTTTTTATTTTTTATTCAAATATATTTCACAATAATTTTCTTTATCTTTCTTTATACAATTAAAGTATATATATATATTTTATAAAATACAAGTTTCATATCTATCTTTCCTACAAAATTCCAAAATTAAAGGCAAAAAAAGAAAAAGAAAAGAGAGGAGATAAATATTTTGTATTAAAATAATAGATATAGAAGTTAGAGAGAAGCTGAAGTGTCAACTTAGAATTATGAATTATCAATATTTAAGGATATTTTTGTAATTTTGTTTTAAATTTTGCATATATTTAAAAGAGAAAGAGATTATAAAAGAAAGTGATTCCCAGTGGTCTACATGTCCCAAATTGCTAGGAAGATAAACAGGAGGAGGAGAGATGCATTTGATTTGAGACAGTAAATTGGAGTGGATGGAGGGGGCATTATAGTCAATGAGGGGTCTCCCTACAGAAACTGGATGATGATATTAACAAGAAGAAGATGAAAAATTGAGAGCCATAGATTATATATATATATATATACATATAACATGTTTGCCATCTGAGAATCTCACCTGTAAGTAAGTCTCTCTATCAACATCCTCGAAATCATCTCTGATATAAAGAAGAGCTCCTGATATAACTCCTGCACATCACCACCCACCAACCCACCCCCCACCCCCAAAAAAAAACACTCTTAGAAACAGAGAGAGAAGGAAACAGAGAGAAATAGAGGATATAAAAGGAAGCAAGAAATTAACCTGTGTCATAGCCAAAGAGAAGGCCACCAATCCCAGCGGAGAAAGCAAGGCGAAGAATATAAGGATTTGTCCATGCCAGGGAGAAGCAGTCTCTGAAAGCTGATGTATCAGCCACATGTATGGCACCCTCCATTTTTGGTGAAGCTTAAGACACAGAGAGAAAGGAAGAGAAGAGACAGAGAGTACACTGTTTGGGTTTTTGTTTTCTTTTTTTCCGAGAAAATAGAAGAGAAAGAGAGCATGTGAGTTGAAGAGGGGGCAGAGAGAGTCGTGTCTTTTGTGGGTGTGCGTGATATGTATATATATATATATATAATGATAGTTACGGTAGAGAGAGAAAGAGACGATATAATGATGCCGGAGGCTGAGATGGAAAGAAATATATACGTTATAAACAATTTCAGGAAATTCTGATGCCTCAGTCTGTATAAAACTTTACAATTCAATCTACTTGGTATGTGAAAGTGAGAGATATTACGAGAGTACGTATGAGAGCTTTACACCTTGTGTAGTGGTTTATTTATAAGTCAAAGAGTTGAGGTAGACTTAGACTATATCTTCAAATTTGAGTCGATTGAACAGTTTTAAGAGCTATAATTAGATTTAGGCTCGTACTCCGATTAAGACGTTGAATAGAACTTATTTATCCACATTCTCTCAATAGAATCCCACCGGGATTATATCTCCTACTATTTAAGATTCGTCATTGGCCCTAAGACTTAGAATCTGATGAGCTTGTAGTGTGAATTTATTCTCAACAGTAAGAAAGATGATAAAAGATAAAAAATAAAAATTGAAAATCAAAGTTTTAATTAGGGTAGTGATGATAATACCGATTTATTATTATTATTTTTTGTTTGTTGGAAATCGCTATTTAATACCGATTTGTTAAATAGCCAACTCAAACTCTAAAATGTACATTCATTGAAATTGGAACAGTGTTAATTAAAATTAGACCAATTAGAAAAAAAGAAAATAATTAATTTTCATATGCCTAGGAATCAATTATCTGACAAATTAGCATACCATATATATTTGTGGAATTTCATGAGTTACCTAGATGGACTAGACTTAACAATTAAGTTTGGTTTAAACAAAAGATGATCTTCTTATACCTAGAATTGTAGGAAAATATTTCTCCATTAATTACTTCAAACTAAAATTACGAGGTTGTTTTAAAGTTTCAAATCCATAATAATAATAAATAAATATATATTTGTCTCAACCAGAAACCGAAAATTGCTGAGGCATAAAATACATTTTTAGGCAAAATAGCCGAAAAGCTTGACTATTTTGGGGCACAATAGTGAGCCCCAAAGTGGATAAGCTTTGTCTGGTAGGAATTAATTCCTTGATTTTATATTTCTTTTAAAGTCCCATAATAAGAAGATTGAATGAGCATCGATGAAAATTCCTGCCAAGGCTCACATGAAAGCCTTGAAGGATTTATTTCCATCTTATGAGGATTAGAATTCCCCACTATCACGGATAATGAAAGATAAATTTTAACGTATCTATCCGTCTTCTTTATTGTGTCGCCGCCGCTGTTCTTGGCGGCTGTAACGGGATTATATTGGTTGCTTGCACAAACAGTTGTCTCTTGTTGAGGCATTTGTGGGGGAGGCTTAAGCCGCCCTCCTTCCCGTCAGTCTTCTCAACTCACACGCCTATCGATTTAGCTAGAGATTGGTTGTGTGCTTCCATCATCTCTGATATTTATCGGCATTTATTTCTCTTTGAAAAGTGGAACGTTTTGAAGATTTTAAGATATGTCAATTCTCGTGCACATCTACTTAATTGTAAAATTATTTGTGTACATTTTGATTTTCTCAATTTTTTTGTTTTCTATATTTTTGTTTGAATAAAGATTGTTTAGACGTTGGATTGTGGATGTGATCCGTTTTTTAACTTTGAGGCTAGGAGGATGAGTTTCGGCATAAGTTTTCTGCTCTCAAGGCTGAAAAAGATGAACTACCTATACATTGAGTTGAATTTGTTTAGAACAGATCTGATGTTACAACTGAAAATTAGTCATGAGTTAGTGGATATTATTGTCATAGATAAGTTCTGAATTTTGATTTTTATATAAGCATCTATAGCTTGTAATCTCGTAGTTTTGACTATAATTTTTCAGAGCTTTTTGCTCTTCAATGTGAGAATATTTATGCTCGTGATCATTTTTTAATAAGACTGAAATGATTCCCTTAAAAAAAAAACCTTTGTAATCCTTGATTGGTGGCATTTTTAGTATAATTTTTAAAATGACATATTTCTTATAGAACTTGAACCTAGGATTTAGATTTTGATCTTAGATTATATAAAACTTTGTAAAAGACAAAAGGAAATATTATGTATATATATATAACTTTGATCTCATGGCTTCTTTGGTTGTCGCGCCGTCTTTTGGTTAATTTAAGGCTGTTGTATGAATTGTCGACTAATTTTTCGTTTAATAATGTTGTGAATCCTCTTTTTGCAGTTGATTAAGGGAAAAATGAAAAATTAGTCATTGTAGTTTATCTTATATACAATTAGTTTTATGTGATATCAAAATGAATTCAAAAGTGTTTGAGTTGAGGTATGCCAAAAAAATAATTTGGTGTCTACAGTCAAATTACATTTTTTAATTTAATAGATTTCATTAGTGTGACACTAACCTAGAAAGGACAAGTATCATAATTTTATTGGTTTTAACGTTTCACGTTATGTTAAGTCAGTGGACAAATTTTGATTGTATGGACTAAATTATTTTTTTGGTATATATCACGGATATTTGAGTTCATTTTGATACCATATGGAGTTAATTGCAAATCAGGTAAACAACATGAACTGATTTTGACTTTTTTTCCTAAAAAATAATAATAATTAATCTCATGACTTATTTATCCCATTAATCATCAAGACAATCGTGACATACCAAATTTAATCCTTATCATATTTAACACTTTTGTTTGATATTTGGGGAAATGTTAGTTGTTTTTTTGGTGTTTTTCAGATGTTTTTTTAATTGTAATATGATTTTTAAAATCATCATTGAATTTGAAATTGTCATTATTAACTTTTAATCTATTGGTAATTTTAAAATCCACATCACAATTAAGAGAACACAAAAAAGGAAAAAAAAAGAAAAAGAACTAGCATTCTCCTGATATTTGCATAGATACGTTGAGATACTTTGTTGTGTGATTATTCAAATAAAATATTAGTGCAAGGTAGAAGATAATGATGACCGTATCCACTGTAATCACGCCTATAATATGATATGATCGATTGACATCGATGATATTACACTTATTCGGTTATGGTCATATGTTAAATTATTATTTATTTTAAAAGTTTAAGTTAATAAAAAATAATGAATTTAATTAATATATATTTTAAAATTATTTATTTATATATTTTGTATTGCCAATTTTTTTCTTACTCTAAAATATATCTTGAAAACACATAGTATAAAGTTCTTAAAGAGCATGGTAAAAAGTTCTTATATCATAAAGTATAAAGTTCTACAAAATTATAGTCGCGTTCTATGAGATTACAAAGTTATAGGTACAAAAAAAATTCTTACAATCAAATATTATTTATGACTTTATTAATCTTTCGCTAATCCATGCATAAATACAGTTAAAAAGAATATTTACTTCGAACAAATTAGATCTAAGATATGATAGTCAAATTTTTTAACAAAATTTATTTAAATCGGTCATAAAAGATAAACAAAATTGATTTGTTTGTTTGAACCTGTTCTAAAAGTCCATTGTATCCTTACGGTCGCATCAAAACTTATAAAAAAGTCATTTTGAAAATTAAGATTTAAGTATAAAGATGATTTGTTATTTTCATCATACAAGGACAAGAAAGAAAAAAGGAAAAAAGGGAAAACGAAAGAAGTGTTGTAACTTGCATATAAAGTTTTCTTTTTTTTTTTTTCCCGATTTACTTTGCAAAAGTGCGAGTAGCATGGACCCCTCTCACATTGCTTTGATCATCCTTTTGGTCCAGACTGCGACCCGACTCAACATGGACAGATCCACATATATATATATATATATATATATATATATATATATATATATATATGTGCAAGTGAGATTAATGGGTAAGTACATGATAAGGGCAATCTCATCCAACTCAACTGTTATTTTGATTAGTCAAAGTTGGTGCACAGTGAAAACAATTGATGTAAATTTGTTTGGCTAACTTAACCAAACCATGGGTATTGTATTGATATATATAGATGTACATTTTAGAGTTTGGATAGTAATCCAAGACTCAGTTTACAATTCAAAATATTAAATAACAAACTATATCTTATCTTGATAAAGCTACACCTTTATAGATATATGTGAACTAGAATTTGAATTTGAATCAGAAACAGATGTAGAGAAGTATAACTTATCATGTTGGTTAACATCCCCCCTCAAGCAAATAGGAGGGGGACAAACCATGAGCTTGTCACGTAAAAGGAGAAATCTGGAGGATGTCAATCCTTTGGTAAAAATATCAGCCGGTTGATCACATGTAGAGATAAAACTGAGGGAAATATCTTTATTTAAAACTTTCTCCCTAATAAAATGGTAATCGACCTCGATGTGTTTAGTCCAAGCATGGTAGACAGGATTTGAAGCAAGGGCAATAGCACCAAGGTTATCACACCGAAGTAGAGGAGGGTAGGGATGGAAATTTGCATATCCTTTAATACCATTAGTAATCGATAAAGCTCAGCAGTAACCATAGCCATAGCACGGTATTCAGCTTCGGTGCTTGATTTGGAAATCACAGACTGCTTTTTAGCACACCACGAAACAAGACATGGACCAAGAAACACACCAAAGCCAGTAGTGGAGCGCCGATCATCAGGTCAGCAGCCCAATCAGAATCACAGTAGGCTTGCAAAGATAAAGAACCCCGAGAATAAAATAAACCATGGTCGACAGACCCTTTCAAATATCGCAACACACGTTTGAGTGCTGTCCAATGGGCAGACGTGGGTGAGTGTAAGTGTTGGCACAATTGATTAACTGAGTAAGCAATCTCTGGACGGGTCAACGTACAATATTGAAGTGCCCCAACCAACTCTAGTATTGAAATATTTGGAAGAATTGGACCATTTGATGCAGATAATTTCGACCCAGATACACATGGAGATTTATAAGGTTTGGCACCCACCATTTTTGCCTTGTGCAGTAGATCTACAATATATTTAGATTGTCTCATATGTAGACCAGAAGACTCACGATGCACCTGAATCCCCAAGAAATAATTTAACTCGCCTAGTTCCTTCAATGCAAAGTCATTCCGAAGCTTGGTAAGAAGAGATGCAATAAATGAACCATGAGTTCTTGTGACTAAAATATCATCAACATACACCAAAATAAAAAGATGCACAGCCCCTTGATGAAATAAAAATAATGAAGCATCAACCATCGATTGAACAAAGCCAAAATCAAGAAGAGACTCGGAGGCGATTAAACCAAGCACGAGGTGCTTGTTTTAAGCCATAGATGGCCTTATTAAGCTTACGACATAGTTAGGGAACTCAAATCACAAATCCTGGTTGTACCATGTAAACATCTTCTTGTAGATTGCCATGAAGGAATGCATTGGAAATGTCCAAGCGAATGGGCCAATTAAAATGGACAGCAATAGCAAGAACAAGCCTAAGTAGATAACCGAGAAAGTCTCGCTATAATCTATTCCACACCGTTGATCAAAACCTTTGGCCACTAAATGCGCTTTATAACACTCAATAGAACCATCAGCCTTCTGTTTTACCTTATAAACCCATTTATTCCGAATGAGATGACGATTGGCTGGTAAAGGACATAACGTCCATGTGTTATTAGCCAAGAGAGCATCATATTCTTGATTCATTGCCTCACGCCAGTCAGGTGATTTATATATCAATAAAGGTGATTTACACCTTTATAGATATATGTGAACTTGAATTTGAATTTGAATTCAGAAACAGATGTAGAGAAGTATAACTTATCATGTTGGTTAACACACAGTATCATTATTGGCCTTGAGCCGCCTTTCATGAAGGGGATTCATTTGCAAAAAAGGTAAAAGGTGTTAGAAGCTTGACGACCCTAAATGGCTGGAGTTTGAAGGTACTCCGACACTTAAATAAGTATGGGGATGTGCTAGAGAGTTCTATGGTGAGGTGAGAGTATTATTGATAAAGTGTGTAGGGTAAGTTGAGATTTTGTATACCGTAGGCCTTATATATTGGCATATAAAGCATTCTAGAGCCCTTTAGAGTTTGCTGGAGAAGTCATGGCATCTCAAATCGAGTCTAGATAAGTGGTCTTTGGGTTGTTAAACTTGGCTTGATCTGAGGTGTGAGTCTTCTTTTAGTTGGGTATTTCCTGGGTCTTCCAAGAGTCCCCCAATTCCCTTGAATGATTAATAAATCCATTCATAAGATTTTTGAAATGTGTGTTATTGGGTTCCCAGTTGAGCCTTTCGTGGATTTTTTAGTGGTGAAGTATTCAAGTCCTCCGGTCAAGATATTAAAATGTGATTAAAATCAACTACATCTGATTCAACAAAAACGCTACAACATTTTGTAAATTTGATCGGTGTCAAATATTGTTTATTAGACCCCCCCTTACTTATGTTCGTTAGGCTCTTAGCTGCGTTAATAACTAATGTTTTGGATAGTTTTTAGTGTTTTGTGTTGTGCAGGTCATTGCATTAAAACATGGCTAGCAAAGGGCAAAGTGTACTTAAAGAGAAGAAATTGATTCCTATCAAGTGCGTTCGAACGCACTCACGGTCACACACAGGCCCTGCCGGCCCTAACGGTTATCTGCATTCGAACGCAAGGAAGCTGCAGTCGAACATGTACCCTGCGTTCGACCACAAATAACTGGTGCATTCGAACGCAGGTAATGCGTTCGAACGCACTCCAATGACCCGCCAGCCTATAAATAGGACCTTATGTTTTCATTTCATTTTCACGTTTGGAAACAATTGAAGGCGCCCCTTTGGGCCTAAGTCCTCCATGTTCTTCACTATTAAACACTCTAAATGCCATTTTATTGTTTATTTAATGCTTTATTTTACCTTTATTTAGTCTCTTATTCCCTTCACCATGGATTTACTTAAATGCTCTCATAGTTAGTTTTACATTTAATCTGTTTATTACTTGTCATGTATGTTTGTTTCGGTTTAATTTCGTGACAAAGTTGCATTGATTGTGTCGTAGTTGTTTGGTCATAGCGTTTAGTCCGATGGATACATTTTCATCGTTGAGTTCGCCCATTTATCCATTGTAGTTAGTGTTAAATCACTTTCACTTTGGATCCTTTGAGCCTTAAACCGTTCATGTTTTGTCTTTCGTCAAATGGTAGACGTTTGATTATTTCAATAGGCACAATAGGACATGCATAGAGCGTGAGATGCATGAACTAGCGTGACACTAGAACATGCATCACTTTTAATCGATAGATGGATGTTTAATTAATTGTGTATTTAAATATATATTCATGTTTAGTTTGTATTTTTCTGTCGTGATAGACGGAAATATGAACAATGTGTTAGAGCTCAAAGTATGCCTTGTAGCATAAATGTTTAATAAATATGAGCTAAGCATGTTTATATGTGAATTAATTTATCGTGAGGTGGATTAGGGACTTTAGTTATTTTATTTCTTTATTTTTATGCATTTTTAGTTTACTTTATTTTCTGCACGCTACATGCTCGATATTGGAACTAGGTTGAGATAAGTTTAATTTAAGTGCTTTAAAATTGATTTTTGACAAACACGATTCTCTGTGGGTTCGACACTCGCACTTGCACATCCACTCTATTACGATCGACTCATACAATTGGTGAGTACTATTTTTGGTACGACCAAATTTTGGCGCCATTGCCGGGGAATCGGTGTTTTGTTAAAATTAATTTTATCTTTCTACTAGTTATTTTAATTGTGTATTTATTTTATTTATTTCGTGCTTTTGTATAGATAAAATCCAAAAAAATTTAAAAATTTAAAAAATTAAAAAATTTAAGATTAGCATTTTTGTTCTGTTTTGGTTTCGTTGAGTTTCGAAAATCGCGCAGGCGGTCGAACGCAGTTCTTACGGTCGAACGTACTTTTGCCTATTCCAGAACGCACGCGTACCTGCGCTCACCTGACACGCCTCCGCGTGCGAGCACACGCCCCTGTTACAAACAAGCAATGCGATTACGTTGAACGCACATCCTTGCGTTGAACGCACTCGTAGTCTGCTACATATTGCGTGGCTGCGATCGATAAGTCGTTCTTGCCGAGCACACCTCATTACCGCCGAGTAGCAGACCAGCTTGATGTATGTGTTTTGTTTTCTGTTTTTTATTGTTGTTTTATTTTTAGTTTTTATTTATTTATTCTGCCTATGTTTATTTATTTTCTTGCTGTTTTTAGTTTTTGTTAGTTAGTTTATTTTTAATTGTTTAATTAGTTTAATATCTTTTTTTTTTTTTAGTACTTTTGTTAGTTTTTGTTACTGTTTCATGTGGGATATTTTGAACTGTTTGGGTGAAGCATGAGTTTTCCGTTAAATTATTTTGATGTTTCCCCTACCACTTTGCACCCACATGAACCATGTTCACACTGCTCCAGCCCTTACCATTATTTAGGTGATTGTCCACATTGGGGACAATATTCTAATTTTTTTAAAAATAAGCAGTTGAACACTAGTTTCTCTAGTCATGGGTTTGAATCAAATTCAAATTTTTATAACCCGGACTGGAGCAACTATATATATATATATATATATATTTTTTTCCGCACTGCATTTTTGATTTATTTTCTTTTTATTATTTTATTTTCATGTATATATTTTATTTGTTTAAGTTTCTAACAGTAATTAACCATTGATGTTTGATCTTCGAGAAAAATATTGCTGTTAGTTTTTTACAGGTGTTCTGATGTTCAAATTTGGGGGACGCCTTGGACTTTGCTCATCCCGGTTCCTCATCCCACTGTAATGTATTTCTTGCCACATTGGGGACAATGTGTCATTTAAGTTTGGGGGTGTGGACAAACATTCTGTCTGTCTTTTTTATTTGTTTTATTTACTTGTTTTGTTTTGTTTTTGCATGTATATATATTTGTTTTTGCTTGTATATAAAATTTTTCTTTTTGTTTGTTGCTATGTTATTGATTGGGCATAACTTATATCGTAACTGTGGATTGCATGTCATTGTTGTGTTTAACTTGTTTGAACATTGCCTATCATTAGAAATTCCAATTTTTGATTCATGTGTTGGATTAGAGAGACTCCACTTGTTTGATTGAAATTTCACATGCACACTAGCGTTAGGGTCTGTGGGGTATGAGATTTGACTTTGAAGTGTGGTTCTTGAGATTTTTAGGTTTTTGCGATGTGATGATGAAAATCTTGGCTATAAATAAATTAAAAAAAAAATCAGAAAATCATAATAGAGTGAGTTTTTCATTGAGTAACCGGACCTCATGCCTGACCAAGCAATGAGTGTTCGCGTCAAAAGATGAGAAATTTCTGTAAAAAAAGAAAAAGAAAAAGAAAAAAAATTGTATGGCTAGTTAGGCTTCGTAACTCTTTTTAACTTGAATAATTAAGCCCTTAGGAATGTCTCTACATCTAGTGTCCTAAATCCGCTTGGTTTGGGAGTTACTGGCCCAACACTCGTTGCATAGGTCATTTAGAAGTTTAAGGAAGTCAACATTGCACAGCCTACACAAAAAAAAATTGCATCTTTCAATTTAAGCCTTGGTTGTATTTATCACATTGTTTTTCCTTTGAATTTTGGGATACACGTCTTTGGAGAGTAATTGAAACCCCATGATCTTATTGTTAGTTCACTTTGCACATTATGGAGCACGTGTTGTCTCAATTTTTCAACCTTGAATGAAATGATGTTTGGATGCCTTGATGATGTGGTTCATATGTTTAACATGTTAAATTTGCTAATGATATGTGAACCATGTGTTTGTGTGAAGGGCTTTATCTGATTAATAACATAATGCCAATAATTGTTAGTAGGTGTCATTCCTGAAAAACCCTCACGAGACTTCACTCGTCCACTAGGAAATTCCTAGGGGTTTAAAAGGCTTGTTGCATACGCTAAATGCAATTGTTTCTCCCACGAAAGCGGATTTATGTTCTTTGTTTTTATTTGTGTTTTTAGTTTTGTTTTGCCAATGGACTAGCAAAATGTAAGTTTGGGGGTATTTGATCGGTGTCAAATATTGTTTATTAAACCCCTCTTACTTATATTTGTTAGGCTCTTAGCTGCGTTAATAACTAATGTTTTGGATAGTTTTTAGTGTTTTGTGCGTAGTGCGTTCGAGACATATGTAGCTTGTGATCGCATGCGGGTGCAAATTTAATTGTATTAATTGAGCAGTCGATCGTAATAGAGTGGATGTGATGTGCAAGTGCCGAACCACAGAATCGGCTTTGCCAAAATCAACTTTAAAATGCCTAAACTAAACTTATCTCAACCTAGTCGAAATCGAACATAACGAGAAAATAAACTAAGTTAAACATGCAATAAAATAAAGAAATAAGCGAATCCCTAATCCACTTCACAATAAATTAATTAATATATAAACATGCTTGGCTCATATTCATTAAACATTTATGCTACAAGGCATACTCTGAGCTCTAACGCATTGTTCATATTTCCGTCTATCGATAAGCACATATGTATATCCTATTGTTACTACACAATCTTATCGATCTAATCGAGGTAAACACTGTTACAAGAGGTCACAATGGATAATGGTCAGAAGCGAATATCCAATGTATCTCGGTTAAACGATAATCGACGTTTGGCGATTGGCAAACAATAATCAATACACTTTTGTCACTAAAATGTATTGAAATGAATAGACATAAATTAAATGACAGAATAATACGAACTATACACAAATATATATAAACAAATTAAAGTGAAGAGAACAAGAGACTAAATAAAAGTAAAATAAAACATTAATGAAATAAACGACAATTTATGAGATTTCTGATGAAAGGAGGGCTTTGGGCCCTAGAGGCACCTCCCAAAGCGTGCTAAACAAATGAATGCACGAGTCTATTTATAAATTTGGCGGATTTGGAATGCATTGAGCACTACCCTGCGTTAATTATTTATTGTCGAGCAGGGACATAAGTTTGACCGCAAATAAGCATTGTGGCAACTAAAGTGATAAGTCGAGAGCACTGCGTTGAACGTTGAGCATTTTGAAACGCAGATAATGCTAGGGCGGCTCGGCTGCGTCTGCGTAGGTGCGTCGTCCGTGAGTGCAGCGTGCACGTATGGTCGACCGTGGTGCGTTGCATTTGGTGTGACCGTAGTCGCGTTAGCGCACCGCGGTCGAGCACTTTGGCGATATCTTCACTTTATGTCCACTTTCTTGTCCTTGCTAGCCATGGTTTAATGCAATGTCCTGCACAACACAAAATACTAAAAACACTAAAATGATTAGATATTAACAATGCTAAAGGCCTAACGAATATAAATTAAAGGGGTCCAAATAAGCACTTTTAGGCACCGATGCCTAACGGTTATCTGCGTTGCGCATAAGGAATTGATCAACGCGCCCGATCAGTCCGTCACGCGGTTATTTGCGGTCGAGCGTGTACCCTGCGTTGACCACAAATAGCGATGCGTTGAACAGCGTGTAGTGTGTTGACGCACTCGAACCCGCCGACCTATAAATAGGACCTTATGTTTTCATTTCATTTTCACGTTTGGAAACAATTAGAGGCGCTCATTTGGGCCTAAGTCCTCCCTGTTCTTCACTATTAAACACTTTAAACGTCATTTTATTGTTTATTTAATATTTTATTTTACCTTTATTTAGTCTCTTATTCCCTTCACTATGGATTTACTTAAATGCTATCATAGTTAGTTTTACATTTAATCCGTTTATTACTTGCCATGTATGTTTGTTTCGGTTTAATTTCGTGACAAAGTTGCATCGATTGTGTCATAGTTGTTTGGTCATAGTGTTTAGTCCGATGGATACATTTCATCGTTCGGGTTACACCATTTATCCATTGTAGTTAGTGTTAAATCACTTTCACTTTGGATCCTTTGGGCGTTAAACCGTTCATGTTTTGTCTTTCGTCAAATGGGCGGACGTTTTGATTATTTCAATAGGCACAATAGGACATGCATAGGGCGTAAGGATACATGAACTAGCGTGACACTAGAACATGCATCACTTTTAATCGATAGACGGATGTTTAATTAATTGTGTATTTAAATATATATTCATGTTTAGTTCGTATTTTTCTGTCGTGATAGATGGAAATATGAACAATGTGTTAGAGCTCAGAGTATGCCTTGTAGCATAAATGTTTAATAAATATGAGCTAAGCATATTTATATGTGAATTAATTTATCGTGAGGTGGATTAGGGACTTTATTTATTTTATTTCTTTATTTTAATGCATTTTTAGTTTAGTTTATTTTTTGCACGCCACATGCTCGATATTGGAACTAGGTTGAGATAAGTTTAATTTAAATGCTTTAAAATTGATTTTTGACAAACACGATTTTCTGTGGGTTCGACACTTGCACTTGTACATCCACTCTATTACGATCGACTCGTGTAATTAGCGAGTACTATTTTTAGTACGACCAAAGTTGCTATAATGTTCACCAAAATTTACTCACAAATTATGAATATAAAAAATTTGAACATTTTCTATTCTTTCAATAGACAATCAAAATAAAAAGTCGGATGTTAATGATTTAGAAAAGTGGGTAACTAAAGTTGGAATAGTCATTTCTTCAAACAAACCACAAAAATTACATTTGAAAAGGTTTATCAAACACCACCGTCCTAATTAGATAAATCGTCCAGTTGTCAAGCTGCAATTAGCTGAGGCAATAGTCAACTTTTTTCTTAGGTAATAATTGTCAATAGTAATCAAGTAGGAAACCACCATTGACAGAGTCTTGAAAAAGGTTGCTTTCGTGTTCTTGAAGGTGGGGAAGATGAGAACAGGTGGAGTCTAATGTGAAAACTATTATTATGTTAACAAAAATAAAATTATTCAGCCAAATACTTCCCCGAAGCTTATTTTATAAGAAAAATGTTACACGACATTTTCAAATGCTCATCTCTCTAACATGTTTTTGTTCTTTAGTTTTTTTTTTTAAAAAGAAATACACTATGTAAATATGCCACACATACAAGAATACCGATAGATAAACACTTAAAAACATTGAGTAGCATTTCTCATTTTATAATTAATCATTGTTACTAAATAAATTGGAGGAGATCCAATTAATTTTATTTGAAGGGCAGAAATGTAGAAAAATATGAAAGAATATAATTTTGTCCTTATAAATATTATCGACTCAAAACTGAAGCGGATTATTTTCTAGCTTTCTCGGCCTGTCAGAGGATTGATTGCTCCAAATTCAATGCTAATTTATGAAATTAAGGTGCCGAATGGCATCTCTTGATTTGGTAGCCAAAAGATGGTCAAAATGGGAGTGTATATTTTTTGAGGGTCCAACCATTTATTGATGTTGATGTTGATGTTGGAAATTGGCTAGTGGAATTTAGAGCAAAGCTCTCACCCTGTCACATTGATTCCCTGCAGGTTTCGTCTTTTTTTAAAGTAGCTGGAAAGTTGTAGCATCAGAAAATGACCTTTATATTGTCCAAATACAAATTATTTTTATCCGAAAAGACCATGTGGTCTATCCTGTTGAATTTTTTTTTTTTTAAAAGCATAAGACCATTCAACTATATATGACCTTTTTGTTATTTTATTTATTTTTCATGGTAGTGAGGAAAATATACAATTAAAATGTTTTTGGGGTTATGTGAATTTTGGAGGCCGACCAGCTTCGAAAGGAAGTTAGTTAGGATATTTTAGACTAATGGTGCAATCTTCCAATCCAATGTCATTGAACTATGTTGAATGACAAGGATCATTAGACATAAATTAACGGATATTATTATCATAGATAGGTTTTGAATTTTGATTTTTATATAAGCATCTATGGCTTGTAACCTTTTAGCTTCAGCTATAATTTTCTTAGAGCGTTTTTGCTTTTTGATGTAAGAGCATTTTCGCTTGTGATCATTCTTTAATGAGACTAGAATGATTCCCTTTCAAAAAAAAAAAAAAAAAAAAGAAAAAACAAACGAACAAACCACTTTCTATCATGTGTTTAAAAGTATTACCACTCATTAGCCTTTCTTTATTTTAATAGGGTTAAGAGTAAATGACATATTTCTTATAGAACTTGAACCTAGGATTTAGATTTTGATCTTAGAATATATAAAACTTTGTAAAAGACAAAAGGAAATATTATATATATAACTTTGATATGGCTTCTTTGGTTGTCGCGCCGTCTTTTGGTTAATTTAAGGCTGTTATATGAATTGTCGACTAATTTTTTGTTTAATAATGTTGTGAACCCTCTTTTCGCAGTTGATTAAGAGAAGGGAAAAATATAAAATTAGTCATTGTAATTTATCGATATATAATTAGCTTTATGTGGTATCAAAATAAACTCAAAAGTGTCTGATTTAGACTGATTAGTTGAGGTATGCCAAAAAATAATTTAGTGTCTATAGTCAAATTACATCTACTAATTTAATAGATTTTATTAGTGTAACACTAACCTAAAGAGGACAAGTATCACAATTTTATTAGTTTTAACGTTTCACGCTATGTTAAGTTAATGGGTAAAATTTAACTGTATAGACTAAATTATTTTTTTGGTATATCTCACAGACATTTGAGTTCATTTTTGATACCATATGGAGTTAATTACAAATTAGGTAAACAACATAAACTGATTTTGTATTTTTCCTAAAAAATAATAATAATAATCTCATGACTTATTTATCCCATTAATCATTAAGACAATCATGACATGCCAAATTTAATCCTTATCATATTTAACACTTTTGTTTGTTATTTGGAGAAATATTAGCTGCTTTTTAATTTTTTTAGTTTTTTTTAACTGTAATGTCAATTATCGTTGAATTTGAAATTATCATTATTTTTTTTAAAAAAAAATTATATCATTATTAATTTTTAATTTATTAATAATTTTAAAAATTACATCATAATTGAGATTAAAAAATTAAAAAATAAAAAACTAGCATTTCCCTGATATTTGCAAAGGCTCGTTGAGACACTTTGTTGTGTGATTATTCAAATAAAATATTAGTGCAAGGAAGAAGAGATAATGATGACCGTATCCACTGTAATCACGCTTATAATATGATATGATTGACATTGATGATATTAAAAAGAAGATAGAGATGACGAAATACAATAAAGGTGTTAAATTACATTTACTCAGTTATGATTGTATGTTAAATTATTATTTATTTTAAAAGTTAGAAAAATACTTTTTTTTTTTTAAGTTTGGCCATTTTTATAGATATTTTTTTAATGTTTAAAACCTTTTACTTTGGTGTATCAAATTTTATTTGTCTTTCACTTTATTCATTTCGTACAGAAAATCTTTCGAAATTTCAATTTTACCCATGACTGTAAAACTATATCATTCTCAAAACGACGCGTCGTTTTAGGGTAAAATTGACATTTCGTTAAAATTTTCTATATGGAAGGAGCAAAGTGAGAGGTTTTGAATATTAAGGGAGTATCTGTAAAAGTGGCCAAACTTCATGAGGAGTAAGTGAAATTTCCTCTTAAAAGTTTAAGTTAATAAAAAAGGATAATTATTAGTATTTTTTTTCTTCAATTATAACGCCTTAATATTTTTTTTTTCATGAACTATCAATTATTACACCCGACCCTATGAAGTACCATTTTGTGCCTAAAACCTTCATTCCGTTAGTCAAAGGCTCATTCTGTCATTTAAAGACATTAATTCAGATGGTTTACCCATCACTTTACTTTCATAAACTACAATTTATTGTCATTTTGTCCCCATGAACTACAATGCGTTGTCACTTTGATCGTCTGAGTTAATACTTTTGATTGACGAAAAGGGGTTTTTAACACAAAATGGTAGTGAGATTGGGTGTCACAGTTGATAGTTTATGAAGGCAAAGTGAAAATGCGTTGTAATTCATGAGAGAAAAGGTAATTATTCCTAATAAAAAATAATAAATTTAATTAATATATTTTTAAAATTATTTATTTATGTAATTCTATTTATTTATATATTTTGTAGCACCAAATTTTTTCCTACTCTAAAATGTATCTTGAAAACATAAAGTATAAAGTTTTTAAAGATAAGAGTAAAAAGCTCTTATAATATAAAGTATAAGGTTCTATAAAATTATAGCCATTTGTTACGAGATTACAAAGTTATAAATACAAACAAAAATTCTTACAATCGAGTGTTATTTATGACTTTAATCTTTTGCTAACCTATGTACAAATATAGTTAAAGAGTAGATTTGCTTCAAACAGACTAAATTTAAGACATGGTAGACAATTTTTTTAACAAAATTTATTTAAATTGGCCTAAAGAAATAAACAAAATTGAGTTGTATGTTTTGAACCTGTTCTAAAAGTCCACTGTATCCTTACAGTCGCATCACAACTTATATAAAAAAGTCATTTTGAAAATTAAGATTTAAGTAAAAGATGATTTGTTATTTTCATCATTCAAGGACAAGAACGAATAAAGGAAAAAAGGGAAAACGAAAGAAGTGTTGTAACTTGCATATAAAGGTTTTTTTTTTTTCGATTTACTTTGCAGAAGTGCAAGTAGCATGGACCCCTCTCATATTGCTTTGATCATCCTTTTGGTCCAGACTGCGACCCGACTCAACATGGACAGATCCATATATATATATATATATATATATATATATGCAAGTGAGATTAATGGGTAAGTACATGATAAGGGCAATCTCATCTAACTCAACTGTTATTTTGATTAGTCAATGTTGGTGCACGGTATCAGTATTGGCCTTGAGCCTTCTTCCAAGAAGGGGATTCATTTGCAAAAGAGGTAAAAGGTGTTAGAAGCTTGTTGACCCTAAAGGGCTGGAGCTTGAAGGTATTCCAACGCCTAAATAAGTATGGGGGTGTGCTGGAGAGTTCTATGGTGAGGTGAGAGTATTATTGATAGAGTATGTAGGGTAAGTTGAGATTTTGTATACCTTAAGCCTTATATACCGGCATATAGAGCATTCTAGAGCCTTCTAAAGTCTGCTGGAGAAGTCATGACATCTCAAATCGGGTCTAGATGAGTGGTCTTTAGGTTGTTAAACTGAGCTTGATATGGGGTGTGAGTCTTCTTCTTAGTCGGGTATTTCCTGGGTCTTTCAGGAGTCCCCCAATTTCCTTGGATGATTAGTAAATTCATTCATGAGAATTTTGAGATGTGTGTTCTTAGGCTCACAATTGAGCCTTTCGTGGATTTTTTTAGTGGTGAAGTATTCGAGTCCTCTAGTCAAGATTTTTTTTTTTTTTTGAAATATGGTTAAAATCAATTACATCCGATTCAAAAAAAATGCTAAAACATTTTGTAAGTTGCTACAATGTTCACCAAAATTTACTCACAAATTATGAATATAAAAAATTCGAACATTCTCTATTCTTTCAATAGACAATCAAAATAAAAAGTCGGATGTTAATGATTTAGAAAAGTGGGTAACTAAAGTTAGAATAGTCATTTCTTCAAACAAACCACAAAAATTCCATTTGAAAAGGTTTATCAAACACCACCGTCCTAATTAGATAAATCGTCCAGTTGTCAAGCTGCAATTAGCTGAGGCAATAGTCAACTTTTTTCTTAGGTAATAATTGTCAACCTTGTGAGTGGTTAAGGGTCTTTGATAGTAATCAAGTAGGAAACCACCATTAACAAGAATCTTGAAAAAGGTTGTTTTCGTGTTCTTGAAGGTGGGGAAGATGAGAACAGGTGGAGTCTAATGTGAAAACTATTATTATGTTAACAAAAATAAAAATATTAAGCCAAATATTTCCCCGAAGCTTATTTTATAAGAAAAATGTTACACGACATTTTCAAATGTTCATCTCTCAACATTAAAAAAAAAAAAAAAACACTAGATGTAAATATGCCACACAAACAAGAATACTAAGAGATAAACATTTAAAAATGCTGGGCAGCATTTCTCATTTTATAATTAATCATTACTACTAAATGAGCAGGAGGGGATCCATTTAGTTTTATTTGAAGGGCAAAAATGTCCAAAAATATGAAAAAATATAATTTTGCCCTTATAAATATTATCGACTCAAAACTGAAGAGGATTATTTTCTAACTTTCTCGGCCTGCCTGAGGATTGATTGCTCCAAATTCAATGCTAATTTATGAAATTAGGATGCCTAATGGCATCTCTTGATTGGTAGCCAAAAGATGGTCAAAATGGGAGTGTATATTATTTGAGGGTCCAACCATTTATTGATGTTGATGTTGGAAATTGGCAAGTGGAATTTAGAGCAAAGTTCTCAACCTGTCACATTGATTCCCTGCAGGTTTCATCTTTTCTTAAAGTAGCTGGAAAGTTGTAGCATCAGAAAATGGCCTTTATATTGTCCAAATGCAACTTATTTTTATCCGAAAAGACCATGTGATCTATCCTGATAAAAAAAAAAAAGCATAAGACCATTCAACTATATATGACCTTTTTGTTATTTTATTTATTTATTTTCATGGAGATCTAGTGAGGAAAATATACAATTAAAATGCTTTTGTAGAATCAGCTTGAAGCGGCCCATCTAGCTAAATTATAAGTATAAAGATTGGGGTTATGTGAATTTTGGAGGCCAACCAACTTCGAAAGGAAGTTAGTTATCCAAAGATATCTCATACTAATGGTGCAATCTTTCGGTCCGAGGTCATTGAACTATGTTGAATGACAAGGATCATTGTCAAGGAACCACCTTCTAGGAACCACCTTCTAGGATGACCCTATCAATTTTAAGGTATTGAGTCGAGCCATAGAAACGACTAGTAGTGATGCTAAAGCTTCACCCATTTTTGGGTCGGAATGGGGGATGATCCTAGCGCCAGCAAAAATGATGGAGCCTTTTAAGTTTGAATTTACAAAGACTAGTAATAATGAAAATCATTCACTGATTATTATTTACAGGAAAAAAAAAAAAACAAATTTTTACTGTCACGTAATCTCAATTATAACGGCCGAAAAAAAAATTTTGAGAACCCAGAAGTCACCTAGAGAAATAGGAAAACTTTAGCCTTGTGCCATTCAGAAATCAGGTAAGATATCCTTCTGTCAAATTACATACATAGCCGGTCAAAGTTGTCAACTAGTGAATGTCTGAGTAGTCAATATTATGTAATTGATTAAGAAATAATTTTCTCATTCATTCTTTTATTATTATTTTTTTCAATTTTATTTAAATAATAAAATTATTAAAAAAGATAATTCCCTAGTAATATTTTTTTTCCTATGTTAAATTCGGAACCTATAAAATTTTGGCCAATAATAGAAAATAGAAAATAATAATAATAATAATTTTAAAATGCTCCAAAAATTGAAAAGAAGTAGCTGAGATGGACTCAACTATATGGATACGTAAGTAATAGATATTTCTGCACGTGATCAAGACGGCTAAAAAAGAATTAAATTAAAGCAAGCACTTTCTTTATAGAGAAAAAGATGAGGTTGAGGACCACTATACCCTTTAACTTTTGTGGCAGTCTCACAATTTACTTGCATCTCCTCTCTCTTTTCAATCTTGAGATTCCATTTCCAATTTAATAAGAAAAATCCCAATCACTAATTTTTTTTTTTTCCTTTTCCTTTTCCTTTGAAGGACCACGCTATATTAACTTTACGAATAAAAAGGGATACAACAGTGATGCATAGTATTACTCATGTGATTTGAAACACAAATTTTTCTACTTTTTTAAATTCCAATTTTATTATTATTATTTTTTTAAAAAGGCTTCTAATCGATATATTTTCAATGATTTGATTTAAAACTTCATTTTTGATATGCAGAATTACAGTACTAAACGTGCTTTAAATATAGCACAAAATTCAACTGTAGTGTAATTGTATTAATACAATGAGTAATGATAGACGTCACGTCAATTTTAAGTGGGAAAAAAAAAAAACTTTAATAATACATGCGGTAAGTTGGATGCATTATTCAAACTTGAATAATACTTTTCCTTGATAAAATAATAATAATAATACTTTTCCAAGTTTTTTCAAACGTGTAAAGCATTTAGGAATAAAAAATACTTTGACAGCTGTGGGATTTGAACCCACGCCCTTTCGGACCAGAGCCTAAATCTGGCGCCTTAGACCACTCGGCCAAACTGTCAGATACACGATAACATGGCTCGTGTTTAACTAGATAACGATTACATATTCTATTTAAAAGCTATCTTAATAGTAGTTTACGTGCTGCAGATGTTTCACACATGCTTATTTTTCGTAGGAGTCAAAATTTTAAATCTTTTGAAAAATATTTTCCTACCAAACAAACAGAGCTTTAAGAAGGGTTTAAATTCGGGTCTTAAATTTGTAGAATTGAAAACTAGTGCGTAAAAACAAAATCCGATGCAGTAGAAAGATTCTATTTTATTTTTTCCTTTTGGATAAATCCTAAGCTAAAAAAATGTCACTGTCCACGTGTGTTATTGATAGAGTAATTCTAGGATCCACACACATTTTATCATATTTATTTAACACGGTTAACGTGGTATGAGTTTAATAGAGGTAAAAAAAAAAAATATGATTTTTTTAGTGATTATTCAACCCGTGCTATGATTGTCTGTATGAAGTGGGTGCAAGGCCGCCCGATATATTTTGAAGCTTTAGGCGAAAAGTTTAAATGAGGCATTATATATATAATATTTATTTAAAAATCACTTTTTTATGTAAAATTACTGTTTTTATATTTAAGATTTTCTAACATCTTAATATTGCTAGTTCATTTAATCTTTTTTGTGACATTTGATTTTAAGTAGGATTTTATCAATTTTAATTTTGAAAAATTTCTTTTGTAGAAGAAACTATAACAAGTATTGTCAATTAAATTCAAATCTGAATAAGGCTTGAAAGGAATATAGAAAGAAAAATGAAAATTTATAAAGAGAGAAGTTTGTAATTGAATAAAATATTTTTAAAACTTTCCATCTTCTAACATTAATTTATTTACTTTTCCCATTTGATTTTAAACGTTGTACACGATCTTCGAAACTTAATTCTCTCCAATTAGTTATATTTGAGGGTTGTGTTTGTCATTTCACAAGGACAACAATATAATATCTACCCGTTTAAGATTGTATTTTATTTAATAATATCTTTATTGTTATTTGATTCCCTTATTTATATTTAATGATATCAATTTTTTAAGCCTTATTTATTTCAGAATGTTGGAAAATCAAATGATATTAATGGCTTTTTGAAATTAAGTAGGGGGCCTTAATTTAAGCATATATATTAACTGTGTTTAATTTTTATTTTGTTTATGGAAACGGCAATTTGGTGTTGAATATATATATATATATATATATACATATATATATATTTATGGCAATTATTTTATTAGGATTCATTAATTGGGGGTGTAAAGAATAGATTTATTCATTTTAATTAAGATCCTCCTTGAAAGTTTGAATGAGCAAATTATACAATGTGTTTTCAAAACCAGTCCTTGTCCTTAACCCACCCCACTTATAGGCAGTTGATAGAGAAAATTAACTTGTAATATGGGCAAGATATTTGAGCATAGTTTGAGATTAAAAGATTAACACTCCATTTGACTCTTGGGATGTAGATCAGGACAAACACGATAAGTCTATAGCTAGCTAGAAGTAGGGCCGACTGGAAAATTGTCGCTAATAATCACTTATCAGCGATGACTTGTTTTGACTGTAGCTAATACTACAAAAAAATAGCATTATTAGCAATGACATGTTGTCTCGTACGCTTAACTTTCACCGATGATATAGAATATTATCAGCGATGATTTTTGTTATTGTTACTATTGTGATCATCATTGATGAGCATACTCGACGTACAGGATTTAACCGTGACAACATAAGGCAACATTTCATTTCTAAAGACCAAATTTTTAGATTTGGGTTTGATAATATTGTAGTTTTGTGATTTTTTTGCCAACCTTGAAAGTTGAAACGTTTTTTTGAATGAGGACAATATGATACCCCACGTGGCTAGAATAAGGGCAACATTTTCTGAGAACCCAAACATGGTGTCATTGGTGTGAATATTAGATGGAAGACTTTGTGCAATATGACACCCCACATGGCATGAATAATTGAAGTGTCACTTTTTCCATCACACTTTCCCTAAAGCCAACCCATTCATCTTGCACAAATTGACTAATGTGTCTCGTCAAATTTTACATTTTATAGAAGATTTGAATGTCTTTCCATATCGTTTTATGTTTTCATAGTCAGCTTAGAGACTTTTTCATTTTTTTTTCTTCATTTTTTTATAAATAAAATTAATCGGTAATACCCACATGTAGGTCACAAAATTTAGTATTTAATTTTAAAAATAAAAAAAAGAAAAAAAGTAGCATTTCTCTTATTCTTATAGCTTAGCCAATAACTTTTAAAAAAGTCCTAAGAGGTAGCTCATTCGGTTATGAACCACGCTTTATGAAGCGGAGGTTATAAGTTCAAATCCTCACTCTTCCTATCCTTGCGTGAACATGTCCAAAAAAAAAAAAAAAAAACTTAAAAAAGGAAGTGTACGTTGATCAGCATGACATACACCTGTGACGGAAATGAATATATATATATATATATATATATATATAGTTTTCATGAAAAACTAGTTTCATATATTGCAAACTAGCTTAACCTATCAACCCGATAAAGGTAAATTCGAACCCGGCCTGCTTAACTAAACTTTAAATTAATGTTTGTCCCAGTAAAGGTAAAATCTAACACATATATAACATATTCTTCTCTATATACTATGCCAATCTACAGTAATCATCTTGTCCCGTCTCAATTGAATCCCGCTCCTTTGACAAACTAATTAATGAATTTCTTTTCAACGTTTTGACCTCATTTTTTAACATTATCAGCGCTAATGATGAAGATGACACTAATATCATAGATAAAAGGTTTTGAGTTCAAAACCTAATTTCGTCATTTTATCATATTTAAATTAATTATTCAACATGCTGCTTCACTTATTAAAAGTTGAATTTGACTCTACACATGAGGAAGTGAGTTAAAGTATTGATTAATTTATTAAATTTAGTTATTTCTATAAACTTAAACTTTTATGATAAATAATCTTTTAACAAATTCTCTTCGTGGTAAACGAAAAAGAAGAAAAACATAACAAATACAAACAGGATATAATGTCTAAATAATAAAGTATATATCACCCAAACTTAACCCTGACTTGTTTAAGTGTTCCCAAAAATTGCAAAAATTAATGGGCTAGAAAATAAATTAATGGGTTTGCTTACGTGTTTTTTTCATGGAAATTAAGCTCTACTCCATTTAATTCATCTTTTTTGGGCTAGAACTCGGTTGGTATTCACTACCTACAGCCCAAAAGTGTTGCCACTTATGTGATCACTTTCTTATTTTTATGACGAGCCCATCACTTTGTGTAGCTACTCCGGACCGGCATAAGGTGCCTCTCACATGAATCAGGTTAGACTTGATTTCGCTATGAGTGGGGTTTCAAGGAATTGTTTGCACTTATGAGAATTCGAATGTTAAACCTGATGAGTGCTACCAAGTCTCAGGCTTTCTCCACTTAGGCCAACTCCTTGGGTTTAATCACTTTCTTATTAGGTCCTGTCTATTATCACCCCCTCCCTATTAATTGTACTTCTTTTTCTTCTTCTTCTTCTTTTTTTTTTTAACTTTTATTATTATTATTATTATTCATGCATGGCTTCCATATCTAATCTTGATGTAGTTCTTTGCTTTGCTCACTTGACAGATTCATATCAAAGTAGTCTACCCTTTTTCTCTTTTGATGGTTTCTTTCACATGCAAGTTTTGGCAAATATACTATCAAGGTTGGTGGTTCAATGACCCAAGGAAGTTTTCAAGTAATCAGGGCATGTACTAAGTTTTGAATTCGAATCTCCGCAATAAAGAATTTTCACATATGCAAATTAGTATTAGCTGCCTTGGATTCCCATTGATGCTCTGGTAGGGTTGGATTAGGTTATGGCTCAGTCTAACTTGAGGAATGCATGCGGTTCTCACTATTTATGCCCATTCTGCAGCTCCCAGCGAGTAGGTGCTACTATGGTCATACCCAAGTAGGATAGCTACAATTGATTTCTCTGACCTACCCTTTTTAAATATTTACCGTTTAGACAAATATAACTTTTGGTCCAAAACTTAGGTAGTCAGGATAGCTGATGAAACAAGAAGAGGGAGATTATTAGATCACCATTTATTTTAAAAACTTAAATTGATTAAATTAATTATTTAATCAATACTTTAACATTTCTTATTATGCGTAGGATCAAATTTTTTTTAATAGGTGTGGCCAGCCCAACATGTAAAATGTTTAATTGAAATGAGGAGTAAATTGATTGAGACAAGGTTCTAACTAATTAGAACTTTTGGCTCTAATACCACGTTAAGTCACTATTTATTTTAAAATTTAAATTAATAGGAAGAGGTAAATTTAATCATTTAATCAATACTTTAACTTAAATTAAGACTCTTGTCTAATTCATAATTCACAAGAATATAATATATTAAAACAAGAATAAATCATAATCAGACTCTCCAGATCCTTAAACCTTGCAGTCGAATCCATACACCACTTCCAACTTTTTATTGCAATTTATCCTGGTTGGCCATGAACAACAAAATTTACAAGGATTAATCCAATCTCAGCCCATCTATTCTTTCAAACCAATCTCAAAGCCTGGAAAGCATTTCCTCCCAAACCCACCCCTAGGCCACTTCAAAGTAAACTTTCATGCATGCCTCCACGCAGTAAAATCAGCCAAATCTGGGGTGGCCGTAGCCTCCCAAAATGCAACTGGGTGGCCACACCACCTCGACCTTTTCTATGGGTGGCCGACCACCCCAATGGGTGGTCAAGCCACCCAATTTTTTGGTTGTTTTTGTTTTTGTTGTGCATGTACTTGTGAGGTTTGTGTCCCATATTGAGAAAATATAAAGAATAAAATTGGTTAATATACCTAAGTGGACACAAGCCCATTAGCTTAGGCTTTTGGGCTAGAAGTGGTGTCCTATTAAGTATATTAATTTACTCTTGTTTGACTTCTCTTGGTGTTTCTCTCATCAACAATTGTTGTGAGTGTTGTGTCCCATATTAGAAAAATATAAAAGAAAAGAGTGCTTATACCTAAATGGACCTTAGCCCATTAGCTTATGCTTTTGGGCTAGAATTGTGTTCAATTATGTATATTAATGTGTTCTTGGTAAAAACTCCATAATCGCTTTAATCTCCCAACAGTTTTAAATTTAAAATAAAATAATTATGAGTATTTTGGAAAAATGTATTCTATTCCTTAAGCCACTCATTTTTTAGTAGTTTAGCTAATCATGTATGTATGAAATTGGTAGTCCCGGAAAGATTTTATAATGTAGAAATATAAAGCAACATAATAAATAAAGAGACAACAAAATTAAGGTGGTTCGGCAATATGCCTACATCCATACACTAAAGCCTGGCCTATAGGCACACTAAAGCCTGGCCTATAGGCTACATCTTGCTTTTATTGAATGATTTAAATACATAAGAATGTTTTCTATTTATAGAGAACACATGAGGAATGAGTTTCATTTCTTAACAATGTCGGACAAGAGGATCAGGCTTTTATACAAGCCACTAGCCAAAGCCTCTCTTCCTTAGACAAGTGGGACAACCCACATATTATATCTAATAGCCATATGGGAATAAACTATTATTAAGAATAGTGTTTAACCTAACAAAAAAATAGCTACGATAGGATTAGCCATTCATTCTCAAGGGCAAATTTGATACTCTTGCTCTACTTAGCTCTTTTGACAGTTGGATTGCCACCAAGATCAATAGGCGTGCGAATCAACGTGCTCACAATTACATAGCTCAATGAATGGTACCACCCGCTCCACTGGCAGCTTTCCTATGTATTTATATCCATTGTTTAGAGCTCCTAGTTGTTAATGACAAAGATATATCCCTCTTGATTGATTTTTTTGTGGCCTCCCTTCTCACAACCCACGTACTTTCAGTTGTATTGCATGTTTATTTTCATGTTTAAGCTCTCTTTTTTTTTCTTTTAAAAAAAAATCACAAAAAAAAAGTGAAAAAATAAAATAAAATGGAAGGGACTTCCGCAATAGTCTCAACAAAGGGACAACTTTCACTGAAATTAGCACCAAATGAATCGATTTAGCTTAAGTTTTGTTAAGAAACGATAGAAGATCATATGCGTTATTTTTTTAACGGTTTAAATTTAATTTCACTCTCTCTTTCTCTCGATCGTAAAAACATAGTTTTTTTTTTTCGATACTTAAACATATATATATCTCTAAAAACAACCAACCCCAGAGTTGCCGGATCTAGTTCCTATTTAAGGTTAACCCATTAAGAGATACGGTTCCTCACGTACATCTCTCTCTCTCTCTCTCTTCTTGATGGAAACCTTTTCCCATTTCCACCAAACATTTCAATTAAGTAAATTCAAACCTCTAGATCGACAACCTTAATTTTCCCTTAAAAGAAATCAAACATGCTCTCATTTACATCCAAATCACCACCCTCTCATGGCTTCTGACAATGGCCACAGAGATCCAAAGGCTTCAAACCTTCCCTCCTCCATTCATAAGATTAAGTAGAAATAACTCCTCAATCGATGATGATGATGAGGATTCCCATCGATACACAAGCTTGAAGGACATCATCTTGATTTCTCCCCCAAAGAGTTGCACAAATCAAGAGGGAAATCATCATCATCACTATTTCGACTCCTCCAACATCGCCATCAGAAACCAGCTTGTCAAGCACGCAGCCTCGGCGTATCTCCAGTCAGCTGCGATCTTGGCTAGCCGAAACCAAAATCAAATCATGAGATTTTCGGAGAAGTTAAGGGATCGGACAACTTTCTGTACTTCAACTTGGAATGTTTACATTGCAAACCTCGTAACTGCATGTTTTAGGCCTATTTGCCACCTTTTTGCTTACATGCATGGCAAATAGTCTTATATATATATAAAATAATAATAATAATATCCACACCCGCAAACCCATAAACCACTTTCCGTCCTAATATGGATGGGTAAGTTATATGGGCGGACGGGTGGCTTGTACATGGGGCATAAAGCTACTTCATTCTCTTGTTCATTTTATGTGTTATATTATATGTTTTATGAGTGATACGACATACCATAAGCATCTTATAAATATTTCATCACGTTGATGTAGAAAGTTTAGTAGTCTTTGGATCAATTTTTGTTTAAAAGAAAGATTATGTTCAACTTTATTACGTTAGTTTTGTGGAATATTTATGAGATGCTTGTGTGTTACGTTTTTAATAGACAACATGTTCCCAAGATCTAGTAATTTGTATGTAAAAATTTAGGGAAATTGTAAATAATATTATTCGGTACAAGCAAGCTATTGAAAAATCTAATATTAGTATAGAGTTGTACATGTGAGTTTTGGAATGATCAGATTTCACCATTTTTTTTTTTTTTGTGAGTATTTCACCAATCTTTAGTTTGATTGAAGATGAGACTTAACCTGCCGGTAATTCCCCTTGAAGCCTTTTACCTCCACCACCGAAAGAGTGCTATTTATACATAGTTGTATACAATAAAACCAGTTGATTTTACACACTAATAGAAGACTCTTGTAACTATATATAGGAAAAAGAAAAGAAAGAAAAATGACCAAAAAAAGAAGAAGATTGATTTAGAGTGCTACACCAATATTATTAGACAATTCTAAGATAATAATCTAACATTACTTTAAAAATAAAAAATAAAAAAGAAGGAGAATTACGACAACAACTTCATGCAAACAATTTTATGATTTATTCAATCTAGACGGGCTGGCAATTATAGTTGACGGGTTCGGTTCGAATCAATTCGTTCAATCCACCAAACTGTCAAGGGTTAACCCTGACACAACCCGTTTAATTAAATTGGTCAACACAACCTACGGGTAACTCGATATGACCCATTTAACTTGTTTAATAAAGAGGTAACAAACAGGTTGACCCCTTTAGACCTAAAAGGGATTGTTCCAACACAACCTACTTCACTCAGTTCAACCTATATTTATTATATAAAAAATATATATAATTTCATAAATGGGTTAAACGGTTCAACCCGCAATGTCAAGTAGGACCGATTTATGATCTAAACATGTTTATGTCAAACCCTAATCCTCTAATTCCATGTCGAGTTTATACCAAATTTTTAGGTCATGTAGATCGAGAATAAAATAAAAATAAAGGTGGTGTAAAACCACAAGAGACGTAGGATGTTTCACAAGTCAAAATGTCAGTACCATGTAGTGACGTACTAAAGGACGTCAAACTATTTATGTCGTTTCATTTTGAAACCACGTAAATAGGTGTCGTTTGTGGCTAAAACGACACAAAAAAATTTCTCAACCGAGCTAGGGTATTACGCCCAAATTGAAACAACATGGCAAAAATAACGTAATTAAATTGATTGATGTCGGGTTTTTTTCCATAAATAATGTCCTTTAAAAAACGATATTAATTGCCCCTTTTTTTGTAGTGAGCTCTTTGCATGTAAAAGATATCATCCATTTTTAAACCAAAAAAAAAAGGTCTTTATTTTGAAAGTAACCCATGGATATATATATATACACACACAAAATTTATCTTGCTCATATATATATATATACACACACACACAACATTTATCTTGCTCATAATATATAATTTGAAGAGAAAGTGAGAAGGTATGGTAGGATGAAAGTAATTGTGTGGATGATGATGATGAACATAGTAGTGCAAGCCCATAACCATCCTGCTGTGTCTCCAACTTCTCTTTCCTATCATCATGATCCTGAAGATCATGCCGATTTTAAATTACCAAAATTCCCTAATTGTAGGGCTGTGTATTTATGGGTGCCATGCAATATGCCAGGTTGGACAACCTAGCGTTTTGTACAGGGCTTGTATGTTACATTGTTTGTCAAAAAATTGTCGTCCCTTTGGTTTTGATGTCGTTGATGATTGTGCTCTTGCTTGTATGGCTGCAACCACCACCTCTGGAAATGCTATAATCTCTCCCTCTCTCGAAATTTTAGCCATTACAAATTTTGAAAAATACCAAAATATCTATGATTTTCATTTTTTTTTTTAAAAAATGTTTTTGAAGTTAGAATTTTATACAAATGTCAAAGGTATAAACATCATGTAATGTTTAAAATTTGACGAAGGGGTTTAAATTGAGAGCAATTGAAACTTCAAAGGACTAAATTGAGAGTTTTTGAAGTTTATGGGCATATTTCAAAACAGGTAGAAATTCAGAGATCTTCAATAAATTTTTTCCTAATTTTAAAAAATACCTCGTTTTTAAAGTGACACAAGATGAACTTTTAGAATTATTCATAATTATTAGTTGGTTCTCTCTTATATTGACTCTCTACTTATTGAAAAATATTAAATAAAATGTTTGTATATGTGCCAAGTGTATGCAGATGATCGGCGTCGATCAAGTGAGATGCGTGGAGTAGATTGTCTCCACAGTTGCTTTGTATAATAGAATATATTATTGGCCATGCTTTCGGCCAATATTCTACATTATATATATATATATATATATATATATATATATATATATATAAATCATGGTTGCTTTGTATACTACATGAAATTATTGGTCATGGTTGTTTTGGCCAACTTTTATTGATATTAATAAAAGAGAAAATGTATATCATGGGTCTTCATATGGAGGTTGATCAATAGCCATGATCATTTGATCAAAAAAAAAAAAAAGCCATTATCAATATGGGATTTTGCCTTTTCTTTTTTAATTATTTTTTTATATAATGGGCATAACCACATTTTCAAAGTCATTTATATTCTCTATTGAATAATTTTATACAACTGCTATATAATTGAGATAATATAATAAAAAAATAGCACTTTTATTATTAAGGGCATATAAAAAGAAAAATCAATAACCAATTATCATCTGCCACAAATTTTTATTGTCATGTTATTACAAAAATAGAATGAGCGTATACTATTTGGACAAGATTTTGACAACATTGAAGTCTTGACAATGGTCTTATATTAGTTCCTTACGCAATAATTGGCCTTTCCTATTTGTATAAACGAAATATGACATTATAAGCTTCTTGGAAATAAAATCAAAATTTCCATCGTTATAATTATTATGATACATGAACATGCTAACACTCATTAGCAAACTAATTTCTTAAACATTTTCAATATTGCTGAAAACTTATTTCCCCATTTTGTTTTACCAGTTAAAAGTTTAACAGTTTAAAAAGTCTTAGATATGGTTGAAAATCTTAGAATTGGTTTGCTTTATTGCTGCCCCATTTCAAACCTCAACTAATAATTTTTCCAATTAATAATAATAGAGTAGAAAATAAAAGATCGAGGAACCTTTTGTAAACACCTTTATACCAGGAGTAGAGACATTGTTCTAACTTGTAGTAAACCCCAAAGAGAAGAAAATGCAGTATGTACTATAATGCTCTTTCACCTTTCAAAATTTTCATATACGACAAAATGGAAATGAGTAATACTAGAAATTGTATTTTTATCTTACAATTATCCCACAATGTTGATGTTACAATCCCTATCAACTTTTGGATCAATCATTGTTAAAATAATAATAATAATAATTAAGGATTGATTTAGACTATCACACCAACATTGTGAAATAGTTGTGAAATAAAAATGTAGTTTATAACGTTATTCATGCAAATTTACCATCTGCATGTCTTTGAAATGATTCTTATACAAGTATACTCTATCCTTTCATGGAACATTTCTTTCCGAAACCTACACTGTGCTTTCCTGATAACTTCTCTGTATGGCTGTTTCAAACCGAGCTCAACTACTTACCTGCAAGTAAAACAAACACAAACACAGAACACAGCCTGCTAAGCTACCTTAAAAAAGCAAAGAGCCAAACTAAAAAGAAACATGCTAAAACAGATTGGGGTATACCTTGGTTTTAACTATGAATGACAAAGTCCTTTGCCATAGGCTATTTGGACCACTGAGTGAAGAAATCTGTCCTCCATGATCCTTTCAACTGAAGGTCCCATTTCATGGACAAATCTGACAGACTCTGACAGTCGATTTAGTAGGTTCATCAAGGCAATCACTTCATTCCTTTGCAACTGCAGCTGAAGGCCAATGCAACATGATTTAGTGTTTAGAATTTTAGAAAAGAAAAAGAACTGTTTGTTCACCGATGGGCCTCGCTTTTTTTATTTTGTTTTCTTCTGATTATTCCACTATATCTCGTAGATTAATGCTACTCTTCATATCAACTCCACACTGACTGATGTGACATGATTTAAGTGACAAACACTTTTGGTTTTTTAAGTGACTGAAATAGGATGCTACTTAAAACATGCTACGTCAACTGATATAAAATGAGTGATAAAGGAGTGTGAAGAGTAGCATTACTCTATCTTGTACTTGTGTCAGCACACTGAAAGTTCTGATCTTGTAGGAAAATTTGAGTGGCTTCTAACTTAATAATCTTTCTGATAATACTATAGATACTAACCACTTTAGGAAGAATATTTCAGTGGCATAAAATTGGAATTTGGAATTTCAAGTTAACTGTAGAAGATACTTACATTCTGAGCCGAGTGTTCCTGACCATTGACAGAGAAGAGGATTTTCAATGCAGTACCAAGACCAAGGACCTGAAGCTTTCCCCACAGACGACACTTCTCACATCCTACACAGTCCATCAATGCACTGCAATGGCAATCATCATTGCCAGAAGGTTGAGCCAATCAAATTAGTAGTAATATAATAAAAGTGAAAGTGGAACTATGTAGAGTAAAACTTGTCATTCAGCATTTTATCCTGCAGTGAGAGGAATATTTAAAACCAAGAGTGGTAACACACGTTCGGGATTCTTCATTCCAACCAAAATATTAAAACGAAAAAGGATTGAGTTCAGACTTTTACACACATGATACCAGACAAGTGGTGAGAACTCCATTCTAAACAAATGATAATAACTTTGCAGTGCTTTGCTTTAGTAGAAGAGCAGAAAATGCAAAAATGAGGGAAAAGGTGGGAGAAACAGGGAAGTGGGATATTTTGGGCAGTCCACCAGGCCCAACTTTTTGTGTCCGCCCGAATTGGGCTGAAAGGAAGGCAAAGGAAGCAGCAATACCATGATATTACCACGATGCCCCTTGTTCTCTATTCCACCATATTCCCTTGTATAAAAGAATATAAGTCAAATAAAGATATAGTTATCGTTTCCCTTCCCTTAACAAACCAAAGAAGAGAAAATCATTCTCTTCCCCTTTTCTTCTTTCTTTAGTTTTCTCTATCCAAACATACAAATGAAGAAACCTCTTCCCTTCCCCCCTCCTCCTTTGATCTTTTCTTTTTTCCAAATTCATTTCCCCAGATGCCACCAAACAGTGCGTTAAGAATGAATTCTACAAACTCCTTGAGACACTACCCATACCTTTTCCTTTGATTTCTTTGCAAGTAAAAATGACCATTAATTAAATGGGTTACGAGAAGCACCTTATGTTTCTGAATTGCTTTTGTATTTGCTGCTTTAATTCAGGTCCACGTTGACCTTTCCACAATTTGGCTTCATCAAATGGAACTGGACATGCAGCTTGTAGTTTGGGATTGAAAAGCAGCTGTCTCATCAAGGACTGTGTCTTCAGGTCTTCATTTGGGTTTCCAGTATCGTACTCAGCATATTCCAAATAATCTGCTGCCTAAAATGCATTCAGCCAGTGATGCAATCAGGATGAATTTTATTCATCATTATAGCCCCATCAGGATACACAGTTTATACTAACTTTTTTTTCTAAATAAATAAGTACAGTTTACATAACAATACATTATTACATATTCCATCAAGTGAAATATTTCTCATATATTACGATACCTTACACACACACACACACACACACACACAAAAAATATATATATATATATATAGGGCTTGAAGAAGGAATCAAGAGTTAACACTCACCTTTGTCACAGCTCGAAGAACAAAGAGAAAAGTGAAGTACAAGTTTCCGACACGATCTGGATAACTTAGGACCCGATCATACATCAAGGAGAGATTTTGACCCCACTGAAATTGAAAAGATAAAAAGGCAAGATTAAAGAATGGTCAGATCTCTCAATACATTATTATTGCAAAAAGTCTTGGGGAAGGTTATACTTTGGCCCCTATGCTGGGCAAAGTTTCTTGCATCTGAAACTACCCACTTCTAATGTAAGTTTTTGCTATGCAGCAAGTTGCAGCCTAGATCATGTAAATGAAACATCAGTTACCAACTAAAATTTTGAAATATCTATAGTGAAATATACCAACAGAGCTCTATCTTTAATCATTATATTTTTTAAAATTTTAAAAGTAAATGGAAGGAAAAATTAAAACAGCTTTACCGAAATGTAAAAATAAAATTTTTAGGGTGCAACATAGAGGGCTCAGAAAATAAGTTGCATTGACCATGGGTTAAGAAAATATACTGGTCAAAATGGGTAAAATATGTAATTTGGAAAAACTATGTGAACCATCTGTTGTCAAGAGTAAAATGGCAAGTGTCTAAGGGTACGATAAATCAGAATTTGTACCAAGTTTGTAGCTTCATCGAGTAGATAATCAGCAGCTATATGGATAGAAATCGATGAGTGAAGACCAGATATCAGTTTGTACAAAATTTTTTCCTCTTGGCATAACTCTTCGGATGGATCTGCAAAAGTTGAAACAGCACAACATAGTTGTAATAAGGATCATGTTAAGAAGAACTCACATCATAACTGCTCAATATCTAGAAAATGAATGAATTCTCAAAGAAGACTAATTAAATTCTAACAATTACAACTAGCCACTAGGTGATTGAGTATAAACACATAACATTTTTTTTTTTGTAACACTAAACACATAACATTAAATGGGGCATCATGAAGCCCAGCATTTTAACAATAATAAGAAAATACCATTGACTTCAAAACCTCTACATATTAGAAAAAGAAAAATATATCACTTTTAATTCTTTGAAACTTCAACGAAAGTGAGGATGCTATGTCCTATATCCAACATCAGAAAGAAAAATCATTTTTGGGGGCCAAATGGGCACTGAAAATAAAGGAAGCAAAGATTGCAGTGGGAACCCAGCATTCAGATGAAGCAGGGACGTTAATCACCAATTTAAGAGTATCATTCTAGCTCCTCCCAATGAATTCAGTAAAGGGGCAGAGGACCTCCCCAAAAAAAAAATCCATGGCAAGCGCTCAGCATCCTTTGTTCAATAAAAACAAAACAACAACAATAACAAAGGAAAAGTATATCTCCCTCGACGTTTCACGAAATGACACTGCATTCTCCACTAGTTTTGAATTATACAATAGCCTACCATGAATTGGAAAATATTATACACTGATGACCCTCAAGACATTAACATTCACCATGATGACCCTCAAGGCATTAACATCCACCACATGAAGAAACGGAACTTTTTGTTAACACGAAAATGTCAATTGGGAATTGATTAAAATGTATACAATACTATTTTGCCTATAAATGGCAACATTATTATACTTAATAACCACTGCACTAACCATCAGGAGCTAAAATTATTAAGGGAGCTTAGTACCAATTGGACTATTTCAGCTTATATTCTTTCAAACCTGTTGCTCCTCGCTCAATCTTGAAGTTTTGGCTAAATTTCATACTATTGAAATTAAACTACATTTTGAAGAATTTTACTTCGTAGAACATAATTTTTAAAATTATTAAAAGTTGAAAAAACAGAAATCAAGTGTCAACCATCATTTTTGGGAAAAACTATTTTTGCTTTGGTTTTTCTGTGTGTAGATCAGTAAGACAATTTGAAATATTGGTTTTAGTGGCTTAAGGATGACTGGTGTATAAGGATTAAGGGAGGTTAGTATCTAATTCAAAGCATGGAGGAAATGTTAGGTAATTTTGCGAAAGCTTAAGGGAGGTTAATGTAATTTTCCTAAGTAGAAATATTAACAGTAGTGAAAACCATTAAAAACAATTACTTTGAAAGAGAGAAATGCATTATCCATAAATATGCAGGCATAGAACAGAAAATGAGAACTCACATTTCGGGCAGTTCTCACTGTAGATAGCATCCCATATCCTTCTGGCAGATGGACCAGTGTAACCAGTATAGCGCTCAGGATTCAGTTGAAGGTTAACATATGTCATCTCAGCTGCAAATATTGATGGAATGTCAGTTGTAAGCCATAATAATCTTCAGGGATTAAAGTCATCCAACAACAAACGTAATCCACAACATTCATATTAACATTTGACATTAACATCAACACTTAATTCAAATATGATACGAACAATTGTCGGTTTCATCATCATTTGTCCAGGGATTGTCTGCTTCTGTCCAGCCTCTGAAAGATTTGCTATCTATTGTACGGTCCACAGCTGCTTGTGGCTTTCCCTCTTGACAGATAGGATCCTCTTGTGTATGGGGCATCTTAAATGATTCAGGGAACTCACTATCTGGGCATTCACAAACACTGCAATCCCGCAGACGGCACATACCATCATCAGGCCAGAAAGGGCAGTCACACCACAACTTAGCCTGCCATTAATTAGATTCACAAGGACTTTCAGCTAAGTAAAACAATTATTTCAAGAATAGAAGCAAGTAACAATGCTTTAAAGGGGGGAAAAAGATTTTATTTACATAGATAATTTACACTTAGATAAAAAAGACCTAAGGTTGTATTTATGGCAAGGGATTTCACATATGTAATCAGTCATATAGGTTAATACTTGCTATACCTGGACCAGAAAAACTTTAAACATCTGCAAAAACATGGCTTGTTTTCATTCTGGTACCTTGGTATCATGCCAATATTTATATTAATATCATAGTAAAGTTCCATTATTTAATGATCACTCCCCTCTCTTCCCCCCCAACAAAAATAAATAAATAATAAATAATATATGGTAATGAAGAAAATGTATGACTACCAGTATTCCATTTCCTAAATGGATGAAAATAAAGGTATTCCTAGGCCAAACAAAGGTAATATCTTTTAAAAAAATCTACCAATATTTGTGTGTGTACACGCATGTGTGGGCATGTGTGTATATGGAGCATTTCTATATTGATACAACATACATGTTCCAAAATGTACATTGTAACTAATGAGAAGGCATCTCATTTCAGTCCACACACTCATGAGTTTAAAAGCACATTAGCTCCTTGAAACAACTTGCAAACTATAGGTATTATGATAGGTAAAGACCATTTTTATTAGTTAGTTCAAAAAACAAAAAATAAAAAAAGGAAAAAGGAAAAATAAAAAACATTTTTATCAGTAAAGTCTCATATAGTGTAACCATTTTCTTGATATCCTACTTAAACAACATAAAAATAGTACAACAGAAAAGGACCACATAGTAGTTCCTCACATAATTAGCCTACTCCTAAACAATAAATTAAAAAACTAGAGTACCTTGAAATACCGAAAGAACGCGGTTTTAACAAGCTCTTGAAGCGATGGATGCAACAGTTCCTCATTAAGACGGTCCACAGTTTCATAATCACAACAACAATCTTCAACAATCCCGCTATACTGCACAATTGTAAAACCAAAAACCAATTAACAATCAAAAATCACAAAGGACTAAATTTGAATAAAATTCAACTCTAATTTCCCACTCAGGTCTTACAAAACAAAGCAAAACAACAAAAAATGGCCATTACAAAATCAGTTAATTGATTTGGCAAAAACACAAAGAAAGGCAGAAACATTGATTAATTTTTTTGAAATTACAAATATTTTGAACTAAGAAATGGAAACCATTTCACTCAATCAAGCCTAATACAAAATGATTTAGCTCAATTGTCCTAAAGCCTTCCCAAGAATCTAAGATTTCCATTCTTCCAATGCATTTTCCATCATTTTCTCAGTAGCCAAACAGAACCTCTAAGAAAATGAAAAATGAAACTTCCCAAAAAAAAACAAGGAGAAGAATTCACCTTAGCACAGCGACAAGGCGTGCGAGTTAGTCCTATGAGCGACAAATTCGGAGAGGTCCTCAAAGACACAGCCACAGCAACAAAGATGGCGATGAGAGCCCCAGCCACCACCCAGTTCCATCGCTTTCTACGGCCCATGTTCTCAGCCTTTGCCTTCACCATCACCAGCCTCAATCAAACAATGCCGAAACGTCTTCCAGCCCTCTGTTTGGCTCCCTAGAAAACGAAGGAAAATGTGATATCAGTGGCAAACTCAAAGTTGTGGGTTGGTTAATTGTGGAATAAGCGGTGGACTTAGAGCATCTCCACCAACATTATATATTTTAGCTATCCAAAAAGCCACATTCTCTGCTATAGCTACTTACTTTTTCAATATATACCCCAATAGATTTTCTATTCTTTTCTTTGTTTTCTTTAAATGTTATTTCTTTCTTTTTCATTTATTTCCAAAAATCATATTTTCAAACAGGAACATATGGCATGCTTTTCCAAAGGCATCAGGTCTTGAAACAACAACAGCTCAAAATCTGTCCCAACAAAAGGCTAATATGAACATAGGTGACACAATGAGTAATCCGAATCTTCCTCTAAAGAAAGGAGGAATTAAAAAAGGCCCTAAAAATGGTATTATCTCAAGTGTGGCTCATTTAACTATCAATCTATGCTCATATTAGCCTGAATGCTAATATAAGAAAAACATAACTTGCTAAGGACCATGAATGTTACACAAAAGGGAAAAAATGGGACCCCCCTACATTATAAGAAACATACAACTTTCCCAGTCGTTACTTGTACGAGAAGAACATTGCAGGAAAATGGAACAAATTTGCAGGGCATAAAATTCACGTCAATCAGATGCAAGTTATCGAAGAACTCATGAAGGCCAAAAACCAAAGGTACAAACAAAGCAAACAGCGCAAGCGACAGATCAACGAGCGAATTCTCAAAACCCAAGAAAACCAACAAAGAGGGTGTACCTCAAACAATCATATACGAATTTAAAAGCCTCAGAACCCAAATTTCCAAAAACTCATCAACTATCATTGACAATTCGACTACCAAAAATCAAAATTTGCCCTCATGCATTGTAATCTTGAAGGTCGACCATGAATGAGAAGAAACACAGGCTGACGGAGCTCAAAGACTCACCTTCAACCGGGCGAACGAGGGAGAGAAATTGGGTCCACCTTCAACCGAGCGAGCAAAGAGAAGAGGGACAGAGAGAGGCCGAGAGAGAGAGCGAGAGGAAGGAATTTCAGAGACAGCGATGAAGAGGGACAGGAAAATGGGGAGAAGCGATTAAGAAACGTTAGAAGAAGAATGTAGAAGTTGTTGTCGTAGAAATATGATTCGAAAGGAAAGGAAAGTCGGTGGGTGTCGCCGACGGTATTCGTTCGTTAAATTCAACGGCTGGCAAGTCAGAGAAGAAGATTCCTGGAAAACCAACGGCGGGGACTTCGGCTGAAACGCAGTAAGCCCGGCCCAAGAAATGGAGAAAATGCTATTTTTATTTTTGTTTTTTATTTTTAAGAAATATGAACAAATTTATGCTAATTTAGGTTTTTAGATTTTCAATTTCATGGCCCATTTGTGTGAAAGTCAACTAAATTTTCAATGTCATCTTTGGGAGAAAAAAAAAATAGTCAATGCGGTTTATCCATCTTTAATTAGCTTCATCTTGTATCAAAATAAACTCAAAAGTCTCTAAGGTATTGCAAAAAAACAAAAAAAAATTTAGTTCGCACGGTCAAATTATGTCCACTAATTTAACAAATTCGGTTAATGTGACATTAAGTTAAATAGGACAAATATTACAATTTTATTGGATGTGACATTTTATGCTATCTGAATCTTATAAGTTAGGAAACAAAATTTGATTGTAAGGGTTTTTTTTTTTTTGGTATATTTAAGGGACTTTTGAATTTATTTTGATTCCACCAAGAGTTAATTGTAAAACAGGTAAATTATAAGGACTGAATGTTACATTTTTTTTCCAAATCTTTAATTATATATATATATATATAATTTAAGAGATATAAGTAGCTACAGCCTACAGCTCATGCAAAGTAATAGACAAATACGATCATGAAGGGGTAATGGTCTCCTCCTTCACATGATAAGATCAAATACAAATGTAATTTGGCCGCATCGTTTTTGGAAAGGACTAAGAAATAACCTGTTTGATCAGCAATTGAATCACACATAGGCTAATTTTAGTATAATATTTTGGAAATAAAACGTAAACGAATACTACCCTTTACACCCATTTTATCACATTCACCTCACATGGTTGGCGTGGCATGAGTTGAATGGATGTATCAAGTTTTGTTTCTTTAAGAGACCATTCAACCCGTACCACGTCAGCTGGTATAACGTAGACGTGATAAAATAAATGCAAAATTTAATTAGATGGAACAACAGGAATACAGGATGCCATATAATTTGTAGGTTGTATATATAAATTAGACAAGCATAAAGGCTACAAGGTGTTAAATTTGCAATTTAAGTCTTGAATAGGTAATAGTCAAAATAATGATATAATTAGGGAGGGAATAGCAGGACGGAACACACATATATATATAAGTCAAGTTTTGGTTTAAAGAGTGCTTGAAATTATGACACGTGTCTTGAACATATGTGTTTTTGTAAGTGAACCAACTTTCTTAGAAAGTGCCTAAAATTGTGACACTTGGTGTTTTGAAGTAAACCTCCATTTAGATGAGACAATTAAAACGTAATGCATTTAAAAGATATGGATTTTATTTATAATGCATTTAAGTCTTTTAATGAATAAAACAAAAGGTTTCTAAATTCTCTTTCTTTATTTAATTTTATTTTTATCATCTCTTGGTTTTTGGGACCTTCTGTTTATATCCGCAATATGAGACAATTAAAACGTAGAGGTTTTATTTGAAACGCATTTAATTGATATTTTAATTAAAAAAACAAAACAAAACAAAAGGTTTTCAAATTTTATCTTTCTCTCTCTGATTATTTTTCTTTTTTATTCTATTGCTTCTATTTATATCTCAATGTTATTTTGTAAATTTTACACTCAATTTAAGAAAAAAATGAAAGAGAGAGAGAGTTTTTTGTCATTGTTTCTTAATGAAAAATATAAAATAAAAAAATATATACTACAATTCTTTCCTTTATTTTCCTGTTTCTTTTTTCTTTTTTGTTTGTAATAACAGTTCTTTACAATTATATTAAAAAATATATATATCATTTTTTTTAATCTTTATCCAGTGGTTATGTTCTTTCATTTTCGTTTGTGTCCCTTATATTTTTTTCTAATTTATATATTATTTTAATTCAAATGGATTACATATCTTTTGCAAATTTTACATTGAATTTTGAAAATTTAACAATTAAAACGTATGATTTTATTTGTAATATATTTAATTGTCTTAATGAAGAAAACAAAAGGTTCCAAATTTTCTCTTTCTCTATCTTTTTTTTTTTTTTTTAACCTTTTATTGCTTTCTGTTTATATCCTACATTTAAAATATAAACAATTCTTTTCTTACTTTCTTTCTTTCTTTTTTTTTAGCTATAACAGTCATTTTCAATTATATTAGTATTTTTTTTTCATTTTTTTATCTTTATCATGTTGTTATGTTCTTCCATTTTCATTTTTGTCTGTTATATATATATTTTTCTTTCTAATTTATATTTTTTTTATTCAAATTGATTACTTTTCTTTTATAAATTTTATATTGAATTCGGGAAATAATAGTGAGAGATAGTTTTCTTTCATTATTTTTAGTTGACTATTTTTTACTTTGAGTTGTTGTTTATTGAGTAATTCGTTTTTCCGTTTACATGCTTAATTAATGGATGGCATGCATTGGTTTTCAAGGTTTTATTGGAATTGGGCAAAGTATAGAGTAGAAATGACAATTTCTTCTAATTTATATATTATTTTTTATTCAAATTATTTTCTATTTTTTATAAATTTTATATTGAATTCAAGAAAATAATAACGAAATAGAGTTTCCTTCCTAACGTCATTTTTTGTATGAGGTATGACCTTTTTAGATTATGTTGATGTTCGTTGAGTGTTTTTTCTTCTTTTTTTTTCCCTTCCTCTGTTTGTCCTGAAAGTAGTTCCTTTTACGTTATTATATATGTGTAAGATAGGCGAAAGGAAAAAATAATAATAATAATAAAACAAACTTTATTTGATAAGACTTTTTCCTATACCTCTTAATTTTAACGGAACTAGGAAAAATATAGAGAAATAGATATTTATTTTATGTGGTTTTGTTTTTCCTTTTTCCTTATTTTCGGTTCTAATTTATATATTATTTTTCATTATTTTTTATTTTTTTTCAGTGTTCCAATATTGCTTCCACAATTGTTTTTTTCATCTTTCTTTTATGAAAGAGATAAAACTACTCCTATGGGAATACATATTTTAACATGTTTTAATTTATACTTATGTGTTTATTTTTTTTGTGTGATTTACTATGATTTTTATGTAAAATTTAATGTGCTTAAATTAGAATTAATTAAGGGTCTTATGTTTTAACTCGTTATAGGTTTTCTTGTTATTTTCTTTTTCCTTTACACTTCTTTCTATTTTAAGGGGACTTTTTTTAACATGTTTTAATATATATGGATTAAAACTAAAATTATATATGGTTCTTATGATAGTATTATTAATTTTTTTTTTAATTGTATAGCTATATATGGTCAGCAATATACTGTTGTATAACATTTAGTATTTTTTTATTGAATACGCATAATAGATTTTTTTTTACACAACTTTTTTAACCTATAATTTAAAAAAAAAAAATGATAGAGATGTGTTTTAAGTTTTGGAATTCAATTACAATGAATAATTCCGCGCAATGTGCGGGTTATGAGCTAATTATCTACTAATGTGAAAGTTGTAACACCTATAGCACCACTCAAATTGTTTTTTTTTTTAACAAAAAACAAAAAAAGGTTGGGCAACCCAACAATAAGCCCATATACAACAAGATCACTAGAAATAAACAGTTCCCAAATGAATAACATAGCCCTAGGTATTCTTGGCACAAACGCCAAAAAAATTGGTCTTCATTTAAGCCGAAAGAACAACCGCTATGGCTGCACACCGAAGCAAGAACCATAGCAGTAAAGGGGGCATTGATAGAGGTCAGATTGAAGTCATCGACAAGAGGCACTAACTTGGTGTTTGGAGAACACCTAACAAAAAAATTTGCAACCAGATCTAAAGATCACTATAAGCAAAAACCACTAACCGCTAACCGTTATCCAGTAACCGCTTTTATGTGTGTGTAAATATATATAAAAATTTTATAAATGATGTCGTATGTAGTAAGGTATTATCATATTACCAAATTATTAACTGCTAATTGTTGGTTAACCACGTAGATGATTAGCAGAGACGATTAGTAAATTTTACTAATTGCCTAGGTGATTACAGTTAGCGGTTATAACCAATAACCACTAACTGTAATTGCATTTTCACCCCTTGCGGGGAACCAAAGATTATCTTCTTCCATTCAACTCTTCAACCTTTATTTTAATATTTGTGAAGAAAAAAATAGAAAATTGGAAAATCAAAACTTTATTATCGGTCCTTTATCCTAATAATTATCATCTCTCAAGTGTTTGCTTGCTTCCCTTGTTCATTGCCATCTCCAAATGTTGATAAAAATGATAACTCTTAACATTTTTCTTTGCTTTAACATCTCTTACTTTTTTGGGAATTAGTCACTTTTCAACTTCTTAACCACAACCTTTTTTTTATTGTTATTATGAGATCGAAAAGCCTAAAAAGATTTTACTTGTGGGAAGGGACAGAACTAGAACTTCTTACGGAACGAGGCCAAAAGAATAAGTAAAATTTTTTGGTTGCGGACTATTTTTTTCCTTAGTTTTTTTTTTATAATATTTTTTGGTTATCTGGGTTTCTTTTTTGATTTTGTTTTATAAAAATTTTGGTTGTTTCTTATTATCAAAAACAATTATAAAATATTATTGTCTACAATCAAATAACTAAAATTAATTTGCAGCATCCACCCTCACAGACTCTGTAAATTGCTTTTGTAGCATGCAGTTTTAGGGATTTGTTTGTGAGATTATAGACCAACTGGCTAATGTTTTTTTCGGCATTCTCTATTGCGGGCAGCTGTAGGGCCAAAATTTAAATTGGAAAGGGGCCATAGGCCCAAATGGGTATAAATTACCCCATGTGAAAAAAAATTCCTACTTACCGTTTATTGGTAAGGGTGAAAAGGTGGGTGGTAAATAACCACATGTTAATTGCATTAATCGCTAGGGGAATTAAGTGAGCGAAGCTCTCAACTTGTACTTAACTCAATTATTAAATGAGACATTTCATGAACATAAATATTAAACGAAGTAAGCTCTATTCGGTTCAGTTAGATTTATGAGCAACTCATATAAGGGTTGAATTGATAAATGTTCACATAGTTGCTCATATTAATATTAAAAATTGATGATTTTTTTTTTAATGTTTTTCTAATAACATCATTTTATTATAAAATGATACATATTCTCTATTTTCGAAATCAAGTACCTTATTGTATTGACTCATACTCCATACTCAACTAGTTACGTTAAGCAAATGATCATATACAAGTTAACTTTTTGAACCGTTTAAGAGTACTTAAAGTTCAAATTTATAATTAAAAAAATTAATAAAATTAAATATAAGTGTTAGCTTGTGAGCTGACTCGACTCGGCTCGAGCAAAATTTATACAAGAAGAGCTCAAACAAGGAAATCTTGCCCATCACCACCACCATTGATGGACAGTAAGAGAGGGTATTAGAATACTTCCTCTATTTTCATTCCACTAATTAACTTCTAGATTTATTTTTCTGAAAATCTTATTATTTGTTATGAAAATATCAATAACATACACAATTTTTGCCTTTGCCTTTAAGAGCTAGAGTGTATATTTATTTAATCAATAAATAAATAAAAAGATTAGCAAATATTCTACTTGTTAATTTCTTGTTTTCTTGTCACGTGCCAACAACGTTAAAAAGAGCAACACCTACCATGTTAATAGGTCTGCTTCACTTTTAAGTACTTTGGAGCAAGAAAGTTAAAAGGGATCAATAATACTTGATATTATCAATATCTAGTGAAATTATATTTAAAATCATTTATTGTCTTGTACTTTATTCTTGGTTTATTACAGAATTACTAATAAACTCTGAGTAAATCTAAAAACTTATTTATGATACAATTAGGCTGACTTGGAGTGCCCATAAATAATATTTGACTTTATGAGCTTTTTTTTAATAAAGGTTAACTCCTCACTAATTCAAAAAGTAGGATGAAGCGAATTTAATAATTTAATAAGTATTTTAATTTTTTTTTTTTATGTGTATGCTTAAATTCTTTTTAGGTGATACATCTTAACATGTAAAATATTTTTAATTTCAAATGGAGTGATCAATCAATTAATCGAGTTAAGATTTAAATTCATAACTCTGACTCTAATAACATGTTAAATTATTAATTACCTCAAATCTAAGGTGTACAAAAGTTGAAATTTGATACATACCCATCACATTTTCTAAAAGAAAATAGTCAGATGAGTTTGAAAATGGTCAATGCAGTACTTCTGGAATACTTAATTAATTAAAAAAATCACAAGTATTATATTTCTTGAAATAGAAAAGTCATGGTCAAATTTCATATCTGTCTTATGATTTCATTGTGGATATTCACAAACCCAAAAATAATAATAATAATAATAATAATTAATTTCTCTCCAAGCAATCATTTCCTTCTGGCCCCTCTGCTTATCCTGTCGTACAAACTGCCACTCTCTCTCTGGTTCTCTCTGAGTGTGTCTCTCTTTCTCGCCCTCATCATGTTTCTCTGTTGATTCGGATATTGCAATATTATATAACATATTTCATAATTTATAAAATAATTACCAAGGTATTATTCAAGTTGATCAATTGTACAAGATATTATCTTGGTTAATTTGATATTACTACATCAATTATATATAATTCCCCACATCTTGTTTTTCCTTGCATTTTGTCTGTGCATTTTTGGTGCAAAAGTGTGGAATATGATAAAATATTTATTTTTTTGAATGATTATTCTATAATTATTTGGGTTTACATACTCATCAAATATAATTAACTCTGTCCTCTCATATTAATTTTTTTTCAAAAAGTCCTCTCTAGGTTTCTCTCTCGGAATACCTAGATTAGAGGTGGTCGAGTCTTCGGGGCCTCTTGGCTTTGGTCCGAGGAGTGTGTTTTAGGGAGGAATTGCGTAAGACACGATGGTCGACGATGTAGATACCTGTGTGGGAAGGTAGCACTTATTGGTGGTGAAAGGAGGACGATTACATCGAGGGTGAGGTTATGGGTTCTCGCGAGAGAGGAGAAATGTTTGGTGGGAGGATAGGGGAAGAACGGAGAGTGAATAAGGAAGCTTTCCAAACAGTCCTTATGCGATTGTGGAGAATTGTTGGCTCTGTGGTCTTTAATGAGGTCCAGGAAAACTTATGGGTGTTTGAGTTCACAGACAAGGATGACAAGGACCGTGTGATGGCAGGAGGCCTGGTCTTTTGATAGGCAAATACTCATATTGAATGATTTTAATGGTAATGTGCCGCCATCCCAAATGCAGTTTACCCACTCCCCATTTTGGGTACAAGTCCATGATCGCCATTGATATGCATGAATCAAGCGTGGGCACAAAACTTGGGGCTTCCTTAGGGAGCCTTGAAGAAGTTGATGTTGGAGATGGTATGGGATGGGGACATTGCTTACGATAAGGGTTGTCATTGACTTACGGAACCCGTTGGAGAGAGGAAGAGCAATTCACCTTAATGGGAAATCTCATTGGGTTACATTCAAGTATGAAAATTGCCAATGTTACATTTTCGATGTGGGCGTTTTTACATGGAGCAAAAGGTGTCTGCATGGAGGCCGATCGCGCCAACATGTGCAGCGGAGGCATCCCAATGGGGTGTGGTTGAGGGCGGACACGGGCGGCGACAATCAAGGGCACGGGGCGATGCGGGAGGAGGAGAGGCGATTCCGGAGACTCCGTCGGTGATGGGTGGTGGCAGGCGGGGGGTCCTCATCGTGGGCGACACCTCCCATGGAGCGATGGAAGTGGGTCGGAGATTTTGCACATACCGGTTTCCAATCCTCCATGCATCTTGATCCATCGTGGGAATGACGGGTTCTCTCATCTGGGGAATGTGGGGAACTACGATGAATTATGGGGTGAGGGATAGCGCAGCGGCGTAAGCGAGAATGTGGGGGTAAAAGTCAAGCGATCAATGGGTCTATCATAGGACACAACTAATGGGCGTGGGGCACGTTTACGATGATAAGGCGGTGGGATACGTTGAGGGTACCAGTGGGGCTAGTGAGGCAAGCCCATGTCAGTCGCATAGCTTGAAGATGGGCCTTCAGCTGGATCCGTGTGTTGGGAGGCGTCTGAGGTGGTTTATTTAGTGGGCGAGACCTCGTCAAGGAGAGAAGGCCCAAGACTCAATCTCTGCGGTGGCGGCGATGGCAATCCTCACTCCTACGGACCTTCAGGTGAAGGGAAGCATGGAGGGGGGAGTGTCAAGGGTGGGCAACGACCAGAAGATTCTTTGCCTAACCCTGTGCTCGTCACTCCCGAGGAGGTACCAGGCAGGCCATCTTCAATAACTACTGAAGGTGGTGGTTTGTTACGAAAATGGAAGAGACAAGCACGTGGTGTGAGGGGTTCTGTGCTCCCACATGGAGCTCAAGGCCAAGCAGGCTCAAAAAGGAAATCACAAGATAGGCATGTGAAGAACAAGACTGGAGGGGAAAAGAGGACCAGGCGGTTGGCTCTAGAGGAGAGTGTAGCTGAAGATCAAATGGCGGTGGCTGGTAACCAGCCCCGCCAATCGCCATGATTCTCCTTAGTTGGAACTGCCGAGGGCTTGGGAACCCTCGGACAGTTCGGGACCTTTGCCAGATGGTAAAGGAGAAGAAGCCTAGTTTGTTGTTTCTAATGGAAACAATAAGCACACGGAAAAAGCTTGATTGGTTACGTGTAAGATTGGGGTTTGAAGGAATGTTTGTGGTGGACCCGGTTGGGCGGAGTGGGGGATTGGCACTATTTTGGAAGGAGGATACGGGGCTGGAAATTCAGAACTACTCTCGACACATCAATCTCATCAATGAAGCGGAAGTGAATAAGAGCTGGAGACTCACTGGTTTTTACGGTAACCCCGACACGTCCAAGAGAGATGACTCATGGAATCTTATGAGGATTCTTAGGCGGTTCTCACCAAAGCCTTGGTTATGTGTTGGTGATTTCAATGAAATCACTCACCAACATGAAAAGGAGGGGGAATCTCCGTGGAGAGTCAAATGGAGAAGTTCGGAGGCAATCGATAATTGTTCTTGTGTGATTTGGGATTTAGTGGACCCAAATACACTTGGAGTAATGGGCATAGTGATGGCAGCTTCACTAAGGAACGGTTGGATCGTGCACTAGCAAACGTGGAGTGGGTTTCGCTGTTTAAAGAGGCGGAGGTCAGCATTGAGGCGAAGCGTGCATCTGATCACAATCCGGTTATTATTGAGTTTCATGAGGAGAAGAAAGAGAAAGGTGTGGGCATCGGGGGTTTAAGTTCGAAGCTAAATGGTGGGGGAATGAAGAGTGTGGTTCATCATCAAGTCCCTTGGGCAGGTGAGGGTGTTTTGCTAATCGCATTACTGCTATGCGTGATAAACTGCAGCATTGTCAACGAGCATTGTCTGGGTGGAGTCGGAGAAAGTTTGGAGACACGGAGGAGCTCTTAAAATCTAAAAATAAGGAGGTGGCAAAACTGAACTGCTGAAAGTTCCATTAATCAAGAGGCTATTAAGAAGCTTCAAGATGAAATTGATGAAATATTGGAGGGAAGATGTTCGGTGGAAGCAAAGATCCAAACAAAAGCTGGTACATGCAGGGGATAGAAATACTAAATTCTTTCATGCATGGGCTAGTCATCGACGGAAGGTGAACACCATGAAAAATCAAAGATGGTGAGGGCATGAATGGAAAAAGAGAAGGAGATAGGCGCTTTCATACATTTCTATGAGGCTTTATACAAAGCTGAACCTCACAAGGATGGAAGATTGTTTACAAGGTTTGGAGGCCCGTGTCACAGATGCAATGAATGCCCAGCTCCTGCGGACATTTGAGGCAGGCGAGGTTGATGTGGCACTCTCGCAGATGCAGCCCCTCAAGTCCCCGGGGCCGGATGGTTTTGCTGCAACTTTTTATCAAAATGCATGGCCGACGGTTCGGGAGGAAGTGGGAGAGTGCTCACATTCCTTAATGATGGTGTGTTTGATGACGAACTCAACCAAACGTATATCGCACTAATCCCCAAGGTAAAGACTCCTACATTAGTTTCTGAATATCGCCCCATCAGCCTTTGCAATGTACTTTACAAACTTATTGCAAAGGTGTTAGCAAACAGATTAAAGAAGGTGCTTCCTAGCATTATCTCTCCATCTCAGAGTGCATTTATCCCAGGTCGTTTGATAACAGATAATATATTAGTGGCTTTTGAAGCATTGCATACAATGGATGCAAAGATGAAGGGGAAGGAAGGTTTCATGGCTCTTAAGCTCGACATGAGCAAGGCGTATGATCGGGTGGAGTGGCATTTTCTTAAGTCTGTCATGAGGAAGATTGGGTTTGCTGAAAGGTGGATTGTGATGGCTATGACGTGCATCAAAACGGTGTCATATTCCATACTTATAAATGGAAAACCATTTGGTAAAATACAACCCACAAGGGGGCTACGACAAGGGGATCCTTTATCTCCGTATTTCTTCCTTATGTGTGCAGAGAGGCTTAGCACTATAGTCTCAAGAGCGGAACAAGAAGGTCGGATCACAGGCTTGCCAATTACACGTGGGGGTACGAGGCTTAGTCATTTGTTCTTTTGGATGATGTGACCTTTTGTTTTGTAACAAGCTTGGAGGAATGGACTCATGTTAGAGAAGCGTTGGCCATCTATGAGTTGGCGTCGGGTCAAAAACTGAATTGTGGGAAAACGGCTATTTTCTTTAGTCGTAACACCAAACCTGTTGTGAGAACTGAGATCCTGACTGCTGCAGGGGTGAGTGCAATCCAGTCGTATGAGCGGTACTTGGGATTACCGGCTTTGGTTGGACGATCCAGAGTGAGCACTTTATGCGGATATTAAGGGGAGGGTTTGGGAAAGACTTAATGGGTGGAAGGAAAAATTTCTTTCCCAAGCAGGGAGGGAGATACTTATTAAGTCCGTGATTCAAGCCATTCCAACTTACACGATGAGTGTTTTTCTTTTACCTAAAACTTTATGTAAAGAGATAAACTCTATGATGGGTGGGATTACGGTGGGTGCTAAAGAGAATGAAACAAAATTGCATGGATGAGTTGGAAAGGTTTGGGCAAGGCAAAGGATAAGGGTGGCATGGGGTACCGGATTTGGAGGTTTAATATGGCTTTGCTTGCCAAACAAGGGTGGCGGCTAATTCAAGACTGACACACTTGCCCGTATTTATAGAGAAGTACTTCAAAATGGCACTTTATGAATTATTTGGGTCGGCGTCCTTCTTATGCTTGGAGGAGTATATGGACTGCCAAGAAGCTTCTTCAAGAAGGAATGGTGTGGAGGGTTGGGAATGGCAGATCAATCAAAATTTGGGGGACCGTTGGTTAGAAACTCCTAATTCTTTCCTTGTCCAATCTCGGTTCGGTGTTAGCCAATGATGCAGCAGTTAGTGAGTTAATAGATGAAGATTCTAAGATGTGGAAGACTAGCGTTGTCACCAGTGTTCATGGAGGATGAGGCTAGACGCATTTGTAACATGGTGATCGTCCGTCTTCCCATAGGGATAGACTGTGTGGATGGGTAACAAGAATGGTGTCTATCGTCTGTAGTGGTTATCACTTTGCAATGGAAGGGCCGAGAGGATGAGGAAGTACGTCGACTTCATCCAATTCTCCATTTATGGCGGTCTATCCTGGAACTTTAAGGGTCCGAGAGTTCAAGGTGTTTCTTTGGAGGGCATGCAACAATATTTTGCCCACTAAGGAGAATCTTTACAAGAGGAAAATTATAGATGATCCGACATGTGTCATTTGTGGGGGTGGGCCTGAGACGGTGGGACATGTTTTATGGAGTTGCCCTGCCGCTTGTGATGTTTGGTTGGAGCAAATGAAGTCTCTCCAGAAGAGGTCCAGTGAAGATGTTGATTTTAGACAGTTGTTTGAACATTTATCCGAACGGTTGGAGGGCGAGGATTTTCAAAAGTTTGCTTTCGTTGCTAGGCAACTATGGTTTCGCCGGAATAAAACATTTTTTGAAGGTGAGTTTCAATCACCTTTTCAAGTCAGCAGAATCGCAACAGACCAGGTGGATAGTTACAAAAAGGCAGAAAAGGAACAACGGAATAGCAATGGAATGGCCATACCATCAGGGACCCCACGGTGGCAGAGACCGAAGCCAAGTTTGATTAAACTCAACTGGGACGCAGCGATTGATTTTCCAGGCGAACGGATGGGGGTGGGAGTAGTGGCGCGCGATCATGATGGGCGCGTTGTTGGTGCGATGTGCTGCACAAGGCCATTTGTTTCGGATCCTGCAACAGCTGAAGCAGTTGGGGCGTGGCAAGCTGTCCGGTTCGGCAAACAGCTCGGGAGGGACCATATTGTTTTTGAAGGGACTCAATGGAGGTGGTTAACGTGATGAGAAATGAGACTTACAGCTGGACTCGGTATGGAATGTTGGTCAAGCGGCAAAGGAGGAGCTTTTGGCCATTCCCGTGGGATTTTCAACATGTTAGGCGTGGTGCCAATATGGCGCCCATATGCGCTAAACATGCTCTTGTTCTAGGAGAGAAGAGAGTTTGGTTGGGAACTTCCCCATCGTGTATTCAAGATGTACTCACTGTTGATAACTGTTTAGTCAGTTGATTGATATATATCAGTACCATTTCAAAAAAAAAAAATATATATATATATATAATTAACTCTCCAGTTCAATTAATTATATTTGATAAGTATTTTTCTTTCTAAAAAAGTAAAATAACAAAAATACCTTCAAAGATAACTAATTGGATGTTCCAATTAATTCCATCATATACAATATCAACACACCAACTTTTAAGGGCAGAACTACATGGCTCCATCCCCAAATTTTTTTCAAAAAATTAAAATTTTAACTCTAAACTTTTATTTATTTATTTGTAAATACTCACAAAAATTTTTAATTTTATCCCCAAATTTTAAATGATAGTTTCGCCAATGCCAACTTTAAATTATTATCATTACCAAGTTCATCAAAATGGCCAACTTGCTGGTTTTTTTTTTTAAAAAAAAATATTTTATCATTTTCCATTGGATGAAGAACTTCAACTTTTTCAAATATTTTGAATAGGTGAGTTGTACCAAATTCTGTGAGTTGTACCAAATTCTGCCATTAAAGAGAACATTGTTATTACCCCCACTCATTGTGCTGGATTATTGTTCGTATACTCACATGATCAACAACGTTATTTCCCCCCCGAAAATTATGCATTGTTGGTACTCACGTCAAAATTTTCATCCCCCTAAGCCCGTAGTACAACCTTTTTCTCATTTTCAAACGTGTCTTAAATCAATGCAAGTTGTGAACGAGCTGAAGGGACCAACTGTAACTTCTTTTTTAGCGTGTTCATAATAATACTTGTCTAACTACGAGAAATTAATAAAGTGCAAACATTTTCTTAAATCTAGTTGAATCACCGTTGACTCAACCCAACCAAAATATCAGTAAAATCTAAGACAATTAATTGATACTATTCAAGTTAATGTAAGAATTTTAATTAATTGCGAGATTTGTTATATTATACCATGAAGTTTAAGAATAATAGTTACCGTTTGAGACTATTACGAACTTACAATTGAAGAATATTACTGAGTTACAGGTGATTAGTTATAAACTATTACTTAGCTAATATAGCTAGAGTAAAAGTCTATTTTATATCCAACATTTCTCCTATAAGTAGGAGCAGATTATATTGTACGTAAATATCACAAAGAAAAATAAGAGTTTAATGTAGCTTTAAGGCTTAATCCTATGAACGTAGGTTATACATGTATATCTTGGTGTCATTATCTTATTATTCCGTCTTATGGTGTTCAACAATAATAATCATAGTTTAAGATTATTACTGACTTATAATTGAAGAATATTACTAAATTATAATGATAACCTTCAAGTATAACTATTGTTCTCGAACTCAATGATAATTTTTTTTTTATTTTATAACCCTTACTTCATTTGAGGTGCATTTACAAGACCATATTGTGAACGTGTCCAAAGGACCGAAGCAATAAGTGAATGAGACCAATATCAGATTAGACCTGGTACGTATTAATTGTCTGTCTATTATCAAAATTAATGTGTCACAAGCAATATAAGTGAACATAGAGCCAGCCCCTCTAGCTAGCTATCTACCGGCTAGCTGCATCATTGCTATACATGAAGCATGCATGAGGAATCAATTAATAATAAAAAATATATATTTATATTATATGGTAGCATATAAATTTCCATGCACTGTGATGATCAAAACAAATTAACAACAGAGATAATTAATTAAGGCCCAAAATATATAATTAGGTTTGCCACCACGATCGATGTTTTATTAACGTGGGAGAAGATAAAAAATGATTAGCTTAATTCGGGATGCCATGCAATCATTTTGTTTCAAGATGCCGTCAGTTTAATTAATCCGTAAACTCTGCAGTTTCGCGTGCCATGCAAGCCCTCAGTATTTCATACGGACCATGACGTATGAAACACTTTATTGTCCGCCGACGACCGACCATGTCTTTGCATGGCTCTATTCTAACCTCTTTATTCCACCGCCGGCCGGCACCACTAATTCCGGCAGCTTGGTCCTCAAAATTATTTAATTTTTTTTAAGATTATATATTCATTTTCCTTACATCTCCTATGACAATTAATTAACAAGCTTTTTACTGATTTATTTCAAATTTAACTTTTGTTGATAGAGTTCTTCAAATATAAAGAGTCTATAAAAAGTTAAAATTATTTAATTTTTTTTAAGATTATATATTCATTTTCCTCTTTTTCTCTTATCCACCAAAGAACAAATAAAGAATAAAAAAGAATATTTAACTATAAAGTGGAAGAATTTTGAGACTTTGATGTTTAATTTATTTTAAAAGTGGCTCCTTAAATTAAAAAAAAAAAAATAGTAAGTTTTTCTTTTCAAATTTTATTTTTATTTGAAAAACTCAACCACACTATTGAAGTTGTACGCGAGGATGAAATACCCAAAAATAAACTTTGCTGCTCTTGATTGTTGATTTGTATATATATATATATATATATATATGTGTGTGTGTGTGTGTTTCTTTTATAAAATACTCATTCATTAAATACATATTCAAAATTAAACTTTTATTAGAATATCTAATTAAATTCTTTTTTTTTTTTTTGGCTTAAGTTATTGGGTTTCTTCCTATCCGCTAACTCTTAAGTGATAATGATTTAAGGTCCAAGTAGTAAAAAGATTTAAAAAGAAATGAATTTAATTAATGATATATTCTAAAAACTTGACATAAATTTGAAGTGCATGTCCCAAGAAACGAAAAGGTAAGCTTAATTAGCCGCAAATATTTAACATGAAAGGTGTCAAATAGTTCAATAATCCAAAGGCTTTGATGATAATAAGATCATGTATTAATTAGATTTCATATATAATGTTCAATACATTCACTGCATCTATTGAAAACAAACTCTTTTTCTTTCGTCTTCGGAGTGAAGAACCGGAAGACAAAGAAACAAAGCTCCGGTCGGTCTGTCACCTCGTACGTTGTACGACCGTATCCTACGTAATATAACAGTAACCAAGCCATATGAAAGGAAAAGAAGACAGAAAAAAGACGGTCAAATCCGAAAGAGAAACATAGCATATGAAAAAAATGAAAGGACAGTTAGGTAATTAAGCATATTCCGGTCATCGACGTCAGAGAAAGCTGGGAGATGAAGTCAGAGCCAGAGAGCTCCGGCGTCCTTGAGGAGAGGCACGAGGGAGCCATTGATGTGGCATGCCATGAGGGTTTCGACGCCGCCCAAGAACTTGCCGCCGACGAAGACCGCCGGTACCGGCTTCTGGCCATCGGCGCTGAGCTCGTAGAGCACGGCCTGAATGTCCGGGCCTGCGGAGTGCTCGTCGAGCTCGATGATGACGGGGCCGACGCCGAGGCCGAAGAGGAGACCGCTTGGCTACAGTGCACATGCAACACCCGCTCATGCTGAACACCACGACCGCGTTGCAAGCGGCCAGCTGTCGCACCGTCTCGTACGGGCTGTCCAGCTTCACGGCATCCGCCGTGTCCCCGTTGATGGAAGCGATGCTGCCGTCCATTCCGATGCCGGATTTCTTCGCCACCTGCATGCTTGATCGCTGTAGAAAATAAAGCTATATATTTAGGTTTAAGGCTTTGTACGATTAAAGAGAGGTAAAAAAAAGGTGGCCAAGAAACGAAGGGTTGAAGTTTCTGTTATATTGGAGAGAGAGAGAGAGAGACGAGGGTGCTTCCTAAGGCTCTGAGTTTTGAAAAAGAGAGAGATAGTAGTGGTTTTTATGGTACAAGTTGGGAAGCCCAATGAAGTAAAAATGAACACCAATTAAAAGGTTTTCTAAGGTTAGCAATTATTTAAATAATCTCCAACACTAGACAAAGATCTTTTATATTTATCATTTCATAAAGTGACATATGTCTCTTATAATATAAAAAAACTATATATTTTTTTAATAATGTTATAAGTCTTTCTATAGTTCTCCTAAGATTCTTTTACATGTGATGTAACTTTTAAAATTATCATTTAATTTGAGATGTGATTTATTAACTTTAGATTTATTGGTAAATTTAAAAGTTACATCACATTTAGGATGACTATAAGAAAACTTATAGCATTACTCACTTTTATGAAATACCACATGCATGTCTCTCACATATCTTACATTAATTAAAAAAATTTATAAAATTCATTATTTCAATGAATATATGAATTTATCATTAAATTTGTGTGAATCCAATGAATATTTGAATTTATATAAAAAAAATAATTGTTAAAAGATATCTCTTAAGAAAAAGAAAATATATACTTTTTTACATATTGATAATATACGTGTCATTTTTAAAAGTTGAATTATATATATGAACTCTTCCACCCAATTCATAAGAAACTTTTGTTAAACAAAACAAATATATATATAAAAAAAATCATTCATATATATATATATAGAGAGAGAGAGAGAGAGAGGTGGGGGGGGATCAAAACCTTAATTTGGAGCAGGCAAACTCTGACGGCTAGCTCGAGCTGATATGCTTATTTCTTCGACTGTAAGGACACACCTCAATCAATAATAATCCACCTCGAGAGAGCCAGAGGCATGCCTTAATGTGTTTGTTTTGTTTTCTTGACGTGAAAATAATATTACAGAGAGAGAGAGAGAGAGAGAGAGAGGAGGGAGCGAGAGAGAGAGAGATGGCCACAGGGAAAGTCAGAGAGTCAAAGTAGAGACCAAAGACACATGCATATAAGGGCAACTCACACACAAACAACTGGGCCCTGACAAAATGGGACCCGCCGAGGAAAAATCCCAACGGACAAAAACAAAAAAAAATAAAAAATCTGCGCTTAGTCACGCAAAAATGCAAGGAACGCGCGACCAGATGGCCTATCGGAGAGGGACACGTGTTGAACGTCTACCGCCGTTGCTTACTCATGCTCACTGCGAGTCTGCCACTCTCTTTTGACGCGTGACTCCTGCTGTACGCCCTTTTTTCAACGGCTAAAACTAAACCCTTTGAACAACAACAATATATCTTCCCAAATTAGAACTTTTTTTTATTTTTTATTTTTTATTTTTTTATTATTTATTATTGTTCGCCCCTAATGGCGGATATTATGGGTAAGGGAAACCAACAGGCCGACAAACATCGCCTGAAACGCCGTCGTTAGACAGTCAGCCTGAGCCTGCTGTTTGGGTGTGTCCTTCTCGAGGACAGTGACGCCGTCAGTTTATCCCTCGATCTCCCTCCCTCTCTCTCTTCTGCTATGTTTGAACCCCACTGCTTTGGATCCCACAAAATATATCCGAGTCCCACCCATTTTGTCCTATTTTATGTTTTTCCGAGCCTTTTCTGTCCTATTTTATTCTTCCTTTTTTTCCTTCAATTTATTCTCTTTACTTTTATTTATTTATTTCGTAAAATTAACTTGTGACAAAAATATTCATTTCTTACAACTTTTGATAGACTAATTAAAAAAAAATTGATATTATAGGTTTTGAAGGAGGAGAACATGACAAGATTGTACAAGCTAGCAGATGTTATTATCCGCTAATTAATGACTATTAATTGCTATTGGCATTATAGAATACTAATACAAGTAGTAAAAGATAAGCGATAAACAAAATTTAATTAAAAAATATAACTATCGAACTAAATAAATAATTTATCAAAAAATTTAAAGTTTAAAAATAAATTAAAATTTGTTTTTTCATGTCTTGCATTAATTTATTCAATTTTTCTCAACCAGTTTTTCATATTCTGAAATCGTTTCACCCTCTTTAATTGTCTCTTTCAATCAAGGTATATGCTAAAAGAGACCTAATTTGTTTGATCAATATCCTGAATTGTTTATAATTATTAGCTTGATTACAAAGAGCTTCAACGAGGAAAGGACAAAGGAGAACACCTTGAGATCTTTGACTGACGAGGAGGAGTCAAACAAGATCACAGTCAGCTTCCCTGCATGATTTGGTGGCTATTTATAGTAGGATGAAACCAAGATTTTATTTAGGAAGTGATATATAATTTTAAAAATATATTTTCTAACAATTGATTTAGGACTAAATTTTCAACTTTTTCTACAAAAAACATGCATGCTTTATATAGTACTATTCATGTAAAAAAAAAAGAAGAAGAAGTATATAATATAACTCAAAAATTCATATGTAAATAAAAATAAAAAATAAAAAAAAAAAGAGAGAAGAATGATAATTGGACATGCTCCTTTAACAAATAGAAATCATCCATTTTCTTCTTAATATAGACAACCAGGTATCTTTAAGAAAATCAACTTTCATTTTATTTCAAAGTCTTGTTTTGGCAATTATGTTAATAGTTGAAAAAACTCGCTCAATATCCATTCATATCCCAAATAACTTATAAAAAATAATAATAATAAAAACACATCCCAAATAAACAATTGACTTTCCAATTTTGACCAATGTTCAACATAAGTCAGAAATTTTTGACAAGTTTTTCAAATCTATAGATATATATAACAACATAATATGTTAGTGTATAACATATTAACATATGTATATATACTACTATGTATATAATAACATAATGGACAGAGTTTTCTTCTAAACTAGGTTGGAGGAATCTCCTCGAACCTAATCTATAAAAATGACATGTATTAATTTTTTTTTAATAATATGTGAAATATACATGTTATCCCATTAACATTATAGAATGCATATGTTAATACAAACATTTATTAACATATATATATGTTAGTATGTGTGTACCCACACACATTCTCCAACATACATGTTAATAGAATGTTATGCTTTAATGTAAATATGTTAGCAATACACACACATATACTAGTTGTAGACTAACACATATAATAATTGATGTAAATCTTATAGTTTTCCACTTAACAATTTGATGGCATAGAATTAATGTTAATTTTCCTAGTAAAAAAAATGGAATCGGGCTGAGTTGTTGGGCTGTCCTAAAGCTCAATTAAAGCTCGAACAGGAGCTAGCTAGAGCCTATGTATATATTTTTCAAGCTGAGTTCGAACATTCAGTACTCACTCAAGATGCAGGCAGAGAAACAAAGAGATAAGGTGAGCTTCTTGCCAGAATAGTCTTCTAAGCATGCACTTCTCTAGTGTCGTGACAATAAAGATTGAGCCTTGTGGTTCTAGATGGTATAAACATTTTAATCCCAAGCATTGACAAACACTCTCGCATCCAAATAGCACACAGTTGATGAATCATATAGGGTTACATTTGTGACTATATCAAATCAAACGACTGCCTACTTGATGAACGCATCCATGTATGATATGTACAATACTGTGCACCAGTAATGGTACACATCTCTTACTGAATAATAGGTGTTACATTTGTTAACACTCTCCCTCTGCCTACTTACTTCATTTAGTACGAACTGGCCAAAAAAGAGCTTATATGTAGGATGCAAGGAATCCATGAAACAGTTGTTGCATCTAAGCATCTAACAGAAACTTCAAAAACAAATACACGTGGTTTGCCTCAATGGTGCAACCGAGGCGAGATCAAGATACAAATCTTACACATCGGTATCGACTGTCTAGCGGGATTTCTTTAGTCGTTTGGGGGCCCGCATTGGTTCTTTCCTTGAATCCTCAGGAGGCTTTAAGTCAATAAATGGCTGCAAGCATTTGAAATCCACTATAGTCAGAAATAATTAATATGTGACACGGTACATCATATTGTAAAATCATCAATTAGCACAAAAACACAGCAACAAAATTTCTTCAGTTGAAAAAAGATGGTTTTGCTGGTAAACATTTTCTGATGTCAAAAAGTTGCATCGTTTCCAAAAGTAATATCAACCCATGACAGCATGATTATAACAAGTCAGATAAACAAAACCTCTCTATTATAGCAGCACTTTTCCTCTAATCTGCAAGTCAAGTTGGACATTATGACAGAACAAGTACAGCAGTAAACATATTTCAATCCTGCCCAATGGAGAAAAGATCAAACGGAGATATCAAGAAATCAAATGGGACTTAACCAACCCACACTAGCCATATAGACATCACACCATGCAAGTGTACTGGCGGTTGGCTCCAACATTATCTATCTCAGTAGTTAACGGTTGGTCATATTTGGCCTCCTCTTGCCTGATTAGTCCACTCTAAGCTATGAAAAAGACATTCTCCCTTTTAGCATCTGTCTAATCTTCTTGTGCTTCCTAATCCTATTAATGAAGACTCTACAACAATGATTCCAAACAAGTGTCTTTTTATATTCCATAAACCTATGATCATTCTGTTCAACAAAAATGTAATGAACTAATCAAAATTCTTTAAAGTTCTCATAGGAACATTCTGGCATCTTTGAGTAAAATTTCATCATTCTAAAGCTATAAAACGCAAGGTGGTCTCCCCAAATGTCCATCATGTCTCACCTAGACCCTTCACCACCCTTCCATTGAAAAAACATGACATGAGTAATGGTATGTCTATTGGATATCCAAAGTGATGGAAAATCTCTGAAGAACAGAACAATCCAAACCCAACAACCCCACCTCACTCAACCCTTATGGACAATAGCTCATAGATTTTACCTCTCCGAATTAGGAGATCCAGGTTAAAAAGAGTACCCAGATAATCTTATGAAGGTTTAAAAGGACTTATTAAAACAATCTAGTTAAGACCATACACAATTTTCCCTTTACAAACCCAAAAAGAACTCGAAATTAAGACCAGTTCAATAGTAAGTATCAAAGCAAAACCACAAGATATCCATAACCAATTAGATATTCCAATTCCGCACCCTGAAGTCTATTCTATACAAATAGCTAGTTAGAGTCAACACATGGACAGAATCACCTAGGAAACATGCAAGGAGACCAATAAGTAGCTTGAGTAAGTTATTATCTACTCAATTGTTAAAAAAAAAAAACTATTTACACTGATCACTACAAATGAACATGCTTAAATTATGAAACATAACACCTAACAAACGAGTGAAAATAGTAATATATAAATGCACAACTGACATAGGAGGACATCATTTCTAACCTCATCCCATTTTCTTTGGAGTTCCAAAAGCTCTTGACAATATACAAGGCACTCCGCATGGTATGCTGCAGCTAACTCTTTTATTAAAGCCTTCCTTTTAATAATGCCAATCACTTCAAAGAAAAATATGGCAAGGGTGAGATACAGAGTAGGATGATTGTAAGTCAGTTTCTATAAAATAAAAAATAAATAAAAATAAAAATAAAAAACATACCTCCAAGGAACAAAATTAGGCCAAATACAACTCATTAACAAGCAAAATTTTAACGCTTTCTTGATGATTATCATTATCTTCTAAATACCCATGCCTGCCGATCTAACATCAATGACACTTGTTCAAAATTAGGACCTACCATGCCATCTAGCCATGATTACTAATTCATTACCTTGAAAAGACTGAATATATGAAATCGTTTCTAGAGAAACCATGTCTAGAAAACTTGAAACAAACACAAAATTCGGATGTGGATCGATTAATTGCATCATAGAGAGGGAAAACCCTTTTTTTTCTTTTGTGGGTCATCAAGAAAACCATGTTACCCACAATTGCAATCGAGTTTGTTAATTTTTCAGAGTCAATTTTAGCGCTGTAGAAGGCAAAAACAAATAAGAGATAGAACCAACCCCACAAAAATCCAAATTGAAACCCTAAAAAAGTCCTCAACACAAATAGAAGAGAGAATTCCCAAAAATGCAAAAACAAACATCAAGAAAATCAAACCAAACTGTACATGCATTATCACTGATCCAATTACAACACAAAACAGCAGCAAGAGAGAGAGAGTTACTTCGACTAGGATCGAACGGCGGCGGCGGTGTTTGGCGGTTGAGGAGGGTCGGCCTGAGTCGAAGGCTGCAGAGCCGACGGCTCAGGAGGAGATTGTTTTGGGTCTTGGACCATGTTGCCGGTGGGATCCTGGAAACGACGTTGGAGGTGGTGTTGAGGGTGTTGTTCAGGAGCCGGACAGTATGGGACGGAGCGTAAAAGTTTTATATGGTAAAGTGGGTGAAACCGTGAGATTGAGAGACGCTGCTCCGACCCATCATCGTGCGGGTGGGATTTTCTTTACATCTCCGGAACCCGTTCCGTTACCAATTCAAAGTCAAGGACATTGATAGTGAACAGAGACTCGTAGAGAGATTCTGGTTTCCAAACGAGGAAATCCTTTTTTTTTTTTTAACAGATCGGTGAAAATGCATTATAATATATATATATATGACAGTTTTTCTCCAAATTGGATTTGAAGAATCTTCTTCAATAATAAATCGAAAAAGTACATATATCATACATGTGAAAATAGACATATTTTTTTTAATAATAGGGACAAAGTTATAATAAATAATATGGTTAAATACTTAATTAGTATATTTATAAATATTTATTTTTCTCTCTTAGGTTTGGAAAGTAGAATTAGAATTTTGTGGTTTTGAAAAGTATTGATTAGTCCATCGTCCGATTGATCGTTAATTAATTTAGATTGACATATAGATTGAATTAAAATTGACACGTAGCAATTAATTAATTTTTTTAAAAAATTAAAAATATATATATTTTTTCAAAAAAAAAATTTTTTTTCTTTTTTATTGAAAAGATATTTTTTAAATTTTAAAATAAAATTGGTTTTAAATTGCATTTTTTTTGTCTATAAAATCATAATTTTAGATGCTCCTAAATACAATATAAAACCTCCTAAAATTTTCACTCAAAAAATATAAAAAGAAGAAGAAGAAGAAAAAAAAAACAAGTGTATGTTTGTTTTCGTATTTACGTAAGTCTCAACGATTTCAACGGACATGACACACAACTACTCTGTTTAGAAAACAAATTTTACAAATTGAATGTAACAATCCCTCCTTAGTCCTTAGTTCTATTTGTGAGAAAACAAAAGTGACTAAAAACGAACAGAAAGACATATTGAGGTTTTTTTTAAATTTTTTTTTTTTTATTGTTAGAGTAAAATACAGCTTTAAAAAAAAATATTGTCTTCACATCCTTATATCCAAAATTAGGTGTGATAATTCATATTTGCGTGTCTAATGTGTATTGTGTTGAGACACAAAAGTGACTAAAACTGAAAGACAAATTGATTTTTTTTTAAATTGTTAAAATGTTAAATTCTTGAACTTTATCTTACTAATTTTGTATTGGGTTCATAAAGTTCACAATTTACATAAAAAATTGTCAATCTTGAATGTCGAGTATTGGGTTCAAGTTGATTTGAAACATGTATATAAGCCTACATAAATCAATTATAACCTGTTCCATTAAATTAAATATGTCAAATCCCTCAACTTTAATCTCAATAATTTCATATTGAGTATGTTTGCACATAATTTTAAGGTGCCAAAATAGGTAAATGCTAATTTTAATATCCCTTTCTTGAGTAATGTTGTAAGTACTTATATCTCTCTTATGTTATTCCTAAATATGATATGATTTTTAAAATTATTATTAAACTTGGATACTTTACACTTTTCTCACTATTTTTTTTTTGTCTAAAAAAAAATCCAAAATGTGAAAAGCAAAATAACAAAAAAAAAAAATAAAACTAAACAAAAAGAAAGTAAGAGAGAGGCATTTTGGTAATTTGGTCACAGCTGCCTATATTCCCTAAACCCAAAACTAAAACCTGGGCTTTTTTCTTCTTCTCCAAAGGGTTTTCGTTCCTTAGCCTCCCCTGTCCTCATCAAAAGAAGAGAGGCAGAGAGCTCCAGCAACCAACCATGAGTCTGATTGCAGGCTCATACGAGAAATACATATGGGGTTTCAAGCTAAAACCCCACAAAGCCCCAAGCCTAACCCTCACCCCACTCTTCTCCTATCCATCCCACCAATCCCCCATCACCACCGTCGCCGCCTTCGGAAACGTCGCTGCCTCTGGCGGCGCCGACGACACCATCCACCTCTATGACCTGCCTTCAGCCTCCTACCTTGGCTCTCTTCATGACCACTCCGCCTCCATTACCTCCCTCTCCTTCTTCTCCCCTCCCCACCTCTCCTTCCCTCGCAACCTCATCTCCGCCGCCGCCGACGGTTCCGTGTCCATCTTTGACGCCGACCCTTTTGTCCTCCTCAAGTCTCTTCGCCCCCACAGGAAGGCCGTCAACGATCTCTCTGTGCACCCATCTGGGAAGCTGGCGCTGACTGTGAGCAGGGACGGGTGCTTGGCGATGATCAACTTGGTGCGTGGTAAGAGGAGCTTTTGTGGTAGGATCGGGAAGGAGGCCAGCTTGGTGAAGTTTGATGTGGGTGGGGACAGGTTCTTCATGGTTGTGGAGGACAAGGTCGGAGTGCACGAGGCCGAGGACGCCAGGTTGGTCTGCGAGTTGGAGAATCCCAAGAAAAAGCGGGTCCTTTGCGCCGCGCCTGGCGAGGTTCGTTTTTATTGGGATCTCTGTGATTTTGGGTGCTTGGTTTTGGGTATTGATTGTTGCTGATTTCTTGTTGCTTTCAGTAGTTGTGCATATTGATTTTTTTTGTTGAACTTCTTGTGCGGGAAAGAAATGAAATTTTGGGTGTTAAATATTTGCGGCTGAAACAGCTTTTCATGTTTGAGCAATTTCATGTGAATGCTCGTGTTTGAAAGTGCATATATGAGTAGTTTTATTTTTTCTGAGTTATTAGATCTTGGATAGTGATATTATTATGTATTTGGGGCTGAGACAGCTTTTGATAGTTGAGCAATTTCATGTGATTTCTTGTGATTCGAAGTGCATATATAACGAAGAAGGAATTCATAAGAAAGTCTGGACATTACGGCGTCAGGAAAGAATAATGAAGAAGGAATTCTAGTGACACTGCTTGTTAATGGGCACAACACAAGTAGTATATGGTATTACGTTTTTTTGCCCAATTCCTGCAGTTTTGAGTCACAGCATGCCACCTTGGAACTGCTAGTCTTTCTTGCAACTTGAAGAAGACTCTTTTTGTTCAAATACTGCTATAGTTTTCTAGTTCCAATTTCTTGTGAATTCTGGTGATTCGAAGTGCATATATAAGTAGTATTATTGTTTCTGAGTTATTAGATCTTAGGTAGTGATATTATGTCATCCAACTTCCTGTGTAGAGACAATTTCATATGGCATGAGCTGTATTTTTCATTCACCTGGTGGCTGATTGATAATCTATGCATACTTCATTGTCAATTTGTGGATTTTCAGTAAGTTATGCCCGATGAAGCTTCTTGCATGAGAGAATGGCATTCACAGGTTCCTTGGTTATTATCCAGTAGAATTCCTATCCTTGTTCTTGTTTCACAAGCTTTGTTTCTATTTTTCCATCTAAGCGACTAGTGCCATTGTCATGTTCCTTGAAATCCTCTACAATTTGTTTTCTGTGTTTTTTTTTGGTAGAAATTGTTCATTAGTGAAGGAAAGATAAATTTCTCTGCTTTCTTTGCTCTAATTTTAAGAGAAAAATTTAAGCTGCTTTTATATCCTCATGGTGGTGCTTCTATTATAAATAGACAAAATGGATTCAATTCAAATGCAACCAGACCAAAACAGAATCTTGTAGTAGTGTTTATCTTACCTGTGTTAATAACATGCTGCTGTTAATAATATGGTTCTTAGTTCATACATGATGCAATGTCTGGTTGTTTTCCTTCTTTTTTTTTTTAGTGTTTGCAATAAAGTTGGGTAAGGTTTAATTTTTCTCATACTAAAGAAAAATATTAAAGAAGTTGCTGAACCCAATAAAGTGAAATACCTATAATTGATCATAAGGAGCCTATAAAATCCACATGACAAGGTATATCATGCTTTTCTGTAGTTTTTATTTTTTTTTGTTCTAAATGAAATAATCCCAAAGTATCACAATTTTTAGGCTTACATGCGATTTCATGTTTATGAGAGTCAATATTTTATTCTCAGTTACTAGGATTGTTTTCTGGAGATGGAAAACAACTGAATGGGTTATTTGGATACTATTTGGATACCTTGAGAAAGAAACACGTCATTGTGGCAAATTGGTGTTGTATGTGTAAAAAGAGTAGGCTAACCATTCATCATCTTTTGATCCATTGCGAAGTATCCAGAGAGTCGTGAATATAGATTTTCTGTCTTCTTGGGATTGAGTAGGTTATGCTCCAATGGGTGGTCAAGTTGTTGGCTTGTTGGAGAGGTCAATTTAAAAGCCATTGCAATATTGAAGTTTGAAAGATGATTCCTCTGTGATTAATGTGGTGCATTTAAAGAGAATGCAACACTCAAAACTTCGAATATTTTGAAGAGATGGTGATAGAGTTAAAAGTAATTATGTTCAAAACTCTTTATGTTTGGATGGCTACTTGCAACAGTTTTATTTTTTCAGACTTGTTAGTGTTTTTTATGTGTGTTTTCTTGATACTCCTCATGTACTTGGTTTGTGTTCATCTTCTACTTTTTATGAGATTGAATTACTTGTCAAAAGTTATGAGCTAAGTTCCATTAAACACATTTTAGATTTTCTTTGCAAATTTTGCCTCATTTCAATTACTAAAATTCGTTTAAAATTGACAGAATGGACTTCTATATACTGGTGGTGAGGACCGGAATATCACTGCATGGGACACAAAAAGTGCCAAGGTTGCATATAGCATTGAGGATGCACATTCTAACCGTTTGAAAGGTATTGTGGTTCTCACAAGGAGTGATGGTACTGCTTCTGGTGAGGATCCGTATCTAGTGGCATCTGCATCGTCGAACGGGATTATACGTGTCTGGGATGTTCGCATGGTTGTTAAAGAAAAGCCAAACCCATTGGCTGAGGCTGATACAAAGTCAAGGCTTACTTGTCTTGCTGGATCATCTATTAAATGTGAGTCTAATAAGTTCCCTCTTATTATGAACCCTATGACAAATTGCAGTGCTTTCAGCAAAACCACTGCTAACGTTTCTTATCATAATTGTTTAGATTATTATTATTGACATGATATGTTTGTTTGCAACAAACAATGAGTAGTTATCATCTTGGATTGTTTATGTTTTTCTTTTTTGGGTTCTCCTTTTGTTATTTTCAGCCATTATTTATTGATTTGGGCTTGTTAGGTCATAGCACTTCAGAAAATGATTGAATCATCTCAAATTTGATTGTCAAAGTTATTCTTTTCAGTAATTGGAAATGGTATTATCTAATGGTTATTTTATTTAGGTACTGTTTTAATTATATGAAGTCCTACATGAATATAACTTTTAGGGACCTTTGATTTCCATGCTTTATTCTTCCATGATCTTGCTTCATGTTCAGATGTTCTTGTAAATTGTGAGTCATTAACATTTTCTTGATCCTCTTCCAGCTTTCAAACGACCTGCAAGCAGCAGTATTCCAAAAGAAAAAAAGCAAGAAGAAGAGCAGGCCGCAGAGATGGAAGAAGGTTCATAGCATAAACAAAATTTTGGTTCCAAATGAAAGAAGCTGCTGGTTGAGGAAATTGGCTTAAACTTGTTGAATGGCTTATGGGTTCTTGCTCCAACTCAAATGTTGGGCTCAACCAGGCCCAACTGATTAATTTTGACATTTATGATACTGACTTATATTAATTTAAAGATGTAGGCTAGGTTCGTTATTATTTAATGTTCTTTTAGGGTGTTTTTGTTTCTTATTGGAAAAGGTGTTCTAATGTGATATAAAGGTTAAAACAGTTTTGGGTATTTTGTATTTTAGATTGTTTATTAATGTTTTTATTTTGAAAAGAAAAAGCTTTAACAAACAAAGCCGTTTCTTTTGAGTTTCCGGCGGTCCCTCCAGATTCTTTTCTTGGGTTTACTCTTGTAAAATATTCTTGAAACTGAGACATAGCAAAAGGCCTTAATGGATCCGGTGTCTCAACTCTCAAGTTGTGGCTGAAGTTTCAAGTGCCAGCAATTTCAACTGTTGAAGTGGTATTCACCAGTCAGAATATTGCCATCATGAACTCATGTTATATGGTTCTTTTCCCATCCAAATTTGGAATCTGATCATCTCCATTAGTTTTCTTCTAAAAAGTCTTATCATGTTCAAGGAAATACCCTCATCCCTGTGCGCACACCAGAACATAATTTTTTTTTTTTTTTTTTTTTCCTACAGTTAATGCAGATCACAATTTCCATGTTTGAAAAACAATGCAAACATGAGAATCCAGATAATTGGAAGTAGTGGTGAAACTGGAAAAAAGAAACAAAGTGACTTAGCATATTTGATTTGTCTAGGCCTCTCATTCTTAGTGAATATGCAAGACAACTTTTAGGCATCCAGAATTCAGGCCAAAACCTTATTCACAGAATTAGTTATGATACTGGAACACATCCGATATGGAGAAAATTGCAGTTTGACCTCATTTTACAATGCTCCTTCACCATCCCCAAAAGGTAGTTCAATCGACTGGGACCTACGACTATCTAACGAAACAGAGATCACTAGTTCGAATCTATGTCCCTCTCTTGTGTTGACATGTAAAAAAAAAAAAAAAAAAAGCTCCTTCACCAAGAAAAGAAGCAATTAAGATTAAGATCTAAAACAACAATAAAATAAAATATATTAAATAATAAATAACAAATTATCTTATATATATATATATATATATATATATATTGGCCGATGAATTCTTACAAAGAATTCCCATTTATTAGATTGCTATATGCCTATCTTACAATTGAGATGATATAACTGTGAAAATCAACCTTTTTTTTTACAAGCTCTTGCTGATTTTCAATGACACATCATCCTAATTGTATGACAATCTATTAAATAGCATTACTTATTTGTAAATAAATACATAATGTTCTGAATTTTTTTGGAATCTTTTACTATGATGTTGAACAGATACTACCGAGTGAAGTTGTCAGAACAGTTCTTGATAGGGTAAAAGCAAATTCTCAGAAACCATTCCTTGTTGGGATTGGAAATAAGAAAATTCAGTGGCAGTATTATGTTGAGCCGCTTTCTCTTCCGGGACAACTGAATATAGTTTTAGAAGGATGAATCCAGGAACTGAGAAAGAATTCTAGGTTTCTCTTGGAATTCTGCAATAGCTTGTTCCCCAAAGTACTCTTCCAATCACTAGAGCAGCCTTACCTTTTCCATGAAAGTAATATCCAAGGCAAACCATGAAAAGAAGCCTCTGAACATGAAAATTGGCTTATCTTAGGTGGCTGCTGATAAAAAAAAAGCTCCATGAAATGGTAGCTAAAATTTGAAGTCTACTAAAACCCTTCCTGTGATATTACCTATTTTGACATCAATCCATATGAATCCGTCTCAGTACAAGGCTGTTAATGGCATTCAGATGCACTATGCATTTAAAGACATCATAAGAGGGTAAAATCTTTTCAAAAACTTCTCCAACGAACAAAATTGAAGTCTAAGACAGTGTATCTGAACTCTTCTTTCTAAACTCCTTGATTTCCAACCTCTATGTTTCTTAAAATGGTGTATATATCATCTGACCTACGATGAGATTGATCAGCAACACGAAACTCATGTACATGTCCATTTACTTCTAGCCAACTAGAGCCAGGGGTTTTCTTCAATCCTCGATCTCTAAGAAAGGTCCTCATTTTAGCGACCCCATCCCACTTTCCAGCTGCAGCATAAATATTGGAGAGCAGTATGTAATTTCCAGCGTTTTTCGGTTCCATAGTTATAAGCTTCTCGGCGGCAAACTCTGCAGCCATGGTTTCTGAGTGCATCTTACAGGCACTTAATAATGGCCCCCATACCTGAGCATCTGGTTTGAACGGCATAGTTTCTATAAGTTCTCTAGCTTCATCCATCTGCCCAGCACGCCCTAATAAATCCACCATGCAAGCATAGTGCTCTTGGGTTGGCTGGAAACCATATGTTTCCATCATCTCCTTGAAACACTCCCTCCCTTCTTTAACGAGGCCTGAATTTACACATGCTGTCAATAGCCCAAGAAAGGTCACTTGATCTGGTTTAAAATTGGAATGCTTCATTTGGTTGTACAACTCAAAACATTTAGACCAGTCTCCGTGCTTAGCATATGCACTGATCATAGAGTTCCATATGATTAGATCTTTTTCATTGATTTTCTCCTCATCAAAAATCATCCGGGCCGTTTCTATGCATCCACATTTTGCATAGCTGATGAGCAGTGCCGTATTAACAGAGGAAAGTAGGTTGAGGCCAAATTTCAATGAGTAACCATGAAGGTATTTTACAGTTTCTAATGCCCCAATATTCACACAAGCAGGCAAAATGTTAATAACTATAACAAAATCAACTCTTACTCCTTCTGCTTTCATCTTGGCAAAGAGAGACAAAGCATCGACGGACTGATCATGGGTCACATATCCTTTAATTATTGCGCTCCATGAAACCACAGTCTTGTTTATCAATGAGTCAAAAATCTTCCTTGCAGAATTCAAATTATCACACTCACTATACATGTCAATAAGAGAATTATGGATTGATACTTGATAGTCTGAACCGTTTCTTATCACATGGGCATGCAATTGTTTGCCCCACTCAATAGACTTTAACTGTGTAATTGAAGAAATCACAGGTAATGCTGTGAATAAATCAGGTCTAACCCCTGATCTTACCATACACCTTAATAGTTCAAGGGATTTCTCGAGGTACCCTTTTCGAGAATATGCTGAAATCGTTATATTCCAAACAACAGCGTCCTTCTCGGGCATTTTCTCAAATAGCAATTGTGCATCTTCCAAACTACCTAACTTGGCATACATGGATAATAGCGCTGTATTCACTGCCAAATCCTTGCACATGTTGCCCACAACAACCAAAGCGTGAATAACCTTTCCCGCCAGTAACGAGCTCAGATCGACGCTTGACCTTAATAAGTTAATTATAGTAACCGAATCCGGCTCGACTCTCTTCATTCTCATTCTATAAAAAAGCCGAAAACACTCATGGGCATTTCCTCCTCGAGAAGCCTCAGAAATCAAAGAATTCCAAGAATCCAAATCACAAATAGACTTTCTCACAACCCGTTCGTGCTCATTGTCAAAATCACCGCAGTTCCTATACACCTCTACCAAAGCAGTATCCACCAAATCAAATGAATCAAAACCGAGTTTCACCACATGCACATGAACCCTTTTCCCATATTGAGCATCTGGCAAACAAGAACATGACTTCAGAACAAAAGGGTAAGTATTTTCATCTGGGTACATGGAATTCATGACCATTTCTTGGTACACCAAAAGGGCTCTCTCATGTTCACCAAAATTTGACAAACTTCTCAAATTCGCGTTGTAAAGAACTGAACTTGGGTTGCTAATGGAATTGAAGACTTGTTGGGAGAGATGGAGGAGGCCAAGATTGGCATAGGAGTCGATGAGTTTGGAAGAGAGTGCTGGGTTTTGGTGAAGGCCATGAAGGGTGAACCTGGCATGGATTTGTTGAAGGTGTTGGGGTTTTGTGCAGAGGTTCAAGAGGGAAGATGGCGTGCTGAAAGGTTTTGTTTGGGTGGCGGGAAAGTGTGGGAATTTGAGTGGGAAATGGTTGGGAACGAAACGCCTTAACTGTTGAATTTGATGCATGTTGAGCATTACCTAAATAGCATTTTTGTGACAATGCCGCCTGCTGAGTGCTGATAATGTTATTTTGTTCGTTGTCCCTGCAGACGAGACGAGCTATGTTTACCATGATCGCTTTGAGATCTTTTGCAACCTCTTAGTTTTTTTTTTTTTTTTTTCTTCTTCTTCTTCTTTTATTAAAAAAAATTATTTTTTATGGAAAGTACCAAAACCAAATAGTCACATATATTTTCAAAAAAATCATAAATAGTATCTTTAGACTTTGGACTGTGATCTGCAAATAAACCCAAATACCTAATACCTTTCAACAACATTCTGTTAAATTAGATGCAAAAAAAAAAAAAAAAAAACATTTTGTTAAATTTTTTAACGGAATGCCAATGCGGTATTTAAATTTTTGAATACTATGTCATATTTAAAAAGAAAAAAAAAAAAGAGAATTGGGTAGCTGAACCACCCCATAGGGGTGGCCGGTCACTCATTTGGCCTAGGATCAACCCTCTTTTCTTTTCTTTTATTATTATTATTTTTTCAATTTTTTGAATTTTTTAGTTGAGAGCATCTCCTATACGGTCAAGGTAGAAACCAAGAGGATTTCTGCCTTTCACTCAAATTTTGACACCTCATATTATTAAGAAAAATACATAAATATAGAATAAAATCAAAACACCCAATCAATTAATCAACCAACCAGCACGCCCACCGCCTCTCCAAAAAAAAAAGAGTCAGGGTGGCCACGATCCACCCCAACGGCCAGGGGAGAGAGATCTGGCCACCCCTAGTGGCCATTTTTGTCTCCGATGAACCCAAAAAAAAAAAATTCGGCCAGCCTAAAAAATCATTTTTAATGCCTCAAAACTAAAACCTAGAGGAAAAAGTTAACCCTTTTTGAGATTTTATCATCCTAAAAACCAAGAAAAAACCAAACTCATGGGCGAGACCCAGTCATGGGTCTCGGTGGCCAGTTGTCGACTTGTTGCGAGGTGGGTTGCTGCGAGGTGTCTGGGCTCAAAGCGATGGCGAGGAACGACGATGGTGAGACCCACAGCCGGGAAACAAAAAAAAAAAAAACAAACAAACTGTAGGTCTGCAAGACCTACGACCAATGAGATCCGGCAAGAAGGAAGAAGAAAAGTGAGAGGAGAATTTGTCTGCAGGAGGAAGAAATTGGAGAGAAGAAAAAATCGAAGGAAGAAGAAGAAATAAGAAAAAAAATCTAATGTTTTAGATGTATGATAGTTTTGTGCAATATTTTTCTTTTATGTGAGGTGTCAAGTTGTGATTGGGGGGAAAAACACCCCCTTTTTATGCACGATCCGAATTGAAGTTATTCCTTTTTTAGTTTTAAATATGACTGGCACCCGAAATAAGGGGTTGTTTGAAAACCCGTTTTTTGTTCTACTGTAGATTTCGGATGTACTATAGCGCTACAATGTTTGACTTTAGACTGAATAATATGACATTTTTGCCCTTATTTTGTTGGGTTTCCTCCAACACGGCTTTCTCCTTCTCCCTTATTTCCACTCAGAACTCAAAAAATCAAAGTTGTTTTCGAATCTTTCTCCTACTCGAGTCGGAACATCTCTCTAGGGTTTTGCCTCTTGGTGAGAGTCAGCTCGCACTGAGCCAGGGCCCGCTGGTGGGAGATGACGAGGGTCAAGTACTCCTTCCGAACACCCGGAAGCACCAAGAGGCAGTGGTGGATGGGGAGCTGGACCTCGTCGATGATGTGGAGGCGATGCCGGAGGAGGAGGTCGTAGTTCCGATGGATCGAGCCGCCGAGTGAGTTCTCGACGGGTAGCACAGCCCGATCGGCGATCCATAGCTCCACGGCTTGGAAAGCCACCTCGAATTGGTTGCACGGAATGGCTTCGCAGTTCGGATAGGCCTTTTTGGCGGTGACATCGGAGTACGCGCCGGGCACCCCTTGGTAAGCAACTTGGAGCTCCGATCCATGCATCGGAGTTGGGGACAGGTCCGTTATGGTGAGCGCCTTCTGGGCCAGCTGATGCGGCTTGTTGTTGTTGCTGTCAGTGCTAATCGGAACTAGGTTGAGATCGATGCTGGCCTTGTGACCATTAACGGCTGCGACATGGTCGACTCTGCAGAGAAATGGAAACCATGGAGATGAAGAGAACAAGAACAATAACAAAAACAAGAGGGGTATTTCGGTGATGGGTAGAAGATTTATTAAGAAAACGACAAAAATATGAAAAGTACAACTTGGAACAATAAATCCACAACCGATTTGTGAAACACCACCTAAGTCTTATGTGAAGAATAGTATTCACATCGTTAAATGAAGAAGACAAAGCCGTCATGTCTTGATGATTTGTTAATTATGATAATGATGCATTTTGGGATGTTGTCATTTATGCTGCAATTTGATATTTGTGACATGATTTGATATAATTTTTGTGGATTTTCTGTTACTTTATAAAATTTCTCTACTCTCATTTATTAAATTTATGATGGAGTTTTTCACCAAACTAAAAATCTAATCAAACTAAAAATCTAATCCGTAAAAATGTTACGTATTTTTTTTTTTCAAAAGCTTGTGAGATGTATATAAGTTTTTAATATTATTTATTCTAACTTTGTTCCTATTATTAAAAACTTATGTGTATCTCACATGTTTAAGGGACACATGTCACTTTTACAGATTAGGTTAAAGGAATCTCCTCCAACCAAGTTTAAAGGAAAACTCTGTCCTTAAATTTATATTTGTTCTTAAATAATGGTATTTCTAAAAATGCATGTCCTTTAAATGACCTGCCACTAAATGCATTTTTAATTGGATGATTAATATATAATCACATGCTCTGTTAGTCTTGCATATTACAAGTGCAGTAGAATCATATGCTTTCAAGCACATGGCAATTTAATATAAAAGCCAGAGAATGTTTTACATGTGTCAGGCACAAACTGATTAACTTGTTGCACACTTTCTTCATCCATGGGAAATTCCTAAACAAAACATAGTACTAGTTCCAAAAGCCAACCGCCAAGACCCTCTCAAACTGAGAAATTAGAGGTCTCTGGGGAAGCCTGATCGTGCATGGTACTGGACCTGGCACATCGAGGCTGAGGAGGGTTAGGGGAAATACAACGGTTCCAAGGAAATGCCTTGCTTGCCTTCTTGAGCAAGTACTTGTATGTTTTTGATAGTGATAGATAGAGAGGGAAATATGACAATGCGAAGATGCCTACTGGCAAGAAAGAGAGGGCATATAGGAGAATTCGTCTCCAACCTTCCCCGTTGTGTAACATGAGGAGGACTGTTGCTGCAAATGCTACCATCATCATGCACACAGAGAGGAACAAAAATGTAAAGCCTAGGATCAGCTTATTTGGAAGAGAATGCTTGAAGTTTGCAAGTCGAAACGGTGATGTGAGGATTGAGAGGAATATAACGACTGATGTTAAAGCAAATGAAAGGGACAGCACGTCAGTAACGGTAAAGACGACAAAGAAAGGTTGATTGAGGAGGATTGGGATACCGGTAGTATCGTTAGGGCCTCCAGGTACTGTGTAGGCTGCAGCAAAGGCAACAGTAGCGATAAGAACTGCAACAATGGAGCATCCTTCTGAGGTCCGCTTTAGCCATTCTCCAGATGCTTTCCGAAGCTCTTTATTTGTTGCAGCAAATAACCCCTCTGCAGTCTGATTCATAATGTTACGGTGATCGATTAAATGGGGTGGAAGGACTTCCTTTACACGCTGCAAATGAACACGAGATAGCCCATAAATGATTAAGTTCATCGATTCCTATTAGTTCAAACTTTTAGGATGAATGATTAGTTAGCATAGTATACATATGTATATACATAAACAAACGTTTTGCCTTATTTTATTCATTCATCTTTCATTTCAATTAAATGTTTTATATGTCGGGCTTCACTTATTAAGTATAAATTTAAAGCCACACATATAAGCGAGAGTGTTAAAATATAAGTGTCAAAATATAAATTAAAGGAAAAACTTCACAAAGCTCCCTAAACATTCACCTTTTTTAACTTGGCTCATAAAGTTCAAAAAGTCTCAATTCCACTTTCCAAACTTCTAATTCGATGCAATTTATACCATTTGTTAGGATTTGACGTTAAATCCTAACAGAGGTTATGAAAAATACCAAAATACCCTCAATTTTTTTTAAAAAATAAAATGGTCTCAAGGGAATAATTGAGGGTATTTTGGTATTTTTCATAGCATCTATTAGGATTTAACGTCAAATCCTATTAGAGGGAATAAATTGCATCAAATTAGAAGCTTGAGGGGGTAGAATTGAGAGTTTTTAAGTTTTGGGAGGTCATGTCAAAACGGGTGAAAGTTTAAAGAGTTTTGTGAATTGTTTAATTACCCTAAATTACATGAGTAAATTTGTTCATTCTTAAATCTTAAAATTAGCTTAAACTTTTATGATAAATGGTGGTTTAGCAGTCTTTATATATATATGCTTGTGAGTCCATAGCAATAAGAAAAAAGGGTACTAGAAAGTTGAAACTCCACCTCAAACCAAATCAGCTCCTCTTGCAATTCAAGAGCAGGGCCTTTCATCTTCTCAGGTACATAATCTCTAATTTTTAATCCAACTGTATGCAATATAGAATTCCCTTCCCTGTCAATTTTTCTAACCAGCCTCTTCATTGGTACTCCCTCTTTGGCTAGTAGCTCAAATATCTTTAACTGGCGGTATTTGATTGCTAAATGCAATATGTTTCTGCCCTTCTCATCAATATGCTCCACTGCTTGGGGGTATTTTTTGAGTATTTCTTCAACAATCTCTACACACCCAGACTTAGTTGCTAAGAACAAAGGGGTTCCTGTTTCCCCTTCCCCTTGACCAAGTGAACTCATGGGGGTCTCTGGTTTTGGAGTATGACCACCATATTTGTGAAGCCTAGGCTTGTTCTGGTCAATTCCAGGATAAGTAGCCTCCCACGAGGTATCTGTTTCTATTAAGAACTTGGCAAGCTTCACAGCAGATTCATATCTTTCATCTTGCTTTTCAGCTGCTACTCGTTTGGCTGAAGTACAATATTGTAAGTTGACTGTACATGAAGTTAGTAATTTTAGCGCATAATACTTGGTTTTTCTCCAAGGGGATGGAGAAATAATATAGCAAGCTCTTCTATGCCATCTAAGCACAACACAATGATTTTCGTGACAGAAAATTTTTCAGCAATTTAAACTTATTCAAAAAGTTTTCATGCACTAAATTTCATTTAATGCCACCTTTCATCTAAATTATAAGCCGGCAACTTTAATTTCTATGTTACTTTTTAGGATAAACTTCACGAAATCTTCTTAAACTTTTACACATTATGAAAGTATCATTCAAATATCAAGAACTCTCAATCAATTAATATCAAAATTTTAATTTCTTTTAATTACTCAATTTTGTTACAATTTTTCGTTAAATATTATCAAAATTCTCAAAATACCCCGGCCCATTTTTTAATAAAAAATTGCAAATTTTTTTTTTGGACAAAATTTAATGAAAATTCTAATGGAAATTGGGTAATTGAAAGTTCAATACTCTTAATTGAGAGTATTAAACTTTATAAAATTGCATGAACTTCTAAAGTTTAAAAACTTTCAATTAAGAGTATCAAACTTTCAATTATACTCCATTTCCGTTAGAATTTTATGTTACTTTTTGTCAAAATGCTAAAAAATATCAATTTTTTTATAAAAAAATTGCAGAGATGTTGCAAAAATATTTTGCAAATATATATTTTGTTTACAAAAGAATTAAAAAAAGTAAACGCGTGAATCTTTATAATTTATAATTTTTTTATAATTAAAAAATGGGTATTTTGATAATTTTGATAAAATTTAATGAAAAATTCTAATGAAATTGGGTATATTGAAGTATATTGAAAGTTTGATACTCTTAATTAATTAAGAGTTTTTGAACTTTGAGAGGTACTATCAAAACGGTGAAAGTTCGGAAAGATTTTATGAAGTTTTCCTAAAAAAATAAAAATCATACAAACAAGTAGAGTGTTGAGATTTGATAAAACGAATTACCATAGCTGACGATGTGCTCCAGGAATTCCTTTTTAGGCTCACGTCGAAAAGCTCCAGGGTTGCATGACAGCAGCTGAAGACCAGTCATCCCGTCCACGTCTCTTTCTTCAACTAAGTGTCCGAAACGTTTCGCAATATGCAGAGCCAAATCTGTATTAATCCAATTTCATGCATCAGATCACCATATATATATATATACACACGCATACACGTACGCATGGGAAGGGAGGATCGGACTTAATTACCGAAGTGCTGAACAAGAATAGCCATGTGTAAAATTGTAGTTTTATCACTCCTCTGAAGGAAGGGTTGCTGATTTTCTTTATCATAACCGCCAATTTGTTTTTCAAGAAATAAGATCACATCCATTTTACCATGACGGACCGCCCGGAAAAGCGCCGTCTCTCCGAGGTGGTTGCGCATGCATAGCAGTCCCGGAGCTTTCTCCAACACCTTCTTCGCCACGGCGAGTGACTGGCTGGAATTGGACGTGGCGGCGTCGTGGAGGAGAGTGTTTCCCTCGAGGTTCTGGCGGGTCATTTTATCGAGGTGGCGGGCCGGCAACGCGTCTAGAAGGCTGAGCACCAACTCGGATTGGTTGGAGTAGGTTGCGGCCTGGAGCACTGTGTCGTCGTGTATTGTCAATATGTGCAATCCTTGCTCCTCGTCATTTTCACAGAGCTCTTTCACCTTCTCCGCGTCTTCTTTCAGCAAAGCTTCGTACAGCTCCGCGTTTAAACTATGCTTTCTAATATCCTTCTCTCCTTTTGGACACATGGCTTCAAGCTTATTCGAATGTCTAGCTACTTGTATGCAGGCTTCTTGAAGCGCATTTTTCATATATATATATATATATATATATATATATATGTATATATATATTAGCTGGAAGCAAATTAGAGATGCTGATTCCACATACAATGCTGTGGATGATGCATCATCATCAAATAAAGGCCAGCACTCTCTGTGATAAGTAGAAATTGGAATTAGATCCTCATAGCACAATTAACTAATAAATTTCGTACCATTCATTAATATGAGCATCAGAAAAAAGGGTCATTGGCAACTCATCAGATGCTCATTTTATGTTATTTTCGCTCAACTTTATTCCAGGACTTCTAAAATGGGATCACTTCTGCATGTGGGATGTCTATGCATGATCTCTTTCATCATCAGCTGTCTTGTTTTACTTCCCTTTGTCCATTATTGCGACAAAAAAGTGGGACAAGTGTTGTATTTGTGTTTGCTTTTCTTGTTCTGTTTCTAATTAATTTGAAGTTTAGGAGTTTAGTTTTTGTCCGTTTGAGGGGGAGGGGGAGGCCGGGTTGTTTTCTTTTGTGAATGCTGGTTCCTTTGATTAGAATCTCGTGATCAATTAATGATGATATAATGTGTGTTCGAACTCTAGCTAGTATATGCTTTTCTCTCATATTTCATGTTGGTTATATATTGTTCAAATCTCAATGCTAGTAACCAGTTCGTTGTTGTAGACAGAGAACAAGTACATTGCATATATTCGATCAACCATAATCTAGTAGGGATTGTAAAATGTTGTTTTTCCTGTAATTTTGTTTTCTATCTGTGTTGTTGGGTTTTGTCACTATGACAAGAGAGGGAGATTGTCAAGTTTTAGAAATTTGACATATTTAGTTTTAAAACCATTAGCGATTGTCCCTTAATTCTCTCAAGTGTTTGGTGTGAAAATGAAGTGTTTTAGAGGGTAGGGTTCTATATATGTGTTTTTGTCGGGAAGGTGTCACCAAGGTTATTCAAAATGAAAGTAGTTAAACTATAAGGGAGTTACTATCTACGATACAAAACGAAACCAAGGTTGATAAAAATAAAATAACTAAACCACACCTGATATAATAGGTGTTTAACCCTAAATTTTTTAATGAAAAAATATTAAGTACTTAAAAATATATAAGGAAATTCTCTTTCTAATATGATAGATATCACTTAAACTATCATTTTTGTGAGTTTTAATATAAATATATTTGAGTTTATGTATATGTATAGATATTTGCGTAGCGGATAATGAATTTATATACACACACTATAGATATATGGATTGTTTAAGACACGTTGATTTTTGAAGAGTATTAATGTTTATTTTTGTCAATTTTTAAATAAAGTTGGGTAGAGGTACCATCTTCGTTTTTAGCTATAAGCGAGGTAGCATTTATCATACAAATTGAAACTTAAATGGAAAAAAATAAAGTCATTAAACTACAAGGGATCAAAAGTATTTAACTTTTTAAAAAAAAATCAAAATTTTATAATGAAAGCATGTTAAGTATTTAAAAAGATAAAATGAACTATATTCGTAATGTAATGTAACTTGAATTATTATAATTGTGAGTTTTGACATAATTTATTATTTTTTATCGGTTTAAACTTTTAAGATAAGTACTAATGATTTAATATGGTATCAAAATAAAATATTATGAGTTTGAACTTTATCTTTATTAATTCACCGTCCATTTTAGTTAAATATTCAACAAATTAGACTTCACCATTAAATTTATCCATTTGTATTAGTCATTTTCTCTTATTGGTATGATATTTTCAAGAATGTCTTGACAATTGGTGAATCAGCTTCTTCACCAATATGCATTGATCATTATCCTCTAGCTTTTATTTTTTATTTTCCTAAAAAATACAATTATTATTTTTTTATTAAAGAAAATAAAATAAAAAGAAGAAAAACTAGCAACCTCCCCAACTCCAAGCAAAGAATAAAGCAAAACTTTCCAAATTTTCCATCACCCCCAAGCAACGCCAAATTCCCTCCAGTTTCTTAACTTGTTGTCTTCACGTCTCGCGCCTTTGAAATTCAATTCCCCGTTTCCGATCGCCGCAAAGTCATCAGGTATTCCTTCTACCCTCGTCTCTCGCTAACGCTGTTTGGGTGCTGAGAAAATGCAAGGAAAATCAAAAGCCTATTCCCATTCGCACTGTTTCTGCGATAGGAGAAAACGAAATCCTTGGAATTTTAGTTCTTGATACGAGAAATCTTTGCTTCTGGTGCAATGTGTGAGAACATTTTCAATTCTGGTGTGATTTGTTTACCATTGGAACTTAAGGACTTGACTTCTAAAGGTTTGGTCTTTGCAGTGGCATTGCTGAGACTGAGAGTTAGAAATGATGGAAGTGGACGGAGCGAGTACCTCAGCAGCTCCAGTTAAGATCCCGCGAGGTTCCAATAGAAGGCAAATCTGATGGCATAACAAAATCATGTAAATGTTTTTTGATTTGAAGGTTTATTAGGGTTTGCGTGTGTGAGTGTATGTGTTTAATCATTCTGTTGTAGAGATTGGGAAAGTAAGCTCAACTGAGTTATCAAATGCACTTGTTACTGCTTATTGAAGTGTTAAAATAGTTGTACATTAAATCAATGGACTTTATGATGTGTTAGTTGGCTAAGTCAGGACTAGGAGAGGATTATTGTGCTGTTTTTCGTCATCAACCGTTGTGGGGAACATTAGATACTATGCATTAGACTGTTATCTGATTCTGTGAAAATTCATAAAATTATTTGATATATTAGACAGGAATTGTATCTATATTTTACTTATGGTCCTTAAAGATGAATAGTAGTCATCATATTTGAGTTGCCAATTTGTTATTCTAAGCGGTTCAGCTGGTAAAGGGTTGCCTAGATCGGGGGGCTACTGGTGAGAAACATATTCTTAAGGGTATTGAGATTTTTAAACTAAGGTTAAGAAATTAAGACAAATGGTTAATATGCATGGGAAGAAGGTCCATACGGCTTTTTAGATGTTGTTTATCTCACTCACTTTAGATCCTGCTCATCTGAATTATCTATCACTGTTAGTTTTTTAACCTTCAGGGATCCTGGAAACTTACAGGAAAAAGTTATGTGAGTATGGTTCTGCACATGCTTCTAGCAATCGTATGTTTTGCCTCATTTTCTTATTTGTTCTCCTTACACCCAAAAATGTTTTTTACCCCATCTTGACTTCTACGACTTGATTCTTTTCTTACTCTCTCACATCTGGGCAATTAGCTGACCACATGCATGAATAAAATGTGACTAATGTTGTACTATGCTCTTCTGCATCATTTAGCATATGCTTCAGATGTTAGAGATCACTCAATTTTATTAGAATTAAGTGTTGAATCAGCAAGATATATGATACTGGCAGCCATCTATCTCAATCTTGCTTGTAAGGATGTCAGATCACTTTATCCCACAGAGATACTGATTAGTTCTAATATGTTAAGAGGATCTAATGTTGTTCCATTGCATTGCACTGCCAATTTTTGTGATCGAATTTGACTCTCTAATATGGAATAAATCTGCTGAGGTTACTTCTTCTTCTTCTTTTCTTCTTTTCTTTTTTTTTTTTTTTCCGTCCTTTATTTATTAGTTTCTTTTGCAGTGTGATGTAATCTTCTGAGAAAATGCCAGTTGGCACATGTCAACTCATTTTTAAGACATATTTGCACATAAATTTATCCAGATTAATTTATAAAAGTCCTAATCCAGTGCTTTTGCAGTGTTTCATCAGTTTAAACAGCAGAAACTCCCAGCTTGTAAGCCTATCCTAACACCAGCATGGGTACCTTCTCAATGACTAGTATTTATATCTGAATCTTCCATAATCCACCATTCATCTTTATTTTTGTACTTTGTGGTGTTCACTGTATATTCTTCAGGTCATCACTACGTATCTATTGATAGGTGCTTTTTTCATTCCTGTTGGACTTGTTACTGTTCGTTCTTCGAGAAGTGTAAGTATTTAAGTTGCTTGAACCTTTTCAAATTGCTGCCCATGTGCTCTTTTTCTCTTCAAAGGCTTGCAGTCATATAAGCATGGATCTGTAAATGATTATTTATTTGACATTTGATTTCTAGGTTGTTGAACTTGTGGACCGGTATGATATTGAATGTGTACCAGATGCATTTAAAAGCGATAAGCTAGGATATATCAAAGATAGCTCAATTCCCAAAAATTGTTCTCGCTTCTTAAAGGTGATACTTTCTTTTCTTTCCTTTTGTAGTGTCTTAGGAGGGAAAGAAATGACTGAAGTTTTGAGGACTATGAGAGAATATTGGTGGACCTTGAATCCTTTTTCTTTTTTACGCTTTATACTTGGACATCTATGTTTGTAGCTCCATGAGAGCTTAGTTTTCATAATTTTCTTCTCTTAACTAGGTGTTTCACCTGTATACTCTTCATGTACCTGAGTAGCGTTTTTTTTTTTAATGATATTTCAATTACTTATCAAAAAAAATCTTGTGCCATTTGGCAATAGAAGAATGGAGGCTTGTAGGATATGATAGTCTAGATCTTTGAAGTTCAAAATCTTTGATGAACTACGATAAATTAATGAATTGCTTAAAATGAAAATCCTTTGGTTTATGTCTCCCTACATAATTTTCTACATGTGATAGAGCTTAGGAACATTACTTTGTTTTACTCATATACACATTTGGAAATTAATAGAAATAGTGGAGCTTTTGATCATTGGATTTAGTTCATTACTTTTCACATTTTTTTTTTCTATTTTCTTTTATTATGTGTTTTTTTTACTTTCTTTGTAGGTGTACAAACACATGAAAGCTCCAATTTACATCTACTATCAACTTGATAACTACTATCAGAACCACCGAAGGTGAGAGTTCTTTATTGTATGTGTTTGGTAAGTGTGTTAAAAAGTGTTTTTTGTGTGTGTGTGTTTTAATTTGAAAAGAGTTTTTGATGTGATGGAAAGTTGAGAAATGTTTTCAGTGGGGTCCACATTTGAAAAAGAGTTGTTTGTGGTGTCAACAGAAGAAAATTGTTTGGTAAACTTCTTAGTGTTTAGTGTTTTCAAAGAAACAAATACTATACATGTTTATTTTGAGAAACACATGCTTATTTCTCAGGTCTGGAGTTTGACTTCTTACTTGTAAAAAATAATAATAATAAAACAGCCACCCTAACAGGTTTGAGGTGGTCGTGTGCTGCCACCTCTGACCAAGATCGAGGTGGCCACCCCTCTCCTTCCTTGGGGACCATCTCTCTATTTCTTTTAAGTAACAAGTTAGCTTCCACATCTAAACAAATAAACGTGTTTTTTCGAAAATATCCTTATAAGGTGTGGGAAGTTTTCTAAAAAGTGTGTTGTGTTTTATTTTTTGAATAGTGTTTTGTGTTGTGTGTGTTTTTAAAGTGTTTCATTTGGTAACAATTTTCTGAAAAGTGTGTTTTTGTATTTGGGGAGAGAAAAGACTTTTTAAAAAGCTTACCAAACATAGCCTTAGTTTCTATTTCTAATGTAGTGATGTGTGCTATGCTTACTTTTGATTACCTGTATACCTATAATTCAGTTTGTTATATGCTTCTATGGTTTCATCCAGGGAACTGTGATGGAGTTTTTTGCTATTTTCTGGCTTTTTATGTTTCATTACTGAAGTATTGTCACGTGGCTTCCTTTGGTTCAATAGAAAATGATGGAAAAAAGAAATAAGGTGTAAATATGTGTACCTTCCCACGTCTATCTATATGTACATTGTACAATTATTTGAACTTCATTAATTTTCATTAACATAAAAAAAGTTTAAGAGCCTTGATTATTTTTAAACTTAAATTGGTTAAGATGGAAAAAAAAAAAAAAAATCTTGGAAATTCTTTTATAAAGTTTTCTTTGCTTTACACTCCATGGTGAAACTTCTTAATTATGAATATTTTATGGTGAAATTTGGAGAAATTCAATCATTTCTTTGTGTTAGATTATTTTTTATGCCTAAAATTCTTTAGAAGAATTATGGGATTCTTTTTTGTTAGACCAAATGATAATTTGGAAATTTTCTACTGTTTGTAATCTCAACTGTGTGCTTTCACTTGGTGTCAACTCCAAATTCTTTTTCAGGTACGTAAAAAATAGAAATGATCAGCAGCTGTTGCATGGACTAAAGTACAATGGCTCTAGTTCCTGTAAACCTGAACAGTCCAGTAATGGTCTTCCAGTTGTCCCCTGTGGGTTGATAGCATGGAGTTTGTTTAATGATACTTATAAATTTATTCGTGGGAGATCAGAATTGAAGGTTAACAGGAAGAACATAGCTTGGAAGAGTGACCGTGATCACAAATTTGGGAAACATGTATATCCCTTCAATTTCCAGAATGGAACCTTGATTGGTGGTGGGAGGCTAGATCCAAGTATTCCTGTAAGTAGTAGCTGTGTACAACTATTTACTTTTCTTTCTGTATTCCTATGCTCTTGAATATCATGCTACATAATTATGACTTGCTAAACCTTTATGTAACCAGTCCTGTCAAGTAGTTATGTAGTTTTTTCCTCGACTGGTATACGGCCTGACTCATGAAACATGTGTTTCAAATTAGTTCATTTCATACAATATTTATTTCATAGTAGTAGGTTGTATCATCAAAACATATTGGTAAATTGATTATCCCTTCATTTTGTTGCATAATAAATGAGTTGCACCCTCACAGGACTGATTGAAAAGGGTAGTACAGTGGTTGTGATATTCTTTATAATGTTCTCCAGTTTTACTCGGTGGAATACTCTGCAAAGAACCAGTGTTAAGATTGACAATGAGATGGGATTGAGTGTTGTGCTCTCATAGTTAGGCATTAAGACTGTAACCAAATGCCATACCTACCTTATATGCATATGATATCTGGGAAAAGTTCTTTCTTTTTAAGTGATCTTCTTGGTGGGTCTTGTTGGAAGTCCCATATTATTTGAGTATTAAGGAGATGAGCTATTTATAAGGGTGAGGGGAAACCTCAACTCTTGAACTAGCTTTTGGATTGAGTTAGGCCCAAACCCATTTTTAACATGGTATCATAATGACCCAATTGGCTATGGCCCACCGTCTCCCATTTGTTGCACGTGTTGGCTTAGATCTCCTTCTCCCACACGTGAGGGGAGTGTTGGAAGTCCCACATTGCTTGGGTATTAAGGAGATGGGCTATTTATAAGGGTGAAGGGAAACCTCAACTCTTGAGCTAGCTTTTGGGTTGAGTTAGGTCCAAACCCATTTCTAACAGGTCTAATCCCCTATATCTGCACTGTCTATTTTTTTTCTAGTATTGGCTAGAGTGTGAGTTCTAATGATGCTTTTTGGCCTTGTCTTGTTCTTTTGTACTTGGTTGGTCGGTTGTGACAAAATAATTAGTTAAGTGATCAAGAAGATCTTATTGTATGGATGCGCACTGCTGCTCTCCCTACCTTCCGAAAATTGTATGGTAGAATTGAAGAGGATTTGGATGCAGATGATGTTATCATAGTCAAGTTGATGAACAACTACAATACCTACAGTTTTGGCGGGAAAAAGAAGCTTGTTCTTTCAACATCAAGCTGGTTGGGAGGAAAGAATGACTTCATTGGGGCTGCGTACATTGTTGTTGGTTCTGTTTGTTTATTGGTCGCTATTGTCTTCATATTACTTCATATGAAATGTTCAAGGTAATATTCTGTAGATACATCATCACAACTACTTGCTTTCTCTGCATATTTATCCTCTGTTACATCTGAAATATACATGCCGCTCAAGGCTTTTGACAAGTTGTTAACAACGTGGAAGTCTTTCTCTATCATGACTCATGAGGAAACTATTGCCCTTGTAATTCTGGAATTCCATATGAAACTATTTAGATCATATCATACTTGGTCATTCCCATCATTCAAGACTGTTATTCAAGTATTTTGCCACCCCCCCATTACTCAGTCTCACATGACCATTCAACAAGACTCAACATATTTTTGTCACTGGCTTTTGTCTCCCAAATATTTTGTGGAAATACAACCATAATGGGTTTGAATGATTTTCCTTTAGAGTTATTACTTCTATATTTCCATTATTAGAGTTTTCATCACCTTTCTAATCTAATCGGGTTCAATTAATTGTTAGTATACAGGTTGTAAGCATATATACATATGGCTACATCATGTCCACCCACTATGTATCTGGCTTTCTGATGTTTGGCATAAAATACTTATAGTCAATGAGTTGGGGCCTCATCCTCAAATCAATAATTGAAGCTTTTTTGATTGGCTGTTCATAGTGGCATTGTAATGTTGTGGAAGTAAATGTACTGCATACACATTTTCATCTTGAGAGTGCCCACTACTGTACCAGATTTTGCTGTTAACAATTGTGTTATTCATTCTGGCACTATCATGTCGCTGTGTAAAACCACATTCTGCTGATAGGTCTAGTTCTGTGACTATCATTTACTAGAAGTTGCAAATAGTAAATAGTTATCTATCCAGTTTGAACTGTCTCAACTTGTCAATCTTGACACCCTGTTGTGGAAGCTTAATATGGTCTATTTTTTGCTGGCATTATTTTTGCAGGCATTATGGGGACATAAATTTGTCTTGGAACAAGAAAGTCACTTCTAGTTGAAAAGGTGAAGTTGATACATTAATTTGTGATGATGAGAAGTTTCCCATCAATGTCATATATCCATGCAATTTTTTATTCAGTGATATGCATTCGTATTAATACTAATATGAGTATGAATACCTACTAGTTTCATGCTATAGGCATTTCATTGTAGTTTTTTCTTTTCTTTTTTTGAAATAAGTTGACGATCTGCATTAGAAATAATCAAATTTATATAAAACTCTAAACAAAAAGAGCAAACTGCTCTGAGAAGGTAATATCATAGATACACAAAGGAATTTCTTCCATCCACACCCTATCCATCACATCCCTAGTTGCCTCCTTTGCTAATCCATGAGCAGCATTATTTTGATTCCTTTTGACATGCTTAATATCCCAGCTTCTAAAAGAACCCAGAACCAATTTAATATCAGCCACAATCTGCCCAAACCGACACCAATTATCCTCCTGCTCAAGGATCATTGTAACCACCTGTCACCCTCAAGGAGAATGTCTTGGAGGCCTAGATCCTGGCTTAATTCCACCGCTTGTAAAGCAGCTAATGCCTCTCCAACCACAGGCTCCTGATATGATGCCAAAGTTTTGCTTTGGGCTGCATGAACCCTGCCATGTTCATCACATACGATCACCCCGGCTCCCATACGCTGCAATTTAGGATTGAAACCTACATCCCAGTTTATTTTGAGCATACCAGCAGGTGGAGGTTGCCAACGTTCCTGAAAATCAGTAACAGTTCCAACGCCATTGCTATCAATTGTTTGCAGCGTTGGATCAAAGCTTCCCACACCTCACAAAAATCAGTTCCTCCAAACTGTGCTTTCTGAAACTTCCTGTCACAAGCCCCCCAAACATCCCTAGCTGATAGACAATCCCGCAGTGCATGCCTCGTTGATTCAATTTCTTGGGTACAAAAAATACACAGCTTCTTTGAGAACCCCCCTCCTCAGTAAATTTTCTTTAGTGGGCAATATAATACTACATGCCCGCCACAGAAAAAATTTAACAGGATTTGACAATTTGAGACTCCATATTTCCTTCCAAAAAGAATCCTTATCCAGTGAATGGGACCCTTCCCCCATAAGCAGAGATTTCCTATCATTTTCAATAAAATAAGCACTTCGGACTCTGAAAATACCCGATGTAGTAGCCCTCCATATCAGTTTATCCTGCTGATTATACCTACTAAGGGGAAGGTTACAAATAAGCTTGGCTTCCTCATGGAAAACAGAGCGAATCAGTGGAACATTCCATACCCCCACAGTTGGATCAATAATCTCGGCTACCTTAGCATCAGCCATAAGAATGCGACAAGGGGATTGAATAGTAAAAGTAGTGGGTTGGGGAACCCACTTATCACCCCATATTTTAGCCCGTTGTCCATCTCCAATACACCAAAACAACCCCTCTTTAAGTAAAGCCCGAGCCTTAAAATACTACGCCAAGCAAGAGACGCCCTAGTTCCCTTTTGTGCTTCTGGAAAATTACATCCGGGATAGTATTTAGCTACTTTCATGGTGCATATAAACCAACATAGGTATTAATTAAATTTTAGGGAAATCCTTGCTGATATTTGTATATTAATCAAATCAAATATATTCATTGGAAGTTTTGTCGTAGTATGGGGAAATGCCTTCCATATTTCACCAGTTTTCACATGTCAATCCACTCAAGTGGACAGATTAATGATTTGATTCTTTAGTGTAACAGGTTATGCATTATTACCTGTAGTTGTGCATTCCTGGAGTAAAGAATTAAAGATGCAATGGACAGTGCTTTGAATCTAGAGCAGACACCTTGCAATGGAGTTGGTTGAAAACATGATAGTGGGTTTCAAGGGCTCCAAGTTTTTATAAGATGAGTGTTATTATATTAATTATGACATATATAGTGATAGCTATTTATAAAGGGGTGGGGGTTTGATCATTATTGGAGGATGACCTTGAACATCTTATGTTTGTCATTCTTTAGAAACACCCCTGGTGGAAGCTGATAGTGTAAACAGATGTGATTGTTAAGATAGACATTTGTTAAATCCGAGGAAAAAGAAGTAATTACATACAACCTCATTGATCGAAATAATATAATTATGCCAGATTATGCTGGTAATTTCACTTGTCTGCTTCTCACTCTCATTATGAGGTTGTAAATTCTCAATTGGACTATGTTAGACAGTAAATTTTCTTATCTTTTTGTGCTATACCATATAGCTACATCCCCTTTCACATAAAGAAAATTAATATATATTTTTTTATTTAACCATGCAAATAAACCTAATCAGCAAATATCAATAAAAGGTTCAAGCACACACCGAAAAATGGCTTCCATCTAAACAAACCAACAACTGAAATCATTTGTCTTTGGAACTAAAAAATAATTTAGATCCATTATTTGCTTCAATAAAAATAAATAATATGTAAAAGAAATTGAGTTTAGCGACCTTTTACGCCCTTAATGAAATAAATGCCAAGTAATTTTAATATCGGGGACACAGGATTTTGGACAAAACAGAGGAATTGTCAAAGTGTTTCTTCTCAGCATATCTTTCTACAACGGCTGCCTCTTTTATGAAGACTGATCCCCAACAAGACACCCCAAGTTGCAGATGAAAGATAAGAGAAAAAGAAGAAAAAAGAGGAAGAAGAAAAGAGAAGGAAGGAAGGAAAAAAAGAGAGAGAACTAGGGAAGAAAAGAAACTTATAGAAGACAAATTTTTTTTTTTTTTTTGTTCGATAGGTTTGTTTTGTGTTATGAGCGTGGTTGTTTGATAGATGGGTGATAGAACACTTGGCACTTCAAGGGGACAACTCCTCCACTCTCTCTAACTCACGGTTAAGAGATGATTCGTAAAGTAAGAGTTGAAGATTAAATACAGGAAACAAATTATGTAACTACTGATCCACTAAAACACCGCAATTCCCACTACCCCATAATTGAGATACATGATTGACCCACTCACTACTCTGACCCACTAACACACAATCCGTAATGGACTGAACTTCTTCCTCCATGTTCTTATATCTCTAGAATATTCTAGGTTGTAAGACGGTGGTGTTCTCGCTCTTAGGATTGCTTTAGGCCAGCTGCTGGTCATATTTCTCTTTATCAAGAAATTGAAGAAGCTATGCAAGGGTTCATTTACACTTGTCTTTGTTTTTTTTTTTTTTTTTAAATGACGTGTCAATCATTTTTTGGATGCTGTAAAATGTGAAATTTACACCACATCCTTATTGAAGGCATTTCCAAAGAAATTATAAAAAATAAGAAATAAGAACATGAGAAAAGATAATGTATTCTAGAAGAAATTATAAAAATAAGAACACAAAAAAGGATAAGGTACTCTCAAAGAAATTATAAAAATAAGAACATGAGAAAAAGGTAAAACTTTTGGAGACGTGAGGTATCGATCCTCAAATTGAATCGGCATTATATTCAAATGTTATACGATATAGCTGCATCCCCTTTCACATTCAAAATTGAAAGTTTATTCTCTTAAACTGTTCAAATAAACCAAATCAATAATGATCTATAAAAGGTTTAGGCATATACGAAGAAAAAAAAAATCGTACTAAATAAAATATACCTGAAATCATTTTTTGTAACCAAAAAAATAATGTTATAAGGTATTCTTAAAGAAATTACAAAAATAAGAACATGAGAAAAGGTAAAACTTTTGGAGACGTGAGGTATCGATCCTCAAATTTGGAGGTGCATTGTCCAAATGCTTTCCATATAGCTACATCCCCTTTCACATATAAAATTAAAAAGTTTATTCTCTTAAACTGTTCAAATAAACCTAATCAACAATGATCTATAAAAGGTTCAGGCATATACTACGAAAAAAAAAAACTATATCTAAAATCATTTTTTGTAACCAAAAAAATAATGTTAATACATTCATTTCTTCTATAAAAATAAATAATATGTACGTAAAAGAAATCAAGTGTAGCTATGTTTAATGCCCTTAATCAAATAAATGGTAAGTAATTTATGATTTGAAATGAGGATTTTTAACAAATAAGAGGAAATTATAAAAATAAGAACATGAAAAAGGATAAGGTATTCTCAAAGAAATTATAAAAATAAGAACATGAGAATAGGTAAAACTTTAGGATACATGAGGTATCGATCCTCAAATCAAAAGCATTATATTCAAATGCTATACTATATAACTACATCCCCTTTCACATTCAAAGTCAAAAGTTTATTCTCTTAAACTGTTCAAATAAACCTAATCAATAACGATCTATAAAAGGTTCAGGCATATACAAAAAAAAAAAAAAAACTTTGCTTGAAAGAATTTTTTGTATCCAAAAAAATAATGTTAATCCATTCATTGCTTCTATAAAAAATAAATAATACGTATGTAAAAGAAATCAAGTGTAGCTATCTTTAATGCCCTTACTCAAATAAATTGTAAGTAATTTATGATCTAAAATTAGGATTTTTAACAAATCAGAGGAATTGTCTTAGATTTTATTCCCGCAAGCTTAGAACCCAGGCTATGCGCAGAATTCTTCAATTAAAATAGATGTGTGCTACAATCTATCATGCATCTTTTAATGAAAATATACTAAATGTTATACACCATATATTACTAATCATGTACACTTTTTTTTTTTTTTGAAGTGTACCAAACATGCAACACATGTGACTTACTTTCCGTCCAAACAGATGGATTACTTTAACGTAGGGGCTAAAGTGTCGTAATTTGATAGTTTGTGGGGTTCAAAGTATTTGTTTTAAATGTTAAGGGTAAAAGTGCCAAAAAAAACAGAAAAAAAAAAATGCAAAGCAGTTGTCGTAGGCGGTTAGTACAAAAATATCATCGCCTATGTGCTGTTATAGGCGGATTTCGCTTGCTTTGGATGAGCAAGTGGTTACTAAAATCCGCCATCCGCAAATTGCAAACACAAAATCCAAAATTATTCGTTAGCAATTTTTCTATTTAATTTTATATTTCCTTAAGCATTTTTAATCACAAAACAGAGCATTTTTCATTTATTATAAACTGCTTGGATTTCAAATAATATTTCTTTATAAACCTTGGAGCTACACTACATGAAGTCGGCTTTTTAAAAAACAAAACAAAAATCTTTGACATTGTGTCATATATATATATATAATTCACTAGTTCGAATCTCTCTCCCTCTTGTGTAGATATAAAAAAAAATATAAAAAAATAAAAAAATAAACCCTTTTTTAAAGTAACGTTACTTCTTTAAACCTATTTGTCACATTTATTTCATACGGGCAGGCATTGCACGTTTTAAGTGATTATATTTTTCTTTTAGTAGCTGATGTGAAAAGAAAATGAATAAGATAAAGGACAAGAAGAGTAGCGCTTTGAAAAATTTCAGGGAGTTTGCGAAAATTAAGTTTACTATCCATGTACTGAGAAATTTCCCACATCAAACAACTCTATAGAACAAATGATAACAGAGAAATGGGAACAACACAGGCAGAAGAAACAACACCCTCTTTGGCAGAAGCTCGAAGTTCTCAGATCCTTCTTCTTCAATGGTCTCTAATTTATGACAATTACTGGAGTATTTCTGGTGGGAGGATATGAGAAGGGCTGGTGCAACTTCACCCAAGTTCTGCATGTACCTCATCTCCTTCATCATCTCTATAGCTCTCTGAGAAAAACCTTTTATGTAATGATTCTCTCCACAAAACCTCAGAATTAATGTGAGAGGCACAGAAACAATTGGCTTTGGCTGCTTGCAACAATGTGAACGCTTTTAGTCTCTCAAGGAGGAATATTTGAGTTGAAGAAAATGTGTAGGTTAGCCAGGCTATATATAAGTGAAAAGGGGAAGACAAAAGGTGCAAAAAAATAGGTCGTGTTGGGTTGACATGTCAAACATTTATTGGTGGACGGGGGGACAAAAATGCAAAAAATGGTTCGTGTTGAGTTGGCATGTCAAACATTTATTGGTGGACAGGGGACAAAAGTGCAAAAAATAGGTCATGTTGGGTTGGCATGTTGGTGGAGATTAATTAAGCCAAAAAAGCAGCACCTGAAATAGGCTAGGAATCGTTGGATCATATACACCTAATCTAAACAAATATACATTTCAAGAACATACTCAAATTGGCAAAATCAGGTTGCATTAATGCTGGCCGTAGGTTTATCCAAATCAGTGTTCTGATCCTTTTTTAAGTACTCATGCATGTATGTATATATACATAGAAGCTTCTCTTGTTATTAGAACGCGGGGGAGAGAGACCGATCACATCAAAAAAGAAGACCCTCTAGAACTCCATACTTAATATAGAACTGATTGGGCTAACCATATGATTCTAGTGGAGTGGGTTTCGGCCAGTTCGGTTCACTTCAATCTTGTCCACCACTTTCAACTTGGTTCACCTCGGTTTGAAGCCGGTTCAGACCACTCTTTCACCCCGATCCACAAGGCTCAGGCCAATTCGGCCCAAGCTGTCAACCCGCTCCACAGGGTTCGACCCAATTCAATTGGATTCAGGTCAAATCGACCCTTCTCAACCTGGTCTAAAACTGGCTCATTTAGGCCATTGTGATTTAAGCACATTTCAATCAGCCCAATTGCTCAATCCGACCTTCAATCGACCCACAACAGTGATCTGCAGTCCAACTCCACCTAGCATTCACTAGCTATCCAACAAGTGGAGGTCAAATCGAATCTTCCTTCCCCTCTTATGCGGACATATCAAAAAAAAAAACAACTCAACTCCATCCGCCTCCTCCTACCGTCTCATCTGCTTCCCAACACCAGATTCCGTTGTTCTCACCGTGACTATGCAGCATACTCCTCTTTTATAGAAGAGGAAAGACAGCCAAAATAGTTGTAATCCTTGTTGGAGTAGTACACTCCATGCAGGCAAGAACTCCGAAGTACACTTGTAAAAGGAGAACCAATTAAGCCTAGAATACTAAAAAGCCGAAGTGTCACGGCTGGCCCAACACATGACTTGAGAATTCAAGTCACTATACACAACAAATGTAAATGAGTTAACTAAATATTGAAATATAGAAATATCCAATATAACGTATTCTCAAATTAATTAGTGGAGTAACAAAAAATATTTTTCATAATTTAATTTCCATTTCACTTAATCGTCCTTTTCCTGATGATATATAAAACATAAGCACGCCAAGATGGTAAGGTCCACAACTGTCAACTGGTAGAGTTCATGTCCTTGAATTACCTTATTGTGAGGTATATTGATATATATGCTTCTAGCAAAGGGGACCGTTCTAGCTAAATTCGTACTTACTAAAAAAAGTGGTAGGAAATTGAGGTACGTACATGCACCATGTGAACGGATTGTACACCCATTTTGTCATTTGGAACACAAACTACTGCGTTGCCTGCGCATGCAACAAGAAGAGAAAGATAAGCATAGCCTAAGAGCCTATGCCTATGCATGCCTACCATAAGCATTCGTCATAAGAGACATGCAAACTTCTTGCATATTCCTTTCTAGGTTATTGCCGATTAGAGTTTGGCTTGCTTCCAATGAAAATTAAAAAGAAAACGAACGGGGAGTTCTCTCCTATCAACCCATCTCTATCCTTTATCGGAAAGTGGTACCAAGGTGCCTAGAAGTAAGGTTACTCCTAGCTTGAGAGGCTATATGATCTTTGCTGATCCTTTTGTTGCGAAGATTACTTCTCTCGGTCAGGAAAGCAGTTAATATTAACCGGACTGAGAATTCTCATTTTAGAAGTTAAACTTTCAATCTTAATACTATTCAACCTAATCGTTTGAAGATATTTTTGAAACCACTTAACTAATCATCACCATTAATGATGTTCTTAACTACGATAAGGTGACGATTTTAATTGTTTCTTTAGGGAAGAGAATCACAGCTGGCCATTTTAATTTGTGGTAAACATTGTTTTTCACAAAATGGATACAAATAAAAAATTTGGTTGCTAAGAGCCAAATGTGGCCTTTACGACTGAAGTGATGGTGACTCAACTATTTTGAAAAGAGAAACCGGCAATAAATAGTTCTAACACTTCCTTAAGCCAGATTACTTTGGCCTTGTTTGTTAACTTACACCTTATTATAACACATTTCTTCACATTCTATCACACCATTCACTTCATTTTTTCCAAAAAAAAAATCAAATCAAATCATTCACTTTTTATATCACATCATTTACTATTTAAATAAAAAAAATCACTACACAAATTTTTTTACTTTCTAATACCACATTTTCATTTTCCCATATCAATCATTTTTTATTAATATGTAAACAGTGCAGTGTAAAGTGAACGTGGGGGAGTGTGATAGGGTTAACCAAACACCCTCTTTTTGTTGGAATATTTTAGAATATTCTTTATATTAAGTGTTGATTGATTTTTTTTATTTTTTATTGAATCATTTACCATTCATGTATAAGTGTAATTAAATCTCTCGATTTGGCTATTTTAGTGAAAGATTTCGAGAAGAAACTCCATATATGCTTTACAATTGATCCAAAGGATGCCCAAAGAAAATTTGGCCTTCTGTTTATTGATCTTTGTTAGAATTAATATAAATTAAATAACATATATATCATGTGTAAATTCAAACACTTTTCTAATATGCAAATTTAACAAGTGAAATATTTAATTGTAATAAAAATAAATGACATAGATAGAAGGATTCGAATTAATTCATGACTTAGCTCTAATAGAACCATGATCGTATCAATTTACCACTTATTTCAACGTTTAAGGTCTAAATCAAGTAGAGATAAAGTTGAAGATCAACTCAAATGCAATATTAAGTAATATACCTCGTTGAGACATTACAAATTCAAATCATCTTATTGTAATGCCATCCTCGAGATTGTTCACTCAGAAGTGGTTCCCTAGGCCTTTGGTCGTTTGAGGCCTCTTCAATTCATTTTCATTTTGAAAGAGACACTTCTGGAGTGTTTTTTCTTTAATATATGTATGTATATATATATATGACTTTTCTCAATGATCACATGCACTAGAGGAAAGAAAATTATTAAGAAAATAAAAAACCTCTACTACTTTTCCATTTATACTTACCAATTAAACTTTCTACAGCTAGCATACAACCACCAACCAGTTCAGAATGAACAATAGTTTGCTAAATTTCTTCAACAAAAGTAAAAGAAGTTGAAAATTTCAAACATAACCCACGATTTTACATTAAAAAAACATATAATATATATATGTTGCAGTCATCGAGAGTTTCATATATATATATATATATCTATATATATATATATATATTCCTACGCACACTGGCAGTTGTGAGTGTACGGCGCCGACAAGGGCTTCCGCACTTCCAAGAAACACATGGACTGCGGCGGAGCCATGAACGGTGCTGATGAAGCCTGGCATGTCTCCATGCATTCGCTTTCGTTGTCTTCCTCGTAAATTGTTTCCAATAATGTTGTTTTTTGAAGCCTGCAGCTGGAAACTGCGACAGAGCGAGGCGGTGCAACTGCAGAGAAGGGTGTGAAAGATGAAGGCTTTGGAGGGGAGAGAGTTTGCTGGATTATGAGCACTGCAGGGAGGGGTAGCTGAGGCGTCTGAGATATAATTGCGTCACCCATGGTCTTACTTGGCTTGGATATGCTTTGGAGATCTACCATGTTATCCAATTTGGCTCCATGGGTTTGATTTATATAGAAGGTTGTATTGGCCAGATAACCCTTGGATTTCATGTAATGACAAGCACGACCTTTTTGGTGGGTAAATGAAATGACAGAATTTTCCTTTATAAGTGGGGTTGGAGAATTTTCTTCATACTTATAAAAGAATACAATACAAATATCTTACAAATATCGTATAAATTAAGGTGATAAGAATACAGTACAAATATCTTACAAATATCTTATAAATTAAGGTGATAAGAATACAGTACAAATATCTTACAAATATCTTATAAATTAAGGTGATACGAATACAATACAAATATCTTACAAATATCTTATAAATTAAGGTGATACGAACACAATACAAATATCTTACAAATATCTTATAAATTAAGGTGATGTGACATGGTTTAATTAGTAGCTGTAAAGTTAATGGTTACTAGTTAAACCGTATGACGTAAACTTTATGGAGCAACTTTTGGATATTTTTTAGGTATGTAGCAAGCATGTTTTTCTTAACATGTAAAAGCATATATTTTTGTAATAGCATAAGAGAGTACATGGTTTTTAATAGAATTTCCTTTTTCTTACATAATCAAAGGGATATGACAGATATATAAATTGACTTGGAAAAAATTCATCCACCCATTATAAAGGAACCCTATCCAAATCAAATTGGGTGAAATTAAGTCTCAAATGTCATATCATGCACATTGAAATGCTAAAAAGCACTCTTATTCACATCACTAATTAGTAACATGTAAACATTCACACATCACTAATTAAATTTTAAAGAAGAAAGAAAAAAATTAAAATTCAATTAGTGACATTAGCGACATGTCATTGTTCATACATTACTAATTAGTGACGAATGGATATTAACACGCCATTAAATTTTTTTAGTGACGTTTCAAAGACGTTTTAGTATTTGAAACGTCACCATTTGGTGATGTTTTGAAAACTTGGGTACTGCATGTAGACACGTCACAAAATCCTAAATTTTTTGTAGTGTGGTGCCCATTAACCAATAATTTTTATTTTTTAACAATGACGTCAACCTAATATGATAGGGATGAAATGATAATGTGGCAATATATATAGTTATATGGGGATGAAGCCAAGCTTTTGCATGCAACTAAGTGAATTGGGGATAATTTATATTTAAAATTAAGAGAGTCGACTCCCTACTATCAGGTTGAGCTATAAAAGTAAGGTTTCACAGCCTCCAATTAATAAGAGGTTGACACATCATTTAAAAGCACCAAAAGCACAAGATGTCAAAAGAAAAAAGAATAGAAGACCAATCAACAAAAAAGGCCCCACGGGCCCTATAAAATCCACCACCGCCCAAAGCCACCACTTAGTACACACGCCACCCATGAATAGAACTACCGTACCAAACAGGCAGGGGCAAAACTAGCATTTATAGTTTTGGGGGGCAAATAAAAAAGATGGGGGGGTATATTCTAATTTTTAAAAATTGTAAGGGCATTTTTTAAAATTTTGGGGAAACGTGGCCTCCCCAAGCCACCATGTAGCTAGGAAGCACTACTAGGTGTGGAGCTTCGCTGTTAAAAGCTGCCTCCCAAACCTCCTATTGGCCTCATGTGTCACTGAAAAACCCATCCGAACTGCCACCACAGCCGTGAACCATCACCAATTCAAGTAGGAGACCAATGTGGAGGAGGCCGGGGCAGCAAATGACGAGCTTGGAGCACAGCCTGAGACGACAGATGGTAACGGAGATGAGATCAGAGCCTATAGATTTTACCCCATATCATATATATCGGCTTACAAAAAAAGAGTATTTGATTGCTCTAATACTAAATGATACAAATCTTAGATAAAATTCATTATTAAAAATCTAGATTGCAATAAGATATTATTCAAAAACTTATGTACACTTTATACTTAATCCATAACAAATTGAACACTTAAAACCATATGAAAAAAAATAAAATAAAATAAATGAAGAGGACCTTTGTCGATGGGTAACCAAGCTCCCCTGGCCTCTAAAAGTCTTTGGTAATATTGGAACCGCGTTGGCAACATGCATGATATGATTGGCTTTAGACATTAAATGCAAGATTTGGAGCTTTATTATATGAGCTCTTTCTTCCTCTTCGGTCTCTTTCCAATCCCTTCTCGATTTCTGGAGGGAGGGCGGCTTCAAACTTCAGTCATCGTATTCATGACAGGGTGTTGTTCCTTTTTAGGCATGGCCCATGGCGGCATGGCCCCTCTGAAGCGGATAAAGCCCCTTCAGTTGTCCCATTTTTCCGAATAATTCCAAGCAACTTTTTCAGCTTTTTGCATTAATAGCGTGCCCTAGTTGACACGACACACGTGATTGCCTACAACATACAGCGATGGTCGTATTGGCAACGGTTGTATTCATGGGGGGTTGAAGTGGATCCCATATTTAGTAGGGTGCCGACCAGGAGGAGAAGGATGAAACGATCACATGCAGATCGATCGGTTAGACAATGTTGGAAGGCAAAATTGTCTTAAAAAGAATTGAAAAATAAAATAAAATTATTTTGCTCTCCTATATATATTATACTAACTAGTTCTTCTTCATTAAAAAAAATAATAATAAAAATAGAGAGGATCCAATCCCAAACGGAAATGACTACGAGTGGCCTAACTCTTATGTCTTGCGTAAAAGTTGCCATGGTTTTGTGGAGTTTGAATTTGAGGTTACTTAAGTCAAGGATTTCTATTTAATCGACAATAATGATTTTTTTTATTTTAATTCATTTAAATATTTTATAAGTTTTTTATTTTTTTATTTTTTTATTTTGTGATTTACTCGAATTTTAGACATTTTTAGGTAGTTTTTTTTTTTTTGTTAACTACTTTTGAAAGCAAATTAAAGAATGTGTAAGTTTATTTCATTATATATTTTTCTATTTGTTTCTTGAGAAAATTTCTTTGTACCATACCTCAATTAGAATCTGTGTTTTGATTATCTTTATGTTTATTTCTCAAGAAAGTTTCTTTGTGCCATACTTAGATCACGTTTGTATGGAGATTTGAATTTGTTTCTGCTTTGTTTAATTGTGAAAATTCTTGGTTGAGTTAATCTTCACTCGAATGTTTTATGGTTGAGTTGTTCTTCAAAAGAAAATAGCTCTTTCGAAACACTAAAGAGAAAACTAAGCATTGAACATAACTCTTTCCAAAATATTTATTTGATTGCGTTAAATGCTAAATGAAAGAATTTGTTTTATTTTGTGTTCATAAAAAAATTATTTTGTTCATGCACTTTGATCTGTATATTTTTTGGAATGTTCATAATTATATAAATTTTATTTCTATTGAAATATAATAGCTATCACACCAATAATATTGGAGATTTGTGCTAATTATATATTAAGGTTGAGTCTTAATTAGATAAATCAAATAGAAGATCTCGATCATCTTGCTAAGCTACCATCATCACTCTCCATTCGCTATTCCACTTTCCTTTCTTCTCCTCATTTTATTGTTTACTAAGATCTATTTATTGACTTAAGCGTTAGAGGTGTTACTCGCTAGCACACCCAACATGCCTCTTTGCTCACTCTCTGTCTATTTTACGGGCACTCTCGATCCAACCTTCAACATGCAGTTAACTGTACACATAATAGGTCTCAAACTTTAACATAAAACATCTAGACTCCTAAAATGCCCGTGAAGAATTAACCAAGTCAATCTAGGATAATCCAAGTTCCACCCACATCTAGAGAAGCAAAGCCTCAAAGAGAGGAATCTTCGATGGTATTTGGAGGCAGCTTTGCCATGACGTTCTAGTTAAGTAGACTTTTGATTTTGGTTAGACCATTTTTTAATCTCTTTCTCTGTTTTCAAAGGGATCTTGAATCTCTCTCAAATTATATAGCTTAATGTACATGCACGTACATCATCCATCAAAATGTGTCATCCATGTTGCAAATAATTACTTGCATTTATCATCAAATACATATTTGGTCGACGGCTGCCCCCATCATGTGATGTGAGAAGCAAAGTGGAAAGAACCAAGCAAACCCCTAAAAGGTCTGGTTTGGATGAAAATCATTTATATTTGAGGCTGAATGTGGACCATGAGTCTATGGCATTTGGTCTAAGTCTTACTACTGTTCATGCCCTGGGTAAGAGGCTAAGGTGCATGTTGCAGGATAAAGAGAGCTAGAAATTGATGTGTTTCAACCAAGACAAACCTAAATTGTGGATGAACATGATGACGACAACGGACCATCAACACATTGTTAGGCGCCTGCATCGTCCTACTATAATATTTGTTTCCAAGCATGTGAATCGGTTCGATTTGGAATGAACGGAAGGTAGGGTGTCACAATCTCCTCAAATTTGATTCAATTATAATATAAGTGGTGTTGCTTTTTTAACGATTTAAATTTAATTTAATTTTATAATCTTTCTCTTTCTCGCTGAAAAAAAAAATGATGTTAAATTTGAACCGTTTTAGAGCACTTAAAGGCAAATCGCCCTTAGGCCTCAACCTCTAATAATTGCTTGAAACGTTTGTGTAGGTTCTTCGGTAAGGAATACTAGCGTGCTCCTCTCAAACAATCCCTATCATTTTGGTTAATTAAAAAGATTAATTACAAACTAATTATATGATTTAGGAGAAAGAATGTAAAAACTTGCGCACATGCATGCACTGCAGAAAATATACGGATATGGTACTATAAATTTGTTTCTCAATTATCATGATCGAAGTGGACACTTTAGCCAAACAAGTTGCTAGGAAATGCATCCTACTCTCGACGGCAAAGTGTGTCCACGATTTGACAGACTCAACTTGTTGAACAAAAGTATTAATTAAGTCATCATCTGCCAATGAAAAGTGAATGATGAAAAGTGAATGATGAAAAGTGAAATTACTCTCTTATTGTTTATTATTCTTAATTTGGTCTTAGTGGCCATATATAGTTATCATTTGTCATTGTTTGGACTTTGGAGTACAGAAAATTATAGGAAACTGTGAGAGGTTTTTGATAGATCGATAGGGCTCACTTGTCCAAAACAAATGCTTAAGCTGTCCGAACACTTATTTCGACATATGAGTTCCTTGGTCAAACAAGAAACGATCCATCGAAACCCTCTGATATCCCCTTGCCCGATTTGTAGGGGCATGGGCATTGTTGCGGATTACCATCTAATCTCATATCTAACCAGGAAATGATTCTTGTATGAGTTTTAAACAATGGATCTCGTTTTTAAATCCAAACAATAGCTAGATACATACATCTATTACATTAAGTTCAAAATGCTGCTATTACATGACCTATTTACATTGGGTTTCAATTTTAGAAACAAGATCTATCATCTTTAGTGTTTTAAGAACAATGTTAGGGGTTATGATTGATTATGTTTGATTTAAACTTACACGTATGCTAGATGACGTGTTTTAGGATTTCTATAATGATTCAGATCTGGGTTATTGCATGCGATTAGGATTGTATGATTAAATATAAGTTTTAGTTACTACTATGAAGGACCGAACGTTCAATAGTGACAGTAAGCCATGATTACAGTTTTAATTGACATGATTATGGTATCCTAAGTGTAAGGTTAGGGTTTCTAGTTTAATATATTTAATATTAGAGTATGATTTGCAATGTCATAAAGTTGAAATATCCAAAACTGAGAATCGCCTATGGTAACTAATAAGTAAATCATCCAAATAAATTTTGAATCGGCTGACTATACTACAAAAAAAACAAAACAAAACAAAAAAGGGGTACTTAGTGATGTTTTAAATAGTATCGTTTCGTCAAAACGACACTAATGGTCATCGATTTACTATTCAAACAATGGCTCTCAATCGCCCTAAATAATGTCGTCTGTCAAGTATCATGTGCCCAAAACATTGCTACAAATTCTTATCCATTTTAAGGGGAGTAGAAAAATTTGCACAAGAAAATCGTTGTTACCATCATTTCAAGTTAAAAGAAAAAAGGTATGGAAGATCAGCAGAAACGTGGCATTACAACCGGCTGTACCTTTCTTAGCCGAGAAAAGTGCAAATTTGGATACTATCAATACCAACAAGAAGCAAATCTCTAGAGATATCTCATTCCCCATCCATGCTTCGACACCTACCAAAATATGGTCCCACGCCATGTTTATCTGCTGCCAATGTCTTGGAAACATCACCCTTTCTGCGATTAATTTCAAAAGCAAGTGGCGGCACTAACAGCCAAATATGATTAAACCCCTTTGTTGGACTATTGACTCCATCTTAGCCATGCATGGCCTTATAAATCTCACACTCTTGAGCTCATACTCATCCACAACAAATCCTTGCATTCAAACCATCACCACCTTTTCTTTTCTTTTCCTTCTTAATTTGCTAGCTTTCCCTGTTTGTTTCCCAGGAAAAAACAATGGCCAATTCCCGCAATATTGCAAGGTTTATCTCAGAGGTTGCACCACCACAGTATATTAGTGTCATGAGGCAAAGAGCCTCCAAGATGTTGGATACAATAAATGAAGAAGAAAGAGATATCGCCAGTGCAAAGGATTCTTCTTCTTCTTCATCAGCTCCCACTTGTGCTTCTTCAGCAGCTGCTGCTGCTGAGACCAAGTATTTCCTCAAAGAGGTTCACAGGTCTTTTTCGGTCTTTGACCACTGAGAGCCATGGAAGCTGAGAAAATAAAATTGGAAAAGCCTTGTAATTAGCAGCCTGCTGAAGCTGCATGCCGTATCTTTTTTTCATGTGTATTTTATTTCCCTTTTTTTTTTCTCCTGTAACTAACCAGATCCTGGAGAATCTGGTCAGAAGGCCAAGAGTGGCTGAGACTGTAGAGGGCCTATTTGAGTTAAGCTGAAGGAGAGTTTTATATGCTGTAATCTGCTGCATGTACACAGATAGTATTCTGCCAATATATTCAACATTGTTTACAATTCAGAATGCAATATTGTTTTATCTTGAAATTTTACATATTCCTTTTGCAACCTTTTCAAATGCTGTACGCTGGTATCTTTTCCTTCATTGAAATATAAAGACAACCAGAGACATAAATCAAACTAGAAGAAAAGAAACAAAGAACTTACATAAATAACAAACAACAGGAAATAGTTTTCATAAATTTCATCGTAAATGTGAAATACTTAAATAGACAAATAAAAAAAATTTAATCTAGAGAAATAAAAAAGATGCAGGGTCGCTTGTTTGCTTGGCTCATCAAACAAGGGGTTGTTCACAGCTAGTTGGGATCAATTATCAAGGAATAGAGACTTTACAAATAAAGTCTTAAGGATTGGCATTCCATTACTGTCATTTTATACAATTATCCATGTTACCAATGTGCCTACAGTCGTCGAGATTGAAGGAGGACCTCCGCTTGTAATACGGCAAGCATATATAAGACAATCTTGATGAATGTGAACTCCAAACTCTTAAGAGGCATGTGATTTTTTGATGTATCACAAGAGGGAGGGCCTTTCATTTAAAAATTAAATGAACATCTTAGATCTTGCCCGTAAGACAAGAATAAGAAGAGGCTTTTATTGCATGGTGGAGCAACTAAACCACCCGTTTGGGTGGTTCAGCCACCTCTAAACCGCCCCATCTAGGGGTGGCCAAACTACCCATGTGGCTAAGGGGTAATTCCACCACCCCCCACGTCCCAGCTAGCTATTTGGGGGCAGCTGACTCTTGTAGCAAAAGAGGTGGTTTAGCAACCCCAAACCATCAATTTGGTGGTTGGCCACCCCACTAAGACCACTTGAAGCCTCTCTTTATGTTTTTGCCTTGCTTGCAAGATGTAAGCCTTTCAGTTTAAATAAACAACCCCGAAAAAACCTATTATTGCAACCCCCAGGCAATAATCTTGCTGTTGCATGGAATCTGAATCCAGAGAGCAACATGAAACATTTGAGAACATACATTGGAGTGACATTTTAGGCATGCCTAAAGATTGGGGTAAACCTTTCCCAATCTTTCGGCAGTTTATGTGGAAATAGTAGGCTTTGGAGAAATCCTACGGAATCAATTAAATCAAGATTAATCCAAGTGAAAAAAAACCAATGATATGATTGGGTTCGAGGATAGTTATAATTATATTCTTCATAAACAGAGCCAACTTAATTTGAGACATTTGAAACATGTTACAAAATGAGATATACAACATTGTATGCTAAAAAATTGTGTATATTACATTTTTTCAACTCCATTAACTTTCTATGCTATAAAACATCTATCATCCATGGATCTCAACAAAAATCTCTAAAAAGCCCTTCTCTAAAACTCTCTTCCCATTCACCACAAAATTGGAATCTGCTGTTGCAGAGCTTCTTGCTTGAAGGATCAAGAGCTATTACTTTGAATGGTGGTTTCTTTCGATCTCCTTGCGTGCCCTAGAAGACTTGAAACCAATTTTGCGCTTCCTGGACGTTTCTAATCCAACCCTTTCTTTTAGTTTCTCCAGCGCTATAACACATTAAAAAGAATAGTGAGATTTACTATACACAAACATCTAATGCTATTCTACTTTAATGATTTTGACATTCCATATGCAACCAACCCTTCAATGGGATCTAAACAAAATATCCCCTCCATTAAAAATCAGTTCCCACAAATGCAGCAGATAAAAAGAATTCGGAGAAGGCCTAATTAATGACTAGGTCGGTGTGATCTATTTGTTTTCCATAAGGGAAAAACAATCAAGAATCTTGTGGCAAATGATATACAGAAAAGACAATTCAAAGATACCATGAATCAAGATTACTATTGTTGTCGGCTCTTGCATATCAAGTGAAATCAACAGCATAAGTGAGTGACACCCAATGCCAGTGGTCTATTAATCTACTTTTAAGTTTAGCAGTGGGCAAAGAAAAGGTAAAGAATTACCAGATGTATAAATAGAGCGAAGTGACTCAACCAAACTAGATGGAATAGAGTAAACAGGACAAGATTTATTGTCAGCTTTTTGTAACAGCTTCGTGAAACGCCTAACCTGAAACAAGGGAATAAATAAGTACGCAATTTGCAAAGACTATACATGTTTCAAATGTTGAACAAGTACACAATCCCTTATCTAACCATTACTGATATTTACATGTATTCAGACAAATTAAATGTGAATGCTGTAATTAATTGACCAAACCATGGTAAAACTAGCCTATATCAATGCTAGGCTTAAGTTGAATTAAGTAACAGGATGACATCAAATATGCCCCAAACTCTCGGGGAACATCTGATGCAACATATCAGTCATCATGCTTTTGCTTCCATCATTCCATCTAATGCATGATAATGTCCAATGTCCCCAAAGTAACAACACCCCCCCTTTTCTTCCTTTTTGTTTGTACTAGAATTGAAGAATAGCATTATCCTGAGGGTCCACATGAATAATTACACCTAATAAAACTTAAAATTATCCAATCAACATGCATGATTAGCCAGAAATATCATGAACAATATTCAATCAAATTATCTGAGACTCAACTAGGGCTACAAATTGAGCTAACTGATGGCACTGACCCATTATGGCCCTCTCAGCATAGAATCTTGGTAGGGTTACATGGCCTGACAGAGCTGAACCACACACAATTTAGTTGGACTGGCAGAGCTCACAGCGGTTGAAATGCAAAGTATATGCCTATTCATGGCTAAATTGACATTAGATGGCCCAAATCAGCATAAACTCATCATTTTTAATAGGCTGAGCTCGGTTGAAATGAATTAGGTTAAGATCAAGATGGCATGAAATTAAGCTAGGGATCTACTTTATAAGCCAATTTCTCTTTGATGAGAGATATGAACAAGAGGCTTTGAGAAATCCAGTGTCAACCATGGACTTGGAACTAGGAAGGACCACCAAAATAAAAATACGAATTATTGGTGACAGATTCTGAAACCTATCACCTTATTACCATACGGTATACTCAGTCTGTGAGGCAATCAAGAGAACAACATACCCCATCCTCATTCAGCAATGTGAAGCAACGCCCAGTCTGGCCTGCTCTTGCAGTCCGGCCAGCCCGATGAATATATGTCTTTATGTATGCAGGCATGTCATAATTAATAACATTTCTAACCCCTTCAACATCCATTCCACGAGTCATCGCATCAGAGGAAACAAGTACTTGTATATCCCCTTCCCGGAATGCCTTCAATGTCTTGCTGCAGTACAAATTATCAATTTCATTAGATATTAGATAACCCCATTCATGGCGATACAACAAATTCAAGGCATCAATTAGGAAACAATAACCCAAATGTACAATATGTTTTTTAAGATGAAAACTAGTTTTTGTAGAGCCATACAAACTGCTCATGCAGCTCAAACTTATTTCTAGATGAGAAGCAAATATCAGTCAGCATGTGCAGCCGGCCTTGCGGCACTCCCATTCCATTGAGTCAAATAAGATGTCAATAAATGTTCTTGAGCTGATGGATTGTGCTTCAGTTATTCACCTTTAGCTGTGGCAACCAAAATGGGTAGAACTGACAATGAAATCTGCTTAGGTCATCATCCGACTAAATCACTCTTAATCTCCTTATCTTTCCCCATTACTTCCAAAATAAGGAAACATAGAATTCATACAAAATTAAAAAAATTAAAAAAATAAATTTCAAGTTCCAGTCATCTGGACTATTCACAATTAAAATAACTACACGCCCTTCATTTGTGCCACATGTTTTTAAGTTTAGCAGCAGCAATCACAATACAGCTTAAGTTTTTTTTACTTTTTTCCCTGGGAAGAATATGGCTTGAGTAGTTTAACACAAATACCACTAAAAAGTAAAATTAAAACCACAAATCACCTTCTTACAGATTGACGTTGAAGACCTGAATACTCCATGATCTTGACTTGTAGATCATCAAAAAAATTCAGTAAGGTGCACAAACGATGAGTTGATTCCACAGATGACGTGAAAACAATGCACTTCTCCCCACCCAGATTTTGCAGAAGGGCAACCAAATACATAGGTTTGAGTTTTGATTCACAAATCTGTAAAGAGGACATGGAATTTTACAATTACATGAGAAAGCAAAGGTGCCCATTAAACATCAATTAGGAATATTCATCAGAAATCAATAACTAGATTGTGGGCCCACCAAGCAGACAAAATCAGTACTTAGCTGCCACATGGTAGAAAGATTTTATCATGCTTTCCATCATCTTATACTTACAAGGTTGCTGTATTATAATATGCCACAAAATGAAGGGTCTAATAGGTTCAATTGGAAGCTAAAGCATGGTGGTCACTTCCATTTCCATCCTTATTATGAGGCATTAAGAGCCTCCTGGCATGCAATTCCTTTGAAGGAGTATTTGGCATAGTAAAGTTCCTAGAAAGTATTCTTTTTTCATATGGACAGTGGCACTGGGAAGAATTCAAACTATAGCTAATTTGATGAAATGGAACATCGTGGTTGAGGCTTGGTGTTGTATGTGTAAATGTAGTTTTGAGTCCATTGACTTGTCACTTCACCCTACAGTAGCAAAAGACCTTTGGTCTTTTCTCTATACAGTGTGTGAGGTTAAGTTGCTGACACCTCAGAAGGTGGTTGATGTGCACTTTTGTTTCCTAAGAATGTTTGGATGGCATAGAAACAGTTTGATCTGGAATGCAGCCTCTCTATGCCTTATGTGGACGGTTTGGAGAGAGAAATAACCACATCCTCTCAACAACATTGAATTATCTATCATTGAGCTGAAATTCTTATCATTACGGAATAAGAGTGGTCCAACATGTTTGGCAATGTTTCTTCACATTCTTTTGTAGATTTCAGTGACTATGTTTGATTGTAATTCATTAGGGGACTCCTTTCTAAACTTCTGGTACATTCAGGTTCTCCTCTTATGGTAAAATTTTAACATTCTATAAAAAAAAATTAAAAAAAATTCTCAGTAAAATATGAATATTTCAAATGGAGAGAGAGAGAGAGTTGACTACTTCCAAAAAGTGATCTACAGAAGAACGCTTGTTGGATAGTGTCCAGCAGTCCTCAAGGTGCAGCAATGTGGAAGATGGTTTTGTCTATCTTTTGTGGCGTCTTAGGAGCGAAAGAAATGATAAAAGTTTTGAAGAACGTGAGAAAACAGTGGTGGAACTAAAGTTTTTTTTTCAAAACTATTTTCCACTAGATAGCTGCTCTAGATCTTAATGTATTTAGCTTCATTGATTTCACTAACCTGCTTTCTCTTTCTAACTAGACGTTTCTCTTGTATAAATCCAATATGCTTGGGCTCTGCCTTTTTCACTTTTCAATTACTTACCCAAAAAAATAAAACAAGATTGTACTTTGTGTCCAAACAAAAACAACCCTGGAATGAAGCATAATCATGTAACCAATTTATGGTATATATAAAAATATAAGTTAGCAGGAAAAATTGAGATTGTTAACACAGCAAGACTTGAAACGGACCAAGAATCATGCTTACAAAGTCGAACATTACCAGCACAGTTACAATGGCATACCAATTTGTAGGATTCTAACTTTTCAGGAAACTGATAACGCTTTTGCCCAGTTGTTAAAAATAAAGGGTGATGCAAATCTAGCTGGACAAGCTTGCTTGGATCTTGGGTCAGTGTTGCAGACAGGACCATCTTCACGAGCCTGGGGGAAGGTTTACCCTTAAAACCCCTCTCAACACCACTGCAACAAATAATCTATTAGCATTCAAAGGCAAAGCTCAGTTTGTCATTTCATATAATTTTCACCTTTGAAACAGTACTAATCAGGGAAATGTTGAGACAAAATAAATCTTTAAAATGCATCCTCCAATATGAGAATACCCACTAATTTGCTCATAAATAGAAAAAGATTTTCAAATTCATCATGCACCTTTTGAGCATATTTTCACTATTGCTAGTAGTCCCCATATAACTATCAATAAGCTTGTACAAGCATAGCGATTATAACCGTTAACCTCATAACCGCATTTGAAGGCGGTTATAAAAAACCACTAACCACCTAAGGTAGGGCAGTTAGTGGTTTTAGGGGTAGGGGTTAAGCGGTTAATAACTATTAACCGCCAACCCTTATATACAATAATGTATATTAATATTATATATTTAATATAAAGATATAACATCAAAATGACGCCATTTTGATGTTTAACAAGTGTGTATGCTTTTATATATATATATATACACAACCGTGTTATTAAAAAAAAAAACAACCAAAATTATTTAAAATAAGCCCAAAAAAGAGGCACAAAGAAGGTCTAAAACACTATCAAAAGGCCCAAAAGCTCATATATAAAAAGCGGTTATCAACTGCCATTTATTGGTTTTAAATTTTAATAACCGCTAACCGCCAGTTATAAAATAACCGCTAACCAACTAAGCGGAGCAATTACGATTAGCAATTAAAGCCAATAACCACTAACTGTAACCACTTGTATCGGCCTAATTGTCAATATACAAACGCGGGGATAAAGCCAAGAGTTTTCTTAAGGTAATATCATTCCCTGTAGAGATGGATGATATATTGATATGGGTAATAAATAGTTTTGAAATAAACACTAGGTGCTGGCTCAATGAAGGTGGGAAACACGGCAAACAAAAGGATTCTAAAAGTTGGTGCCAATCAGCCTTGGCCATGAGTGCCAACTGAAGATAAAATGGTGTCAAACTCTAAAAGAAACTTCACTATCAGCAATTCCAGATTCCCTTGTTTTGAACATAACAGTAATGCAAAATGTGACATGAAAAATAAATAAATAGTATAATAAAAAGATCAACTGGTACAAGATATGTGTAAAATTAATTAGTAAAACAATATTTTTAGGAGTTTTTACATCATCCATCACCAATATTTATAATCATGTTGATATTGTCTGACACTTGAAACCATGCATGTTGCTGTTTACAAAGGCCAAAATGTAATTCAATGAAATAAATAGAAAAGGGAGGTAAAAGAACATAGAACTCACAATCTCCTTATGGTTTTTAAGGAATTAAATGTAGAAGGAATAACATGAGGGTAGAAACTTTCATCATTAGTGCGAGTCAATTGAAGCATGGTGGGTAGCCAGGACTGATATGCTTCCCTGAGCATTCGGTCTGTTTCATCAACAACCTGAAACATTCCATCTCATCAAACTTTGCTTAAACAATGAGAATTAATGAAAATAGAAGTATAGCTCATTGGGAGTTACATATTAAAACAAAAACAAAATTTCATAACTGAAGAGAATTTGATTTTCAAACTGATGAATCACACAATTAATCATGCCCAAGAAACACAACTAGACTAACTTGCAGAATAATGTGGGCTTTCAACTAATAAGATAGTGTAGGTAGTATGCTAGCCACCACGACAACGATATTCATCAACAGGTTATAATGAACACATGTATACCAAAGCTTCACATTGATATCCTGATGAATTAAACTTGATTCAGAAATCAAAATAGCAAAACACCATTACAAAATAAAAGCACGCCATCAGTTTTGAATCTCTCTATTTTTCAATCACATGACTACTGCTCTGTCCATACATAGTAACCCATACAAATTTTGGGACCACCTTTGGGAATCAGACAATCCTCATCAAGATATTCAGAAAAATAGAAATCTAATATACATAAAATATCTTGGCAATATAATACACACATAAAATTAAATTTTACTCTTTTTTTTAATAAGTAAAAGCGCAAAGGCACAACCCAAGTATACAAAGAGAAATACCTAGCTAGGAGCAGGAAAAAAATCTCAAAATTATATGCTACTTACAAGATAACAGAGATGCTCAAGGGTAAAACCCTTAGTGTTATTAATATGGTCCATTAGCCTTCCAGGGGTTGCCACCAATATGTCCACAGAACTTTGTAACTCAGGCGAAAGATCTTCTGGGTCATAACAGATGCCTGCCTCAAGTTTAGGCCTGTTAATAAGTTCAGAAATTTCATCAGCTATAGAAGATTGGCGACTGCCAAACCAACAGACAAGCCCACTGCCGGTGCAATTGCAGCAAAAACCTCTTTAACCTAAAAAATATATATATTAAAAATTAAAAGGCACATATCAAGGCATATAATCTTGCAAAATCCATCATCCCATAACTAATAAATAGAATAAAATTAATCAGCTTGTTTACTTTAGAATTAGCTCAATAATATTAAAAAGTAGTCATACAGAATGGAAAATAGGAAAACAAAGGAAGGCATTAAACCTGAAGGCTAAGTCACGAGTGGGCAACACCACTATAGCACGTAGACATTTTACAGCACGGGTCGACAGCATTTGCACAATTGGCAAAGCATAAGCTAAAGTTTTCCCACTTCCTGTTGGTGAATTTATGCAGAGATCTCGCTCAAAGGCACCAGGCCCAATCGCCTCTTGCCAAACTGCGACTTGCACAGGGAAGAGTGAAGATATGCCCATATTCTGCAAAGCCACCTTCAACCTGATTGACAAGAAATTTAACAAACTAACCAAAAACAAAGTCTTGACCAAGAAAAAATTGGAAACAGTGAATTTAGCCAATGCTTCCCCATAAGAAAGGGCTTGAAATTCCATTTTCAGAGGAAGGTAGAGAGCTGTTTTGGCCTGGAGCTTCGGCTTACAAGATGAGAAAACCCGACACTTTGAGAAGAAAAAAGAGGGCACCTGGTATCAAGGCAAGGGAGGAGATGGAGAGGGCACTCCTCAAAGAGATTGACATCGACGGGGCTTCGCATCCATGGCAGCACAGGCACGGTTTTCAGCTTTTGCTCCCCCATTCTCAAAACCCCTTCAGCTTCTTCAACCCACCACTAGGGTTTAAGAGAAGCAGAGCGAATTGAATGAAAAATATTGAGAGCCTGCTTTGCAGTGTCTGAACATCGGCGGGTTCCAACATGGGCCTCGCCCGAACGCGGCCCATTGTCTTACGCTTCAACCCCAACCGCGCGGGATCTACAACGGATAACTGTTTTTTTTCCATTTTGATATGAAGTGTAATCTAGCCGGTCGATTTAATTATTATTTTTTTAACATGAGACGAGCCCAAACTTACCACTGAGCTAGATAATTTCTTCATAGACATGTTATTTTTTTCAAATACACAGCCGGGCTTGATCTAGATAATCCCTTTAGAAACATATTACTCTTTCATCTCAATCTCATCCTTCTTTCATTCACCTCTTTTTTTAAATTCACCGTTAGATTTGAATAGAAATGGAAAAGTAGCATTTTTCATAGGTTCAAGCTTTATTCCTTTATTTTTCGAATGAGCTCAAACTTGTTTATGAATTACTCAATCAATTTATTCACTTCATATATAAAATAAATGTTGTACTCTTTTGTATATTTATATTAATTATTAGTTATTTAATATGGTTATGATTTATTATTCTAGTCATTAGATAAATTAACTTGAGGATAACTTATATACAATCATGGCATAAAACCACAAACCAACACCTCAACTTAGCACAGAAATTCAATATGTGAACAAAACACCATATTATTCCTCCATATTTGAGTTGCCACCACCTCCGTCACCAAAACGCTGCCACCCATCTCTCTCTCTGTGTCAACCCATTAGGGGTGGCGTGTGGCTAGCGAGCCACCCCTAGGACAAGGGTTGACCACAAGTCAACCAAGATGTGGCCATGGTGGCTCGCCAGCCACCCCTAGCGTGGCACCCGGCTGCCCCATGGCCCTAACCAAATATGGGGGTGGCCAGCAGGCCACCTCATGGCTTGGGGGTGGTCAACGAGCCACCCCATGGCCTAGGGTGGCTCACACAACCACCCCAACCCATTTGGGGTGCTCGCCGACCACCCGAGGCTGGTCCCCAACTCATTTTCTTGTGGCTGCTCTCATGTGTGATTTTGTGTTTTGTTCTTATTTTAATTTTTTGCATTTTTTAAAAAAATTGACAATGTGTTACATGGTGATTGGTGGGCATAAAACCCATATAGAAGTAGCTCTCGATTAACTCAAGTCTTAAACAATTTAATATCAATATAAACTTCATATATATATACACATCAAGCCACTCATAAACACACAAATTCACATATATATTATTGTAATTATCTACATCGATAATTACAATAATTCAAGTTATAACGTTACATTATGAAGATTTTTTTTTTCTTTTGTAAATACTTAACATGTTCTCATTACAAAGTTAAAAATAAAAATAAATAAATAAAGTTATACAAGCCCATATTAGTCGAGTTGCTTATACGAGTTTGTCTCATTAAATAAAGTAACCTAATTTTTTGTTCAAAATCTATTCGTTTAATAAATGAATTAAGACAAGCTTAAGCCTATTTATAGGCGGCTCTATTAATTTACATCCCTAACATAAACTATGTATGATGAATTAATAATTGCTTTAATTTTATCTTTTAAGTCACGTTTGGTTCAAGGAACTAATATTGTTCTTAATATCTACATTCTCACATTTTGAAATCACTATAAATTTGATACGGTTTTCGCATGTAATGCCCCACTAAAATAAATTTGATATGTTGGTCCAACCATCCAAGTCAAGACCATAACTCAATCAGTTATGAATCACGCTTCATGAAGTGAAGTCACTAATTCGAATATTACATCTCATTTTCCTTGTGTAGACATGTCAACCAAAAAAAAAAAAGTTCCAACCATACCTGTTGATGTTTCAATTCATGTTATAGTAGCAATTTGATGTTCAAATTCAACATTTGATAATAAACTATTTATTTTGCGGAAGCATGATAAAGATTTGTTTATCCTAAATTAACAAAATTTTTTGTCTTGACAATTTTTTGCATAACTTGCTAACTCAATACGAACAATATACGAAATTAGTAGGATTTGGTTAAAAATTTGAATCTGTTTAATTAAATTGATAGGATTATATTTTTATTTATGCACTCTTATACTCATACCTTAACATAATTCAAATCAACACCAATATATGAATTTTACCCTCTAAAATAGATGGAGTACATAGCTTAAATTGACAGTGTTATGTAAGCCTGCCACTATGCCTCAAAAAATTCAACTTTCAACAGTCTTATCAATCACTTTTTATAACTACCGAAATTTTTTTAAAAAGGAAAAAAAATACAAAATAGTCATTGCGGTTGACCTGATTTGCAATTAATTACTTGTGGTATGAAAATGAACTCAAAGCCTCAAAGGTCTTAGAGGTATGTCAAAAACAATAATTTAGTCCCTACAGTCAAATTTCTATTAACAAACTTAATAGATTATGATAACATGAAACGTTAGAACCAATAAAATTGTAATACTTGTCATATTTAGTCAATATCACACTAACAAAATCTGTTAAATTTGTGAACAAATTTGACTGTATGAACTAAATTATTTTTTAGGTATATCTCATGGACCTTTGAGTTATTTTGATATCATATGGAAGCTATGAAGCTAATTGTAAGACTAAATTTTCATTTTTCCCAAAAAAATTATTACAAAACATTTTTTTTATCACTTTTCATACCAAATATTTTTACTTTTTCTCACACCAATCAATTTTTATATATGAAAAGCCAATAAAAACCCCCCAAGGCTTTTATCAAACAGAACCTTCATGTCTTGATGGCTCAATGCTAGCCATTGACCCGAAATCTTTGTCATGTGGTGTGGGTCTGCCCACTTCAACTTCATCTCAAATAAAAATGAGGCAGAGGAAGTTGTCTTTGAGAGAATGCTTTGGCCAAATTCGTGTCCATTGATTTGACTTTTATTAAAGCGACGTGGAAGATGAGATCTGGATAACGACATAACATAGGAAATTGTTAGCCATTATTCTCTACTTTGTACATGACTCGTTGCAGTTGCCAAATAATTGATCAGAATAATAACATAACAAACCCTTAGATCTAGATCTTAATTATATTATTCAATTATTGATAGGTATACTGTCATCCTGCGGATTGAGCATCATGAAACTTGAAGCAACGTTAATATAAAGTTATTTAGTGATTTAGTGTGATAGTTAAGTGGTCTCAAGTAGATTTTCAAAGTAATCATATATATATATTAGGGAAACCATCATTTATCTCATGAATTGTTACTCATTTTGAAATATTTCCTAAAGTTTAAAATATTTTAATTTAGTGCATTGAACTTTTTTTTTTTTTTCAATGTTTCACTCCGTTAGAATTTTATATTAAATCCCAACAAAATTTCCAAAATGCCCACATTTGTTTTAGGAAAAAAAGAAAAAAATTGCAAAAATTAAGGCATTAGTTCAAATTTAACGGTATTTACAAAAAATACTCATGATTCAATCTTGCAAAAAAATGATTAATTTTTTTTAATTTTTGCAAATACCATTAAATTCAAGATCAACACCTTAATCTTTGTAATTTTTTTTGTTCTTCCTAAAACAAATGGGAGTATTGTAGAAATTTTGTTAGGATCTAACAAAAAATTCTAACAAATTAGAGAACATTGAAAAAAATTAAAAATTCGATACACTAAGTTAAGAGAAATTGAATTTTATGATGGACATTGCAAAAGTAAAGTTTTCCTTTATATTAAGGCATGTGTTCGAATCTCGCAATGAAAATCTTCATATCTGATTTATATCACTCGCTTTCGGTTTTATTGTCTAAGTCCCTCCTTCATGTGCGATTCTCAATGGGCAAATGCTACTATAATTATGCTTAATTAAAGTCACTCTCTCCTTCTTTTCAATTAAAATAAATAAATAATCTGATTTTTGTTTACATTATTAAATTCCTTCCTCTTGTTCATTTCCCCTTAGCTTATGAAGACGTGGGCATATTCCACATGAGTAAACAAGTACTTTTTTCTTTGTGCGAGTCGGTGCTAACAGTTCCTTATTTTGCTAGAAAAAATAAATCATAAACATCTCTCCACAAAATAAATAAATAAATAAGAACAAGACTTCCTGCTAATCCGTGGTACTTCCTATCAACATTTAATGAGTGGTATCAATGATTGATTAACTAGTATTCAATCAGGATTGAAATCTAATTCAATTTAAGATTGTGCTGGAAATTACGTTTTTCCATGCTAAAAGCATAGTTTTAAAGTAAATTCCATAAAATATATGAGTAATTACCTTTTGTCCTATGAATTATAACGTTTTGATATTTTTTCTCCATAAATTATCAATTATGACATTTGACCCCATTAAACTATCATCTTATGACATTTTCTCCTTTTCGTCAGTCAAAAGAGTGAAAATTAACAATCAACGGAGAGAGATTTTTTTTCCCCTATTTTACCTCCATTTCAAATCACTAAAATGACACTTATACCCTCCTAAAGTGGAAGTAAAAATGGAAAAAAAATATATATATATCTCCCCGTTGACCGTTCATTTGACTAATAAAATAGGAAAAAATATCATAAGATGGTAGTTTATTAGGATCAAATGTCATAGTTGGTAGTTCATGGAGGAAAGAGATATAAGACAGTAATTACCTATATATAATTTGAAAATGCATTTTTAAAAAGTTACGATTTAAAAATATAGAAAAAAAATTTGTGTTTTCATACCGCATGTAATTTAAAAGCACACAATTTTACCAAACACTTAATTACGTTTTCAAATCACTATTCTTAGAGTATGTTTGAGATTAAGTTTGAGAAATAGAACTTTTATGTTAAAAAGAGCTTTTAGGCAAAAGCTTTATTTTCAAGCTTTTGCCAAAAGTGTTTTTTGACCATTTTAGGCTTCTTAGACCCGTAAAAGCGTTTTTAATTTTTTTATCAAATAACTACTTTTTTCTTCAAACAAGCTTTTTGAGTATTAAAAGCACTTTTAGACCTTCCAAACGTAATCCCAAACAGGCCCTTAAATCATACATTTTGAAAAGAAGTGTTAAAGAGCCAAATAAATAAATCCAAAAAAATTTCAAATTGACATGCAAAGGTTTTAAATTTAAAAACTGTCATTCACGGTTTGTCACGTTAATTTGAAAATTTTTCTGAAGTCATTTGTTTAACTTCTAACACTTCTCAATTTTGAAATCATCAATCTAAAAAGAGATTATGTTTCTCTTCTCTCAACCCCACCGCAGCTTTTATCAATTGCATTCACTAGTATCTTTCTCTTTTTTGATCTCCTAACAATTCACTGAGGTACTAAAAGTCTATTTGATTTGAGTTTTCAAATTAATTTGTATTTTGTTTTTCTGTTATAATCTTTTTGATTGAATAGAAGAAATGAAACGAATGTTTTTATAAAAACAAATAATAATAATAATAAAAACCTCCTTTTTTTAAAAAAAAAAAAAAGGTTGTACTTTAAAGTCTTTAAAAAAAAATCCATTATGAATGGTCTTAGTCTTAGCAGTTAGTTAAGTTCACGGGTAGAGAATATCCAATATCCCACCATTTGTATTATTTATTTATTTATTAAAAGACCTGTAGTACCTAAATTCTTTAGGTTATATTCCCTTTCATATGACATCATTTTACTCGGTCCAAGAAAATATGAATATCCTATGGACTATATTTATATAATACACGAATTATTGAGACCAAAAGTCGTGTAATGGATGCATTATTGAGAAATTTAAGTACCATTTTCTCATCCCCTTCTGTATTTTAAGCCATTTTATCTATGTCATACCACGTGTCCAGATTTTAGTTGACTTCTCCTTTTGAATTATGTACATTATCCGCACGGGTTCATGTCCACCACTGCTTTTGCTTCATTCACTGAAATTTTCTATTTATTAATTATTTTATGTCCACTTGACATTTTCCTTTTCACAGACCAAGTAAAATTCTTGGGGGTTTCATACTTGTAAATTTATTAGCTTTGTTTTTGTTCAAATTTGTTCCAACTCCTGGATATGTAGTCAGGGCCGGCTTGACCACTAGGTGGGTGAGGTGCTCGCCTAGGGCCCCCGGATTAATAAAGCTCAAAAAAAAAAAATTGTCTAAATTTTTTTAATAAGGCCCTAATTTTATTTATTTATTTAATAAAAACTTAATGTCTCTAATCATGATAAGTAAGTAATTAAAAAAATGCCTCAATATAATAAACCTACGGTAAAATAAGACTAATTAACTCATAAAAGCAAATATCTTTATACTTAAAAAGCTGTGTGGATTTTTTTCTTGTGGGCTTTTTATGGTTTTTTGACTCTTTTTTTTTTTTTTTTTTTTTGTATTGTTTGAAATAGGTGTATCAATGAGGTAAGGATTCATAAAAAAAAAAATATTGATTTTTTTTAATGTTTATTTTTGTGCTTGATTTTCTTGTGAGTTTTTTTGGTAGGTTTTGATTAAAAAAAAAGGCCCCATTTAAAAATTTCGCCTAAGACCCCATAAAATATTGAGCCGGCCATGTATGTAGTGAAAGTTATTATGATTATCGGTAGGGCTAACAAAACAGGTTGGCAGATCAAGTTTGAATTAACCCGTTGAACCCACCAATCTGATAAGAATAAACATGAACACGACTTGTTTAGTTATACCATTCAAGCTTTTAAATAGGGGTGTCAACCCAATCCGGTTACCCAGTTTTTGGCCAAAATTGGGGACCGAGAACCAGGTTCTTAGTTTTGGGAAATCATAACTGGAAACTAGATCCCGATTAATTGATGTCCCAGTTATTGGCTGATTCCGGTTTGTACCGGTCCGGTAACCGGTTTTTTAAGAAAATTGATTGATGATGAGAAAAATTCAATATTTCATTGCAAAACATAAATTAAACAACTTTCTACCCATTAATTTTTATTTTCACCACAAACGCAAAGAATATAACATACAAAAACTGAAACTTAAGGGAATTTAGAGCTAAAATTTATCAATAAGTCATCTGTTTATTATAGCTTCAATCCAACACGGACAACAAAGAAGCCAATCTTTGGCCAAACCTCCAAGTCTCTCGCATTGGTGCATTGGAGTTTGCAAAAGGATTCATTTGTGATGCATTGATGGTGGCGGAAGTGAAAGAGAGAGTGGCGTTGAGTCGTTGACTGACGAGAGAGGGAGAGGCGTGAAGGGGGTAAAGAGAGAGAGAGAGAGGCGGAATAGTGACTTGAGAGAGAGGCGTGAAGTAATTAACCTAAACCTAAAATAAAAAAACAAAAGTAAAATATATATTAATATATATAATATATTCAAAAATATATATGCACCCGGTTCCGGTTTCCCAATTTTTACTGGGTGCCAAAAACCGAAACCGAAATGGGTCCCTGGTTTCCCGGTTTCTGGTTTTCCGGTTTCCCGGTATCCGATTCGGTTCCAACTTCCTGGTAGTTTTTGACACCCCTACTTTTAAACTTTAATGTGATCGACTTAATAAAACGGGTCAATCTATTTAACCCATTTAGACCCAAAATGCAACATGTGTTAATTCATTTGACATAACTCAACAAGATTTTTTTTACTCAAACATGGCCCGTTTGACACATTTCAACATGTATTCATTATATAAAAAAGGTGAACCAAATCAAGAGGGACTCAAAGGGATAGAATTAAGTCGTTGCCATGAACAATGACATGTTGGTTGGTTACATTATATTCACTAAGGGTTGGACGTATATACATACAGTTAAGTTAGCACCAATTAACATCATCAAGCTAGCCATTTTAGTTAATAAAAAATAAATATGAGTCTCTCTCAACTTTGTACATAATAAAAGTTGATAAATAAATAATATTTTCAATAGCACAATTAACATATATAGCTAAAACAGATATTAAGATACGTGTTTTAGAAAAATGGGTAGTTAAAATAATAAAAAGTAGTTTTTTAGCTAAATTTTTATGAGTCGGATGTGGATACTCTAAAGTCACATTTGATATACAAAATAGACTTATGAAATTAAATGATTATTCTGTTTTTAAATTTTTTTTAACCTAAAAAATAAAAAACCCAACTTTGGGCTGCCCAAAAACCCTAAAAGAACCACCGGGTTGGTTGCACCACCACCAGTGAAGAGGGTTTTCCATTTTTGTTTAAAATTATTATTATTTTATAACCATTAAGTACTTAAATTTTTTGATTCAATTATAGTGGAAGAGAATATGTGTTGCTACTTAACCCATGGGGTTGGCCTATTTGGTGGAGGCCTTGGCTTGGGGTTTGTTTCCTTCAAGAACAAAGGTTCAACACCTTATAGGTGTAAACAATTCCTTGAGGCTATACCCTTCGATGAAAAACCAGCGATTAACTAGTTTTGTGTAGGCAAACTTTTAAAGGTGCAGTTCACGGGATCAGGGTTTTATTCTACATGGATGGGTTCGAAAGGCCCTACCTTAGAGAGATTTTCTGACATAAAAAAAAAAAATTAAAGAATATATGTTGCTACCAAAGTAAATAATATGAATAGTAATTTCATTTCCACAAATTAAATTTCAATAATAACTATTTATGTTCTTAAAAAAGACCATTATGTGTAGTAAACATGATGTAATAGTTGCAAAAAATAGAGTAAGTTTACATACCCCCTCAAACTACTATTCAATTGACAATATCCATTGTCCTTATAAACTTTCAATTGTGACAATGTCATTTCCTAAGCTACTAAAACATTGTCAATATCCCCTAAGACTAGCAAAAAAATAAAAATATCCCTATATATTTATCAATAAAATAAAAGCACAGTTATAAATTCAAAAATAAAAAATATATTTTTTTTTAAAACGAAAATTTTAATTTTAAAAGAATGATTTTTTGTTTGAAAAAATTTTATTTGTTAAACGGAATTTTTACTTTAGAAAACAAAGATTTTTATTTTCTTAAACGAAAATTGTTAATTTTTTAAAATAGAAATTTTTATTTAAAGTTACAAAAAAATAAATAAATAAATTTGCCACCCTTTTGAAGGGTTTTTTTGTTTTTGTTTTTGTTTTTAATTTTGTTTTATTAAGGGCTGTTTGATCATCGGGGAAAAATTGACAATTTTAGTAGTTTGTAGACATTATTACAATTGAAAGTTTATGAAGAAATTGTTAATTAAATGGTAGTTTGATTGTGAATTAATTTTTATTTTTAATTTTGATCAAGCAAGGATAAATACTAAACAAATATATAATACGAGATATGTACCGCGTTTTTTTCTTTATGAATACTCCTTAATGATATATTTTGTTGTAAAGTTCCACTAAGGCCTCGTTTGGTTTTGGATTTAATCGTCCATTGGAAAATGATTAGCTATTACTGGATTAGCTACCAGAATAGATTAGCTATTCATATTCCTTTGTTTGGTTGTAACATAGATTATCTAATATAATGCAATATGTTGGTGAATAGAATCGTATTTTGATCTTATTTCCTAAAATACCTTATAATATGAATACAATTTATATTATTAAGGACCTTTTTCTTCAAAACATAAACAATTATATTATATATATATTTTTAATTATGTCATGTACATTGGATTTTTTTTTTTTTGCAATTATGCTAGAAAATTAAAATTATTTATATAAAAAAAACATAATCACCATATTTCATATTTTCGTTCGTTGATCGATGGGGTTGATGCGTGATCTGACGGCCAGAATCTTGCCTTCATCACTCCGGAAAAAGATGCATGCCCGGGATTGATTTTGATAGCGAAGAGAAGGATCTTAGGCTGCTATTACTTTGTTTCCTTTTGCGGTTTCTTTTTCACTTTTTGAGGCAAAATGAGGTTCGCGAAGTCTCAGGTCTGGCAACCATGCAAGAAGAAGAGGTCTTGATCCCCGGAAGCTCTATAGAGAGAGAAATTCGATTCTAGAGAAGTGGAGGACTTGAGGAAGTGAAGGGGATTGGATTGTGGTGGTGGTTACAGCGGGGGAGATGGCGTCACGGTCGAGCAATGGGGGCAGGACGCGTGTGGGGAGGTACGAGCTTGGACGGACCCTGGGCGAGGGCAATTTTGCAAAGGTTAAGTTCGCTCGGAACGTCGTGACCGGCGAGAACGTGGCTATCAAGATTCTCGACAAGGAAAAGGTCCTCAAGCACAAGATGATCGGCCAGGTCTCGATCCTAATTCTTATTTGGTTATATATTCCGTCAGATTCGGATTCATTCCGTGAATTTGAAGGAATTCTGTTTGAATTATATGTTTCGTAATTTTTTGTTTCTCTCTTTGGAGTGATAATTTTTGAATGACTGACTGTTTGGTTGCGGAGAAAAATAAATTTTTTGTTATTTTTTAATCGGAAACTTTTGACGGAAAAAAAGTAAAAGAAGAAGACTAAACTGTACACGGCTTATTTGAGTTTGTCGTTTTGTGGCCAAGGCATTTTACATGACATAACGAGTTTGTTGATTTTATTATTATTATTTTAAACATTGTTTTGTGCCTGTTCATAAAATGATAAAGTATTATTTTTGCTATAATTTCCGTTCTTGATCCAAAAACTGATTTGAAGAGACTTGGAATTGAGTTTATTTCGGTTTTAGTCTAAGCAGATGAATTAAATTGCTAATCAATTGAATTGACTTCTATTGAACTTATTTTATTTAGGTTTATATGATTTGGTTGTGAATCAAGTGTGTGGAATACGACATAATCTTTTCTGAAGCCGAATTTGAGGAAATTTTGTGTAATATTAAAATGTGGACATGTATTTTTTTGTTGTTGTTTTGTTTCAATATTGTATACAAATATTGAGACTCTTGTATTGGTTATTTTGTGTGTGTGTTTTAAATATAATGTATGGTTGCTACGGAAATAGCAAAAACAGAACAAAAGAAAGAAAGAAAATAAATGCAAAGAAACGACATTGTGATTGCCAGATGAGTTCTTCACACTCCAAGCTGACACTCTGAAAATTATTTAGTACTTACACATATGTGGCTCTGCAACGACTATTTTTTTTTTGAAGTTCTGAAGTTATTATGTTTCATTCTGAATATCAATGTGTCTCATCTTAATTATTTTCTGGCTGCTTTGTCATTTGCAGATCAAACGTGAAATTTCAACGATGAAACTAATTAGACATCCAAATGTTATCCGTATGTATGAGGTAAGAGAACACAGCCACCTTATCTAATTTTGTTTTTAACTAATTTTAATGTAGTGCCATGACTTGTCAATTCAGGATCTTCTTCATGCTCTGTTGCTAGAGATTTTATATCAATTTTTAATTTGCTCTATTTTTATGTCCTAGATTATCCACGTGTGTGGTTCTTAAACCATTGAGTTTCTTGATTATCTTCTGGATCTGAATTGACTTCCGGCAGTATTCCTGGTGTAGGTGATGGCTAGCAAGACGAAAATATACATTGTGTTGGAATTTGTTACTGGTGGAGAACTTTTCGACAAAATTGTAAGCTAGTGGTTTTTTCCTGCTGACGACTAACATATGCATTCTGGAATAAAATGCCTATATTAACTGGTTTTGGTGCTATTTTTCTTGTGCCAGGCAAGTAAAGGGAGGTTCAAGGAAGATGAAGCTAGAAAGTATTTTCAGCAACTTATTAACGCTGTGGACTACTGTCATAGCAGAGGTGTATTTCATAGAGACCTAAAGGTGTGATCCCTTATTGTTGTTTTTACTATCCCCTTACCCTTCATTGTTTTGATAATGTAAAACTCATGTTTTTTTTAGAGTTAAATAATGCAGTTGGAGGTGATGAACTGATTTGTATGTATTTTTGAATGTTATTGCACCTATTCCAAGAAAAAGGAAATGATGTTATTATGGTTTGTCATTTCTCAGCCAGAGAATTTACTGCTGGATGCTAATGGAGTTCTCAAAGTTTCGGATTTTGGATTAAGCGCCCTACCACAACAAGTTCGAGTGAGCATTATGACTTAATGCCTTATATGAAAAGTATTTCAAAATACAAGTTATCCAGAACTTAATCTAAAGTGGTGTTGGTGACACCTGTCCCCTATAAGGCCAACTTGTTGTCATTCATCAATAAAAAAAGCCTACCACACTGCTTTTGGGTTTGTTGATAGTTTTGGCGAATTGTTAGACAGCTTTACACAATCAATTCGTGAAGTTCTTATAACTGATTATCCTATCTCTCTTTTTAGGAAGATGGTTTGCTTCATACAACATGTGGCACACCAAATTATGTTGCCCCAGAGGTATGCTAGCTTTTGGTTCAAAGTGCTAGTGACTATATCTTTAATCCCATCAACCTTTTGTTTTTTCATTGGCACCTGATATTTCTAGGTGATCAACAACAAAGGCTATGATGGAGCAAAGGCAGATCTGTGGTCATGCGGTGTGATTCTTTTTGTCTTAATGGCTGGCTTTTTACCTTTTGAAGAATCCAACCTCATGGCATTATATAAAAAGGTTAATTACTTGCTCTCTCTCTCCCTTAACTCATTCTTCAATGTATAAATTATTTTATGCATACAGTCATCCTTTTGATCCTCGTAAACTAGATCTCTTTGAAATAATTATTTTGTTCATACAGCTAAACTATATTGCAAGAGCATTATTTTTTTGATAATTAGTTGACACATATAATTAAAAAATGTGTATTCTTACAAGTTTTTGGATAAGTAATGTTATATAGAAAACGCGCAGAGGAGCGCAACCCTAGTACACAGGAAGTATACAAGAGAACGCCTAAGGGGGACTATTTTAATTCACACTGTTTTAATCTGTCAAACTTGCACTGATATGTTAGTAATTGCCTGATGAAGAAATCGGAAGTGCTTTAAGAATCTTTTATGTTGTGCATATGCATGTGTCTGTTTTTGTGACATCCTCTATGTGCTAGTACGTGATTTATGATGATCATTTATGTCCCCACTCCCCCCAAAAAAAAAACTACGAAATTCACTTTTAAATGAATTTGCTGTGTGTTGTAACTTGATGGAGGAGGTCAGATAATAGTGCAGGATATAGCTTAGAATTAGAAGACATGTGAAGGCTGGGAACTTCTGGTGACAGATGAAAGTGAAGAAGATGAAGAAGTAGGTAGACCATTTCCTACACTATAAATCGTTTTGACAAAATTCAGTGGTAGATGGTCAATGAAGTGATGTGTGCAATTGTATTGCCATTTGACTTTGTTAGCTCTGAAAGTGAGTTGGTGTAGACTATAGCTTAGGGGAAGCTATTTTTTTCCCATCATGTGAAAGCAGATAACTTGTTGATTGGGTTGACCTTGAATGTAAATTTGACTTAGAAGTTCATTGAAAGTACTTTAGAGTTGTTAACAATGTTGTTTTGAATTCCTGGCAAAGGTGTAGGGTTAACATTTGCCAGTTTTTTCCTTGCGCTTTTAATAATATTGATTTTTTACCGATAAAAAAAAAAACATTTGCCAGTTTCAAACCTAAAAGCAAGTTGCTGTTGAGTGTAGCTCCTTTTCAATCATGTGAAAGCAGATAACTTGTTGATTGGGTTGACCTTGAATGTAAATTTGACTTAGAAGTTCATTGAAAGTACTTCAGAGTTGTTAACAATGTTGTTTTGAATTCCTGGCAAAGGTGTAGGGTTAACATTTGCCAGTTTTTTCCTTGCGCTTTTAATAATATTGATTTTTTACCGATAAAAAAAAAAAACATTTGCCAGTTTCAAACCTAAAAGCAAGTTGCTGTTGAGTGTAGCTCCTTTTTCATTTTTATTATTATTATTTTTTTATTGGGGTTATGAACCAAATATATTGGGTTTTGCTTGTGGGAAGCTACGTCTCTTATGAGGCAGCAGTGCGGGTGACAAAAAATAATCTTTTGGTGGGCTTGGCTTCTTATTCTGTTTTGAAAAAAAAAAAAAAAACCAGAAAGGTTAGCATTGATGTGAAGAATTTAATTATACATAAGCTGAGTTAAAGACGTTTTCTTTGTATTATGACACATCGTCACTGAGGTATTTTCTGCTTAAAATTATCATTGAGTGAGTGTGGCTGTCTGTGTGTATGTGGTGAGTGTATAATATACTGCACATTTACACTCTAGCTTGCTGGGATCGCATAAAGTGCCAAACCAGTGACTAACGCGTTCCCTGACTTATCTGGTCTTGATGTTCTGCTTCATTGTTTCAGGTCAGTACTAAAACTAAAGGTGGGGTTAGCTTGTGTGGCATTGATTGAGCCCAATCCAAGTTACATCCCTGCTTTGAGTTTTTAGGTTCTAGTGGTCTTCTATAGGACATTCTTTGTTCAAGTGTAAAGCTATAGTTGTTCAATTCATAAATCTTATGGCATTAGTATGTATCCTTGCTTAAATACTGTTATGTACACATACTCGTGGAAAAGAGTGCAGCTACCAGACATAGGAAATTTAATTTCATGCCTATAATGATGCTCTTCACTTGTACGGCGTGCTTTGATGAGATTTGTGGTATTGCATTGACTAGCATAAAGACAATCTAAGTTTTTATGGGGAGTGCACTCTTAGATGGGCAAGTAGATGCCTGGTTTATGTTTATTTTTTTATTTTTTATTTTTTGATAATTAATGAAACAATCTCATAAAAAAGCGTAAAGCGCTCATCCTGAGTACATGGGGAGTAGACAAAAGGAGCCACCTAACTAGTAGGGGCAAAACAAACAAGGAAATCACTAAAACTAATTGACAAAGGAGACACTAGCAGGTATATGTTTATTTGATCTTCCAAATGAGTGCTTTGCTATGTTTGAAATAGGAACTTTATTGCATTTCTTCTTTTATAAGGCTCCAATATTTAGAAGCTCAAATCTGGCTATATGAGGAATCTATCTGACTACAGATATTCAAGGCTGACTTCACATGTCCTCCGTGGTTCTCCTCAAGCGCAAAGAAACTGATCAAAAGAATCCTGGACCCTAATCCCTCAACAGTATGTCATTGTCTTTTGTGCACTTGTATTTTTTGATGTCATGTATTTCTTGTGCATTTACCATGTAAGCTAAACACATGAAACAGCGGATTACCATTGCTGAGGTCATTGAGAATGAATGGTTTAAGAAAGGATACAAGCCGCCTAGTTTTGAGCAAGCTGATGTTAGTCTGGCTGATGTGGATGCTATCTTCAATGATGTTGGGGTGAGATTGTGTTCTCTTATTTATTTATTTATTTTGGTCATATAGAGCTAGTGTGTGACTTTGTTTTTGTTGTTTCCATGTGGACAGGATTCTGGAGAGCTTGTTGTGGAGAGGCGGGAAGAAGGACCTGTGGCACCTGTCACTATGAATGCATTTGAGCTTATCTCTACATCTCAGGGCCTCAACCTCAGTACTCTCTTTGAAAAGCAAATGGTATGCTCGACTTGCCTTTTGGACTTGGTAGTAAGATATCTGATATGGTGAAACTTGGAAATGAGAACCCGATATCTCAGTTGTTTGGATGTGAGAAACACTTTATATATATATATATATATGATGAGGTCGGGATGATGATCTGTATGCTTTACTGCTTACTTAAGGCAGTTCAAAAGGATATGATTTTTTCCCCTTTTTTTGTTACTAGGCTGAAGGATGTGATAAATGGTACACTTGTGCTCTAAGTTCACTTGTATGTTCTGATATTCTCATATTATATGTGAAAATAAAGCCTGGTTAATATTTCAAATTAAGTGCTGAAATAAAGAGTCAAGAGTGGTTGTTATACTATAGTGTATGGTTTTTAGAATTCTGTAGTTTTGAAAGAGCTAATCTTTTGATGTTGGATTGGTTCTAAAGCATAAGACTTTAGAAAATGGCTAAAATACTCCTAACATTTCCTTGGTAACTAGGGACTTGTTAAAAGGGAAACAAGATTCACATCCAAATGTCCTGCCAATGAGATAATCTCAAAAATCGAGCAAGCTGCAATGCCACTTGGTTTTGATGTAAAGAAGAATAACTTCAAGGTGCAATGTTCTCCTTCTCACTCATATCCATTGAATGACTAGTCTTTTTTGTTACCTTCTCTATAAATATCAATGGATTTTTCCCTCTTTGGTTAAATACATGATAATCTGAATGAAATATATGACTATGTAGCCTTTTGAAAACACTTTTTTGTTTTCAAAAACAAAAACGCACTTTTCTCTAAACATTTAACAAACAATTTGCTCTTCAAAACACAAAACATTTTTCAAAAAACAAAACACAACACTTTTCAAAACAACAAAACACAACAGACTTTTAAGAAGACTTTTGACACATTCTTGTTGGAATATTTTGAGAAAACATGTGCTTATTTTAGTAGGGACTTTTTACTTCAAAAAATAATTATAAATAAAAAAAATAGAGAGGTGGCTGCATAACCATCCCCAAAGAGGAGAGGGATGGCTGTGCGGCCACCTCTATCCTTGTCTCATCAAGTTAGAGGTGGTTGTGCAGCTAGCTGAACTGGACAGGGGGCTGCGCGGCCCTCCTTTTCAGGCAGGGGTAGCCATGCGACCACTCTAATTGTAACGACCCAGGGAAAAGCGCTAGCCACATCTGCGCTATCACCCCAAAAGGACTAGTCAATTTGGAGCTTCCCTAGAATTCATTATAAAGCCCAGTTTCACCTAATAACTAGGCAATGTGGGACTTAGCACTCACGACTCTCTTTATAAATTACCCACTCTATGTGGGCTTCTTTTCATCTTCCCAATATGGGACTGGGGTGTTACAAACTCCCCCTCTTAAATTCCTGACGTCCTCGTCAGGGCTACGTCATGTAGTGCTCCAATACCACATGACCTGGCGTTACTAGGTGGTTCTGATACCATTTGTAACGACCCAGGGAAAAGCGCTAGCCACATCTGCGCTATCACCCCAAAAGGACTAGTCAATTTGGAGCTTCCTAGAATTCATTATAAAGCCCAATTTCACCTAGTAACTAGGCAATGTGGGACTTAGCACTCATGACTCTCTTTATAAATTGCCCACTCTATGTGGGCTTCTTCTCATCTTCCCAATATGGGACCGGGGTGTTACACTAATTGATCAGAGATGGTTGTGCAGCCTCCCCAGCAGAATAGAGGTGGCCTTGCGGCCATCCGTACAGGCTACAGGGCAGACCACCCTAACAGGACAGATGTGGCTGCTTGGCCATCTTTACAGGACAAAGGTGACTACTTGACCACATCTGCCTTTTTGGTGGCCATCCCCTCTACTTCGTTGAGGGTGGCCATGCAGCCTTAATATTTTTTTAAAAAAAAGATTTTTTTTTTTGGGTTCATTTTTTATAAATAAGAGGTCAGGCTCTACACCTGGAAAAATGAACATGTGTTTCCTCAAAATAAACATGTTTAGGTTTTGTTTCTTTGAAAACACAAAATACTTTCAAAAAGTATATCAAAGAGTTTTCTTCTGTGGACCCCACAAAAATGCTTTTCAAATGTGGACCTCACTGAAAAAACTTCTCAACTTTCTGTCACATTAAAAGTTTTTGCAAATCAAAAAATGAAAACAGTTATCCAAATGTTTAACAAACATGGTCTATAATTTTTTATTGATAAGTTACACTCATAGCCGCTCTTGAATCTACTACTGTGCCCTTCACCGGAATTTCTTTCAGGGGAGTGCCATTGGAACCAGAGTTTATTAGCTTTGTTAGATGGAATATTCAGTGCATGGTTACATAATTAATGGGCCAGAATATTGCATTAACATGCAAATTATAGTGTAATCTTCTGGCTTGATATTCATATTTTCTTCACCTCACTTTCTCATAGTTGGTGACATTTGAAGGACAAAGAATATTGAATGAAAGTGAGACGGAAATGGAGTTAACTAGAACTTAACTTTTTAATGTAAATAAATTAAGTGTTTAATTTTCTTCCACTTCTGATATCCCCCTTCTTCTTTCTCCCTCCATTCTTACTTAATCTCAGATGAAGCTTCAAGGTGAAAAAACTGGACGTAAAGGTCATTTATCTGTTTCAACGGAGGTGTGTTTATTTAAAACTCTTCACCCCCTCCTTCCCTTTTCTTGTAGCACATCCTTTTAGTTCAATCAGGAACTATTTACATTTCTCTTTTTTCAGATTTTTGAGGTGGCACCTTCACTCTACATGGTTGAGCTTCGGAAGTCTGGAGGCGATACTCTAGAATTTCACAAGGTATGATATTACAATGTCGGTGCCCTTTTTTTGGCATCTATGTTATACAATTATTCATCCATTTGCAAAAATTCTGGACTCTACTAGTGGCAGAGTGTTGTAACACCTTAGTCTCACATTGGAAAGATAAATAGCCTACATAGGATGAATAAATTATTAAGGCACTCATGCGTGCTATGTTTTGCATTGTTTTCTTATTAGGCGAGACTGAATTTTATAAGCAATTCTAGGGAGCTCCAACTTGTGACTAGTCAACACTTTCTCTAGTCGTTGCACATAGGCCATGATTCCTTAACTTTCTTTATGCAATGTAGTGGTGATTTGTTTGCCATGTAGCCATGGATGCTCGTGTAGTGGCAACCATGGGCTATACCTAGGTTCTTGTTTCATGGTTTTAATGGCTAGCAATTTTGGCAGGACAAAGCTAGGGAAGCAAAGGCACTATGGGTGAACAATGAAAATGGGGAGTGGTGAATGGCTTTCTCCTTTTCCTGTCCCTGCCCCACACCTCAAAGTCTCCTCCCATATCTTTTGTGTACCCGGGATGGGCGATGGGGAGCATATTAATCCCCATCCCACATCTGCCCTGCCCTTGCCTATTAAGAAATAACGGGTAGGAATGGCTCAAGACCCAGTTTTGGCCTTTACTTAAAGAACGATGTTTATATGTTGATTTTTATTGTTCTTGATAGAAAGAAAAGACAATTGCTAGAAAACAAATTAAGCCAATAAGAAAAGAAGTTTTCTAAGTCCAAACTAAATTTCATGTTGTTCAGATGTCTAGCTTCCTAAAAATTCAAATCTTCAATAGTAATAGGTAAAAAAGAAGAGAGAGAGAGAGAGAGAGAGAGAGTCTGGCGACTTATCCCATGGTTGTTGTGAGCCAAGGTTTTATAACTTATACATAGTACAATCCATTTTAATATTTATTAATACTTTAAGAGAACTTTTATATAAATTTGAGGCATGGGAAGATGATGCAGCCCAAATATGCCCCATCATATGCTGAAATAGGGCACTGTCAAAATCCTCAAATTCATCCCCCTCCTCTCCGTTCCATTGTTCAATTGACCTCCTTACTTGTGCCATATGGTGTGTAGCTAGGTTAGTGGCCCTTTTGACCTGCCTTATTGATCTTCTTGCTAGGGTTGGCAATATGTTGGATGTATTGGCCAATACTGATCACAGTTTATGAGATTGATATCAAGGCCTGGACTTGGCACGTGATTCTTGATTTGAACTACCTATCTGAATTATAGGAATGCATAAAAAAATGGAGGGAGTTTGATTCCTTTTTCCCTCTCTTGTCTGCACATGTTAACATTTTCTCCTGCATGTGCTCTCTGATGTTGGCGTGGTTGTTAACATTGGTTTTGGTTATCTAATAATATTGGGCTTCTTGAGTTGGTTCTATGTAGAGGCAAAAGCTTTTGAGCTCTCGGTGGCTGAATGTTTATTTGGTTGAAAGGAGACGAGGGGTTTCACGAGCTGTGTTATTGGGCAAGATGAGTGTTGCTTGACTGACAACCACAGTGGAGGTGTTGGTTTGAAGACTGAGATGACTGAGTTTATCAAATCATCAAGGGATGGGAACAAGGCCTTCATAGTTTAGAGATGCTTTAATAGGTTCGAGCTGTGGGTGGTTGTGGAGGTCTTATCATAATCTCGGAGGGGTGTGAATGGTGGGTTGGAAAAGTTTTGTCGTTGAGCTGAGAAAGGTGGTGGCTTTCTTTGATGTCTCTCAAGGCACGAGGAGTAGCGTCTTGTTTCCACGCCAGCCCATTGACGGCTCTTAGTCAATTGATGTGAGTGGTCTTCCTTGGTTTCAATGGCTAAGGAACAGATGTTAGATAGTGCCAAAGAATCTTTGTGGAGGTGTTGGGTAGGGTGGGGCAGATGCAGGGGTGCTCCTCGACGTTGGATGGTGCAAGCTCCTTCCTCGTTCCATACAAAAGGCCATGTTAAAATTGTTGCCTTTGTACCTCAAGCTCACAGAGTCACAAGAAGTTGGCTCATCTGTAGGCACATCCGTTCCTTGTTTTTGCCCTACGGTTGGAGACAATGTTGTACGATAGGGCGATGTGGTGGATATCTGTTGGAACCCTCAAAATTGGAGTAGCCAATAGGAGAAATTAGAAGTGGAAATGGATCGGGCTTTAGCAATTGTGAATGAGGAATCTATTGATCATCTTCTATTGTGAGATTGCTAGTGCATTATGAAGTGCTATTTTCAGTTGAGTTGGGCTGACTTGGGTGAGGCCTAGATAAGCAATGGACTTGTTTGCCTGTTGGAGGGGGACATTTAGCGGACCTCGAGTGTAGAAGTGTAGAATATGGTGTTTGTGGTGTCTTTAGCAGGAAAGAAATGATAGATGTTTTGAGGGCCGTGAGAGGACGGTGGTGGAGCTTAAGTCTTTCTTTTTCAGTACTCTTTACCTCTAGACAAATGCTTTAGACTTTCCTAATGTGCTTGGTTTTTATGACTTTCTTGATATTTTTTCTTTCTAGTTAGATACTTTTCTTGTATACTTTTCTTTCTAGTTAGATATATTTCAATTACTTATATATATAAAAAAGAGGAATGCATAAATTTGGAACTGGAGTTGGGCTTTTTGAGCACCATGGGACTTCAGCAATAGCCGAAGACCAAACATGATCCAGGCTTGGTTGTTGACTTAACAAACTAGATTTAGAATCCGAAACTGTAGACGGTAATATTGTTTCATTTTATAAATTTGTTTCCCTGTTTGCTCAAGTTTGCACTCGCTCTGTATTAATATTGCAGTTCTATAAGAGTCTCACGACTGGGCTGAAAGATATTGTTTGGAAAACAACGGATGAAGCAGATGAAAGAAAAGAAGGTTTGCTTTCATTCATTATTAACCGTTAAATGCATTCTTCTTTTGAAGTTTCAGTTACTATTGTTCTACTGGTTTTCCTCCGGAAAATCTCTCTGTTTTCTACTAGAGGCTGAAGTATGCAAAATAGCGTTTTGGTGATTCGGACTTCTTTTTGGCATCTTTGGTCGCCTTCATAAGACTCTAAGATCTGATTCGCCCTATAGTTTTTCAGCTCCAGATTTAATTTCAAGTTTTTTGTGAGAAAGAGAAAAAAGTAATTGAATTTAGACCCTAAAAAAAAAAAAACCCTACACATGTTTTAGTATTTTATATATATAAACTATTGCTAAGGATGAATTAAGTTTGCTTTCCCTTGTCAATAATAACATAAGCAAGTAAGATTAACTACTTTTCTTCTTCTTTGGGTTTTCATCTACAGGTGGTGATGGTGTTGTGGCATCTTAATAAGTGGTTTGCCCGGTTGTGTTTTTTTTTTTTTTTTGGGTGTAACTATTCAAGGTAATGTAATATGGCTTGGACAGTTACACTGGTGTATCTTTAATTGTGTCGCCTTCACTTGATGATCCTATCATTGAGAACTTGATTGTTAGATACCAAGCCTTTGATTCTGAATGTATCATTGCATACTTTCTTCTTCCCTGTGTTGGTGAAAACCAAGGGCAAATTACTCTTTTTCTCTGCCATTTTTATTTAGAGTGTTCTTTCCTGTTGGCACATCTCTCTTATATATTGTTCGTAGAATGCTATATAGCCAATTCTGGTTGATAATTAGATTTTGCTAATCGGAGAATTAATAAATAGGTTCTTGCACTTGTCTTCTGTCCAAAATTTTGACGTAAGTGGACAGTGTCATGCCAGCAGCCTAGCGCCAATCATATTGTGACGTGTTACAGTAATCCAAAAAATTTACCACAACCGGATAAACGTGTATACGAATTGAGAGTACTATACAAAGTTCTTGGAAATGAATAATTCCTAAATTGTGTCCTCCAAATGAACGGATAAAGTTTTTCTCTAAATTAAGTTGAAAGAATTTACTTTAACTCTATCTATAAAAGTGACGTGTTTTTTTTTTTTTAGTAACATATGAGATGTACATGAGTTTTTAATAAAATTTATTTCAACTTTATTTCTGCTATTAAAAGAATATGTGTATTTTACATGTTCAATGAACACATGTCATTTTTATAAATTAGGTTGAAGGAAATTTTTTTCAATCCAGTTTAGAGGAAAATTTTGTCCTTTTCTAACATCATCTTACTAATAGTATTGTTGTATCCACTAGTATAAAAATTGCAGAAGAAAAATAACAAAAAATAAGATGAATGTGTATAACAATACATCGAGGTAGCAGGTGGTCTTCGATCAAGATAAATGTGTGTGATCTCTAAGAGGTAGTTCAATTGATTGGGACCACGCTTAATAAAATGGAGGTTACTAGTTTGAATCCCCCTTCTCCCTCTTGTACGGACGTATTAAAAAAAAAAAAAAAGATGAATGTGTATATATATATTTATATTGAATTCGTGATTTTTGTCCGTTAAAAAAAATTAAAAAGCTCATAGTTTATTTTGTTTATTTATTTTTTAAAATTCAAATCGTTGATGAAAAAGTATAATGATGACGTATGGCACAGGCGGTGGGAGTCCCAATTGCCCATTGGCGCAAGGATATATTGTTTCGTCTCGTTTTCTTATAAAATTCCCCATAAATTACTCCGTCGTTTCCCGGCACATTCCCTCAGTCCCTGACCAATCTCCATGGGTTACACCGAACCATCTGGAATATTCTAGAGATTTCTTCTTTCCTAAGTCTGAGTCAGTCAGACCTCACGCATTGGGTTTTGACGCGCGGTGGACTAAAGCTCCTTTACTACCTTGCAGTCCAAGCAGCTCCTTTACTTCCTTGCAGTCCAAGCAAGTGTGTGTGTATATATATACTCTCTCTCTATCCGTTTTTGTAACCAAATTTTAGTTCTCAAATTATATTCTCTTTGTTTTGATTTCTGAATTTGCTCCCGAAATTCAATGGAGAGAGGAGGTAGGCACGGAGGATGGGGTAGAGGCGGAGGGGGTGGCGGTGGAAGAGGGGGAGGGAGGGGTAGAGATGGAGCGGGTGGCGGTGGTAGAGGAGGGAGAGGGAGAGGAAGAGGAAGAGAGGGTCCTGGTCCTGGTCCTGCTGGTGGTGGTGGTGGTGTTCGCCATCATCATCATCATCATCAACCGCAGCAATGGATATCGAAGGAAGGTGGTTCCCGAGGTGGTGATGGTGGTCGTGGAGCGGGGAGCAGTGATGCCAGTCCGCGTACGTGGGTGGAATCTGTTCCACCAGTTCAGCGTCCGGTTGAATCTGCTCCACAAGTTCAGCGTCAGCCTCAAATATCTCGGCGTGAAGGTATGTGATTTGTTTCTGAAATTGTTTTTATAGGATTCTGTTTCTGAAATAGGTTATCACAATTGTTGGTTTTGGCTCATGGGGAGATTATGAAATTGGGAAAAAAAAAATCTTGAAAAATTGTGGTGGTAAATATTTGAGAAATTTAAATGGTAAATAACATGTAACTTTGGCTCTTGAAGGGGCCAAGCCCTGCTCTAGCTCACAGCTTTTCTTACGCAACTTACTTTGATAATTCTTGATGGCAAAGCTAGATTTACATACAATGGAAGACTCAATAACTAACCCATGATCGATCTGTTGTTGACTCCAAGTGACCCTCTAACTTCCATACCACGACTTACAAAAGGCTAGCACAACTAGGGCTGAAAGTCAGTCGGTAATGTCGGTTTCGGTAGAAAAATTGTGTTTTCGCATTTTGCATCAACAATGTCGGTAAAGTCGAAAATTTCACCAATTTATTCCGCCAACTTTTTGTTCCGTCACCAAATGGCGGTCGGTAATGTCGGTTTCGGTAATATCAGTTGGTAATGTTAGTAAGTGAAAAAATGAAAAATTGGTCGGCGAAGTCGTTCGGTTTGGTTAGAAAGACCTCTTCCGACTACTGCACCAAAAAATTAGGAATAAAAAAAATCATGCCGCCTCCCGTCCATCATCATCTAGGCAGTCACAGTCGGTTGTGGTCGAAAATCGGTCAATAGGCGGCAAGTCAGTGAATTTGCTCAGCCTTACACACAACTACTTCTAAACACATTAGCTTATTGTTAGGCCCATGTAGGAGTTCTTTTGTCTATGAAACTCATGGAGAAAAGTGACCGAGAAAATTGAAAAGATAAATTCTAGGGGTACCAAATATTTTACCAAGAGATTCTTACCAAACTGATGTGTAGTTCATTCATTGGTACCCTTTATATTTCTTTTAATTAATTGTTTTGTTTTTCTTCAATAATTGAGTTACATATCAGTTTAGTAAGCCTCTCTTTGTAAAAAATTAGGTACCCCTAGCATTTCTCAATTGAAAAATGTTTGTTTTCTATCTTTTACCCATCTCTTGTCAATCTCCATATAAGAGATGGGAAAACCACTATTGAATATGTGGAACCATATGTAGGCTCCGTAGATTTCCAAAAGATACAGGCAAGAGATGGAAGAGATGGATGTATGACGTTTCTCGGGAAAATTAGTTCTATTGTGTCCACTAATGGGCGTTTTACAGTTTTTGGGGTTATATATATTGTGGGTGTCTTTCTCTATATATATTGATAAGTAATTAACCCAGGGGAAGGGAAAAAATTATTGAGCTGGAAGCAATTCTTTAGGTATTAACATTGGAATGGAATTCCTATTGACCCTCCATCCGAAGTTCTTGCAAAAAACTAAAAATTATGAATATTTTGAAACTCAAGTCCCCAAAGCTCTTGCAATTACTCAAATTCATCACACTTTTAGATTTTTCAATTAGATGTATTTATTTATTAATTTAAATTTTGTTTAATATTAATGCTATTATAAGTTTGATCAAACTTGATTCCTTTAAATCTCATACTTCATATTTTAATGAGAATGCCCTCACAATGCCGTTGACCGTTTTTTCTTTTTCTTTTATTTTTTGGTACAATAAGTGGACAAAGTACTAAATAGGGGATTATACTGTCTTATCATGAAAAGTTTATTATAATTACATCTACAATTAGTGGGAACTTCTCAATGATTTTGATTAGTTTGAAAGTTAAGATAAAACAGAGAAGTTCTATGTATAAAAAATAATTATATTTAATTTGTGAATTTTGTGTTGTTGTTTGCATATATATATGTCCAAATTAGCAAGGTATCATTTTGTATATTTCTATTTAGTTGTAAGTAATATTAATATACAAAGAATCTTGTTTGATTTTTTTTTGCCTTTTTTTTTTATAATTTTTTTATTTTATTTCTAATAGTACTATTTCATTAGTCTGGCCCCCAAGAAAAAAAAATTATAATCCCATCACTGGCTTTTAGAACCTGGTATAGAATTGATCGAGTTTGAAGTGCTTTTATTGTGACATGCTTTAACTATTACATCATCACACATGATTTGCTTTCTTATTTGATTTAACTATTACACCATTATTAGATAAAGTGGTCCTGACGGGGAAAGGTTGCGTGGAGTGCGTGATTATTGATAATGCATTGGTTTTTGGAGTTCATAAATGGTAGATGTTTATTTATTTATATTATATATATATATTTTTATATGTGGGATGATTGATCATCATTTCATTAAGATTTCCTTACTTTAAAAGCAGTATTAATGTTCCCAAACAATAAAAGGTATAATTCAATAGTGTCTACAAGTAATGTTTCTAGTACTTGTGCTATTAATTGGTTTTTTTTTTTTTTTAACATGTCCACATAAGAGGGGGAAGAGGGTTTCAAACTAGTATTCTCCGCTTGGTCTCCAGTCGATTGAGCCATCCCTTAGGGATGCTCTTAATTGTTTTCTATATAATATTGTAATTCATTAAAATATGCCACTATTAACCAAATCTTCATCTTTGTGGATTCCTGTTGGCTTGAGTACTTAAAAAATTGACCCTCTTATGTTTGGCTTTCCAGAGTCTTCAGATAGAAAACTCCCAATAAAACGACCAGATAATGGTGGTACAATTGCTATTCGAACTGCCAAGCTTCGTGTCAATCATTTTCCTGTCACATTTAGTCCAGAGACTATGATAATGCATTATGATGTTGATGTCAAACCTAAGGTGCCTTTTAATAAAGGTCGGCCTGTGGCAATATCAAAATCTACTTTGTCTTTGATCCGGAACAAATTATCTTCTGATGATCCTTTAGGATTTCCCTTGTCAACGATTGCATATGATGGTGAGAAGAACATTTTGAGTGCAAAATTATTGCCCACTGGAAGTTTTCATGTGGATGTCTCGGATGGAGAAGACATGAAGGGCCGGATATATATAGTTACTATCAAGCTTGTGAATGAGCTTAAGTTTTGCAAGTTGAAGGATTATTTAAGTGGGCATCTCATGTCAATCCCTCGCGATATATTACAAGGAATGGATATTGTAATGAAGGAGAATCCAGGAAGACACATGACCTTTGTTGGTCGGAGTTTTTTCTCGAGAGAACCTAGGGAAGAAGATGATCTTGGAAGGGGCATTACGGCATCCAGAGGGTTTCAACCTAGATTAAAGGCCACTTCCCAGGGTCTAGCCATGTGCTTGGACTATTCAATTTTGGCATTTCGGAAGCAAATGCTAGTTATTGATTTCCTTGGGCAGCATATTAACGGGTTTGACATAAAAAATTTCCAGAGTTTTAGGAGAGAAGTAAATGATGTGCTGATGGGGTTGAAAGTCACCGTGACTCATCGAAAAAGTAAACAAAAGTACACCATTGGAGGGCTAACTGAGGAGAACACAAGACGAATATCATTCATTATAGAAGACCCAGAGGGCAAGAATCCACCAAGGCAGCTTGGAATAGTTGACTACTTTAGAGAGAAATATGACAAGGATATTATGTATAAGGATATTCCTTGCTTGGATTTGGGAAAAGGACACAAGAAAAACTATGTACCTATGGAGTTTTGCAACTTAGCTGAGGGACAAAGATATCCAAAGGAGCATTTGGATAAAAATGCAGCCAAGATGTTGAAGAAACTGTCACTTGTGCGACCAGAGGTCAGGGAGAGTGAGATATGCAGAATTGTACGTTCAGAAGATGGTCCTTGTGGGTAAGTGAATATGAAATTTATAGCATTTTTATATCATTATAATATGATTTTATTTTATTTTATTTTTTTTGGAGAACATCTGTTGTTTTCCTAAATTTATCCATTTCATAAACCAACAAATTGAAGTGCATGAATGCTTTTAATATTTGTAGGTGGATGTCTTACATATAACCAATTTATTTTTTATTTTTAATGAGCAGCCAATACAGTTTTATTTTGGCATTAATAATTTATGGATTCTTATGTTAACACTTGAAAATAAATGTTGAATGCTACAGTAATATTCCACTTTAGTTTTCTTGTAAATAATTGAGTATATTTTTTTTGAACGAAATTAAGTGAGAATATTGTCAACAGCATCATCAGTTTTTTTTTTTGGGTGGATGGAAATTTGGCATTGATGCTATCACTGCAGTGTCTCTAATAGGCATGTAGAGATAGTGTAGTTTGAGTGCCATAAAATTATTAGTTATGATGGTATTTTAGGAGGCTAGTATGATTTTTATAGCTGATTTTGAATAAATAGACTTTGAATCTCTTGTATCTCTCTGATTGGGACATTAGTAAAGGGAATGTAGATGAGGAGTATGATATAAATATATTAGGAGTGTTAGATTCATCAACATTATTTGATATGGATTTGGTATGTTAACAGATTGGATCAAATTACTTAATGCAATCTGAATAATGTGACAATTAAACTTTTATGACATTTTTTTTCTTCTCAACTTTGGTTTTGTTTTATTGGTAGTGGAGACATAGCTCACAATTTTGGAATTGAAGTAAACCCAAACATGACAATAGTTCCAGGACGCCGTATTGACCCACCTGAGTTGAAGTTAGTTGCTCCAAATGGCAGAATGATGAATGTAAAAGTTGATGAAGAGAAATGCCAATGGAATCTTGTTGGCAAATTGGTGGTGGAAGGTAAAAGAATTGACCAGTGGTGTGTTATTGACTTCAGCTCCTCTGATAGATTCAACTGCTTGGATCCTAATCATTTCATTCCAAAGCTTATTGATAAGTGCAACAATCTGGGGATCCACATGGATGAGCCTCTCATATATAAGCCTACAACAATGCGGGCATTATCAAGGGTTGACAATCTACGTCAACTACTTGAAAGCGTCAATGAAGAGGCTTATAAGATCAGTGGTGGTGGTCATTTACAATTTGTTCTTTGTGTGATGTCCAGGAAGGATCCTGGTTATAAATCTCTCAAGTGGATCTCTGAGACCCAACTTGGTATGGTGACACAGTGTTGTCTAACCACTTGTGCCAATCTATCAAAGGTAGCCACTCGTGCCAACCTATCAAAGGAGGACCAGTTTCTTTCAAATCTTGCTATCAAGATAAATGCTAAGCTTGGAGGCAGTAATGTAGAGCTGAATGACCCGCTCCCCCACTTTGGAGGCAAAGACCATGTTATGTTCTTGGGAGCCGATGTCAATCATCCGGGTGCTTGGAATACCACAAGTCCATCCATAGCAGCTGTTGTTGCAACTATGAACTGGCCTGCTGCAAACCGCTATGCAGCACGGGTCCGTGCACAAGACCATCGGACAGAGAAGATTCTAAACTTTGGGGATATATGTTTGGACCTTGTTCAAGCTTATTCTCGGTTAAATCATGTCATGCCAAACAAGATTGTGGTCTTTCGCGACGGAGTTAGTGACAACCAATTTGATATGGCTCTTAATGAGGAGTTGTTAGATTTGAAGATGGCATTTCAAACTATAAAATACTATCCAACCATCACACTTATAGTAGCCCAAAAGCGACACCAAACTCGTTTCTTTCCGGATAGCACAAGGGATGGGTGTTCTACTGGCAATGTGTCTCCAGGTACAGTTGTCGATAAAATAATTGTTCACCCATTCGAGTTTGACTTCTATCTTTGTAGTCACTATGGAAGCATTGGAACAAGCAAGCCTACACACTATCATGTCCTGTGGGATGATCATGGGTTTAGTTCTGACCTATTGCAGAAGCTTATTTATGACTTGTGTTTCACCTTTGCTCGGTGCACTAAACCTGTATCGCTGGTCCCGCCGGTGTACTATGCCGACCTTGTTGCTTATAGAGGGCGACTCTACTATGAGGCAATGCTGGAAGGGGGGCAATCTACAGCTTCAGCAGCATCCTCTTCCTCATCATCAGCATCAGCATCTCTTTTGTCAATGGCGTCATTTGATCAGAACTTCTTCAAGTTGCACACTGACTTGGAAAATGAAATGTTCTTTGTTTAAAAGGCTGTATCGCACAGTCTTGTGTTATGGCTACCTTTTGTTTGACAATGCCCGACCTCCTTTCCTATGAGAATTAGTGAAGGAGTTTGTGCGTGAATCTAATGGGTTACAAGTCTCAATGTGTTGTCTTGTCCTTTTAGGAAAGATTTAGGGTTTGTGTGGACAATTTGATTTTATATTTGAGTCTGCTGTGATTTGGTTTATGTAGAGGAATGTTTGTACTTTTGTTTGAGCCAGACAAGGATTGAATCTGTGTGAATTTTATTTTTGAGATTTCTTTTGTTGTTGGAGTAGGTGTTTCTACCTCTCTGCTTCTTTTCTCCATAATCAATGTGATATGTGAAAGGCCACAATGGCACGAGTTTGATGTGTACGTGTGAATGTGTATGCTTAATATCATAGACAAAATTCTCTCTGGCTCATTTGAATCAGAGGAGATCTAGTTGGTTATAAAATAAGGACGAAATTGTCATTTCACAATTTTTTGTTTGACAATTTTGCCCTTTCTATTTAAAAAAATAATAATAATTTTATATCTTCCAAATAGAAAAAAAATATAAATCCAAAACTAATTATTGTCCTAGAATATGTAAGAACTATGCTCAAAATAAACACAAAACTAAAGAAGATTATTGGCAACTTTTTTACTTCCCTTAACAAAATGAAAATTTGTTCCTAAGGGGTAGTTTAATCGGTCGGAGTCTCGGAGATCACGCCTCATGAAACGGATGTCATTAATTCTAATTCTCTTCCTCAATTTCTCTTCTGTATGAGAACATATTAAAAAAAAAAAAACTAAAAAAACTTGCTAGGTTTGGTATCATGAAAGAACATTTGCCATTATATATATATATATATCAAACATATTTAAAACAAACAATTATATTTAGCCACCGGGCTTCAAATGGTTTTAGGGTCATTTGGTTTGCGGAATAGACCTCTAGAATAGAATAACTATTCATATGGAATAGTCATTCTTTTGTTTGGTAAGGGTCTCTTCTTAGGAATAGTTATTCCCTTGAAAATCATTAATCCCTTATACACAGTAATAGCTATTCCTCTAAACAATGAGAGAAATAGCTATTCCTAAAGGAAATGACAAAGTTTTCTTAAAAATCTTTTTTTTTTTTTCACGAGCTTATAAAAAAAAAAAAATAACAAAATATCATTTGGGTGGCCGACCACCACAATGGGTGGTTGGCCACCCACAGAAGCCTTGGGGTTTACATTAATCAAAGAAACATAAACAGGGGCTACTCACATTTTTATACAAGCAAAATCAATTAAAAGAATCAAACAAAACCTGGATATACGTTCTCCGATCATCTGAGAAGATTCAAGTTGCCGGAAAAACTCCCACACGCTCCAAACGCCTCAAATTCCTCCTTCTACTACAAATTTCTTTGTAATTTGTTTTTTTTTTTTAATATTTATTTGTTATCAATTTAACCAACACTAGTAAGACAAATGTGTCAAATCCATCTTCGGTGTGGCATGTTACGTATGTCTTGTTAAATTATGATTTCTTATATGAAAAGATGAATTTAATCATTGTAGACCACCTAGACGTGTACCAGCTCAATACGTGACATTAAATTTGAACTGCTTTTAGGTTGTATTTGTTAATTTGGTGGTGTAAAATATTAAAAAAAAATTGTCCTTTTTCAATATTTAATATAGCAAAAAATATTCTTAGGCAGTAGCTCAATCGAGTAAGAACCACGTCTCATGAAGCGGAAATCACTAGTTCGAATCTCCTCTCTTCTCCTATTGTGTGAATAGAAATCAAAAGGAAATTAAGCAAATGAGTGAATATATCACCTTAATGCCACGCTTGAGGCAATAGAGTTCCCAGGCATTGCCGACCTAGAATACTTGAGCGATGTAGATTGAAATTGATGTGGATCGAAATGCAATCTCTCATTTTCTCAGAGATTACGAAGGGTGAGAGAAGAGCGAAAGAAGGGTGGCTTCAGCCACCCCATGGGGATGGTCGGCCATCCCTTAAGGCAAAATGGAGGTTTCCAAAAAAAGAGTTTTTTTAATTAATTTTTAATGTTTTTAACTAAAAAAATTAATTTTTAATTTTGTATAAGGACACATGTTAATATTTTAGGAGCATTGACGTGGATGTCCGTCAATTTTTGGACAGAAGTTTGACGGAGGTATCATCCTCAATGATAAAAACTAAATCATAGGGACAAAAAATAAAGTTGTTAAACCACATGGGGCAAAAAGGTATTGAAACCTTGTTTTATTTAATAAGAAAGAATTTATTGAAAAACAGACAGCCAAAAGCCAAAGGGGTCCATACTAGCAAGCTTTTACGAGGAAGCATAAAGGTGTAAGCAAAACTAAAAGATTACATTAGAAAAACTCTAAAATCGAACTAAAAAGCGATTACACGTAGAATCGTGGACACCCTTAAAGGAATTGACTTTTGATCAGTTTTTTGCCCATAAACTTTATCGAGTTACGGCTAATGAAGAATGGCTCTATAGTTATGGTCAAACGTTTGTGGAGTTCCAGGAATGGGGTGCCTCTGATCATTCCCCTGCTGTTGTTTTAGTTCGGAAAATTTAGAGTTTTGGTCCAAAACCGAGTTCTTGTCATGGGTAGAGCCGGGCTGGCAATTTGAGGTTGATGGCAATCCCAATAGCTGTTAATGAAGGAAAATATGGAAAAAAAGATAAGAGAAATGGATAGAATATATTGAATATTGAACTAGATATTTCGAGGATATCTAAACCTCCGGAGTATTCGAGTACTCCTCAAGTTCACAATTGAACAAATGTCTAAAAATCTACTGATTACATCTCAAGTGAGGCTATTTATACATCCTCCCACAACTAATACAACAAAATAACAGAATTGCTCCTACTAGCTAACCACATTTCCGAATTGCTCCTATTAGCTAACCACTAATACAATGCCTGTTATAAAGACCCAATTCTCTTTTTTTTTTTCAGGTACATTTCCCTCCACGAAATAATAACAAAAAAATATCACTCAAGTACTAAATTAACGGTGGATGGCACCTCCGAACCCAAAATTTTGAGAATTTGCACTTGTTTGATTTCATCTTTGTCTAACTTCACAACCAAACACTCACCGTCGCCTAAATAAAGTGTTGTTTCTTGAACAATTCTCATCTTCTCAAGAAGAAGAGCATTTTTTAGCAAAAGTACTGCAAGGTCAAATTGAATTGGATAACCACAAAATCCACTTAGCTTCACTTCCTTGAGATGCTGATGTTGACAATATTCTGTAAGAGGTATCTTTTTGTGCTCTGTGTAATCTGCTCCATTGACTATCTTTTGAGCTCTATTTTCTCTTCATCGGTGCAAGGAAGATGGAGCTAAAAACAAGAAAGAAGCAAAACATAAATAAGCGTTCACTACAAGTCCTTGCTAATATAAAGCAAGTAGCAAACCAAGTTTTTTGTTTTTTTCAGTTAGCTTTCAGCCTAAATTTAGTAAGTCGATAATGAAATCACTAACAATCATTTCCACTCTCCAATCACGAATCCTTCCAAGAAAGTCAATACATAGTGCATTGGAAATTATACCCTAAAAATATATTTGCGACAAATCCTTCCTGCTGTCTTAGAAACAATAGGTGAAATCTGCGTTTAAAAGCAAATCTTTCATACAGTGGTGTGAAGAAAAGTGTAATAAATTGCGAAACTAATTCTCCACCATGTTACCTTAAGAACCGATACTTATCCAAGTATAGAGACTCCTCCAAATTATTTTTTATGAATACTCCAAATTATATTTTGTTGGAAAACATAAAATTGATCTATGGCTTAAAAAATGGCAAAACAAACATACAAAACTTAGTTTAAAAAATTATCAAAAGCAATAAATAAATAAATTCCTCTTGTACAAAGTTCCAAGGAACAAAAAGGCATGTGCAACTCAACAACCAAATAAAAATGTGCTTGCGATATAAGATAACTTACATCCATCTCAAGTTCAACCAATGATGGAGCTGCCTCCAAAAAAGCAGAGGTCAGGCCCAGCAGGATTTTTCCAAATTTTACACCTAATAGCTTCAACTGCTTGAGTCTAGTAAATGTGGTTAAGTGCTTAGGTATTATATCAATCTGAAAGACAATGGAAAGAAATTATTAACTAGAGACATAATATTCAATGATGACAAAAAGTTCAACTAAAATTTTTTGTTAGTGGGGCAATACCTGGACCAGTGGAGTGATCACTAATAAAGTCTCAAGTAGAGGATAGTCTTTTGCAAGAGTGCCAAGGATATATGTCATTTGCGTTCTAGGATCAGATTGCGAATTTGGACGAGTAAAATTCGTACATATTCTAACAAGTTGTGCACTGTTCTTTAACAAGACCTGCCCGAACATCTTTGCATCGTACTCAATTGATGCAATACTTATGGCATCATGAATTTCAACTATTTCTAAAGGATCGCAACGAAATATCCTCAAGTGTCTCAGCCTGAGAAATCGACATCCACTAGATAATTTCAAAAGAAATGGACAACGGCATTCGTTCATAGTAAACCATTCTAAAGATGGGCAACCATTCAAAATGTTATCCACATTCTCTTGACTTAAACTTGTCTTTGTCAATGAGAGGGATGAAAGAGAGTTCAAGCCATTGAAATTTGCTGGAATACTCAGCTGCAAAAATTCAAAGACAAATGTTTTATCTTTGGCTGTTTCCCGGCTTGATCAAATAGCCAATATGGAAATTTATAGAGCTCACGATACAAGTCTATCAAATGATCTTCAAACAGGTTGATAGAAAGATTTTGAACTTGCATATCAATTGCAAACTGAATCCATCGATCAAAGTAGCAACCATGAGCACTACCCAATGGATACTCAACCCTAAATGAATCTACTTTTTTGCCGGCATAGAGTTCCAGAATATGGTTGACCCATCTAACAAATATTCTCTTTTGCTTCTTTTTCCACCGAGTATGCAGGCGTTTGAAACGGTCCAACTTTAAAAAAAATCCAAGCATGTTTTTGGCATCTAGGTCAAGGTTAGAAGAGGTCGTCCAAAGGTATCTCCATCTTTTTGAAAGGATGCTAGTAGTGGCAGCTTCCCTCACTGATATTAATGATATTATAGAAGAAAGAATGTCATTTGGCAATCTACCAGTCAGATCGGCCACGGGGGCACTGTCAATCTATGTGCACACAAAATAACATAAACAAAATTAACTCTTGTGCATACCAAGATTCCAAAGTAACAGTAGGCATTTGTTGTTAATAAAGCTAAAAGAACAATTAATACAATGTGAATTACATAGAAATATATCTAAAACTTAAACTTACACCAAGCAACGTCTTGGACTGAGATTGTGGCCACTTAAGCCTGGAAATTTGGTTTGTTGGCAACCGGTCCAACATTATCTTGTCAATCTGATAATAAAGAGCTATAAGATGAGACATTGCTATAAGATGAAGCAAGTAGGCTCTAAGAAACCAAAAATAAAAACCATAATGAGACCAAAAACAACAACGACAATAACAGGAACAATAGTAATAACATTCCAAGGGTCTTATCGGTCAACAAGTATTGATTATTCTATAAAATTGTTCCATAAATTTGAGTAAATTTGCATACTTTATAATTATAAAGCTATGGCGACTTGGAATTCAAATTTCCCATGTTTCAAATTTTCAATATCTGTCTATATAAGAAACAAAAAACAGCCACAATGGGAATACATCAGCAATAGATACCTCTGGCACGGAAAATCCAAAACAATAATTGGGGTGTAAATAGCGGAACCCTGGGGCCGTATTTCCTCCCGTTTCCGCTCCATGATCATCAACTCCTCCTCTCTGGATACAAACTTTGAGCCCACAAAAACTTTGAATCTTTCCAATTTCTTTGTCAATCCGGTACTTCACCTACCAGATTTGGCCCATCAACGGACAGAGCCAACCTCAGAATCACTTCAGGGGACGACAAATAGTAGCGAAAAACATAAAGCACTAGAGAGTCGGTTACTTACAGAACTCACGTATCAACCACACAGTACCCAGATTTGGCCTGCAAGAGAAAAAGCTACCGACTTGCGAAATACATCTTCAAAGTGATTGATTTGTCACAACAGATCACCATAAGAGTGCAGCAACGAACATTCATCTCCTCCAGCAGGAAACATTTCGTGGGTGGTAATAAATAAAGACGCAGAGAAAGGAGAAACACTCACTTGATTATATATAGAGAGAGTGATCTTTTTCGCGCCAATATGAAGGACAAACGTCACAAACCCATCCCCTCACACCAGAAGCGCGAGCTGCCAATATGAACACACGGACTTTTTTCGTTTATTTCCTTCAAAAAAAGAAAAAAGAAAAAATACAATAGCACTAAAATAAGGAACACAAATTTCCTTCGACCTACTTTAACGAGCGACAAGTCGTTCAACATTTTTGTGCTTTTTAAAAATTAATGTTTTGAGTTCCTAGATTAATAATTAATTAGTGGAATGACAATAAATAACTGTTACAATATTAAATAAAACATATAAAAAATGATAATTATTGCTAATTAGAGTAGGTAGAAAAAAATTTCCTCTAAACCAATTTTTAAAAATGACAATTATTTACAAGCCAATTATCCAATTCTTTTATATAAAAATAAAAGTAGAGCACCTATAAATTATTGATTGATGATGTTGTTTTAACAACGTACTTAAAACGTCTTTAAGGGATAATTTAATCGGTTATGAACCACGTTTAATAAAGCGGAGATTATAGTTTGAATCTTCTCCTTCTTCTTTATGTGAATATGTAAAAAAAAAAAAGGAGTTAAAACATACAAAAGCCTTGTGGGAACGATAAAATAAAATTAAAAAACTAATAATAATATTCTGCTCAAAAAATTGGCATGCCATTAGCATGAGTTGGGAAAAATTGAATTAGTTTAAAATTGAATTAAGCCTATCTAAAATATCCCAAAAAAAAAAACAAGACCATATAAATTAAGTTCATAGCTTAAACATTAAAAATAAAAAAAAAAATAAAAAAGGCCCAAAATGCAAAGCGAATATCACAAGTGATTAATACCAACAACAACAAAAAAACACTCACACGTGTGTAGTTGTAGGTAGATTTTCAAAATCGGTTGTGAAATAAGAGTATTATGCGGCCAAATAATGCAGTTACAACCCTAATTAAGCCACCTTTTTTTTACGTAAGACATCATTTTGGCACACTCGTTCTAATAATTCATTTTTGGGTCCATAATTTGATCAAAATACTAATCAGCAAAAAGGTTAAGAAAATTTAGAAGCTTTATAATAAAAGAAATCTTTCTGCCCTTCATCTAACTTTCTATTTCAATACTAAAGTAAATTAAAATTAAAAATAATATCAGATGATAGCCATTCGGTGTTTTACTTTTTAAGTGGTATAACAAATTTCAAGAAAATAACCAGATGAACATATTCATCATACTTAAAGATTTAGCCAATCTATAAAAAGAGAAACAAATAAATTTCGACACCCTTTTTACATTATATTATATATATAGGCAAAACATAAAAGTGGAAAATAAATATATTGAGACCATAATAGTATATATATAGCACATCATAGTTTAATATAACACCCCTAACATACCTCATATATAGGTAACTGACCATTTTCCACTTTGGAGAGGGTGATGCAAGAGTTTGAACTGAATAATATCTAATTAATTATAATATAAGAATATTTTTATTTTTTCACTTTTTAAGTATAATTAACTAAATATCATCAAGTTGATTTGAAATACCCTCAATTTCTTTTACGTTGTTTTTCTAGCTTTCCCCACAAGCACCCGTAATTCGGTAATTATAACACTGGATACTAAACAACCCGATCCGCGCAATCCGAACCCGTTTCCACGTCATCATAAACGGAGCTTTTGACTCGCATTTAGGCTGCACGCACGAATATTCCAGGGTATAAAATGCAGTCCCCTGTAGCCTCTTTCATTTCCTCGCTTCGAAATTTTGGGCAAAGCAGAGATGAGAGAGGAGGTTATCAGCTCCGGAGGGACCATTGACGCTGCTCCTGCTGCGAGGTATTTCACTCTCTCTCTCTCTTTTTCTCTCATTCAATCGCATGCATGATCTCGAATTCTGGTTTTGTGTTTGTTTGTTGTTGTTTTTGTTTTTGTTTTTCACTTGAATTCTGTGAATTGAGTGAATTAGGGTTTTCGAATAAGCTCGGTGTGATGTGATTCTGGTTTTTGTGGAGTTTTTACGTTAGGGATTTGGTTGTTTGGGTAACGGAATTGGGAGCTCAAAGTCTCTGCTTGGTTGCCGAGAAAGTGGAGGAAAGCAATTGGGAGTTGAATTTGTGTCTAGCATTTGGTGCTGTAAATGTGCTTGGTAAAATGGGAAGCTTAGTTTAGCTTGGTCTAATAGGTTTGGTAAGTTTAATTCAGACACCAGTGTATATAAATATGCGTACACCAAAAGGTACATGCTTGTGTTTTAGTTGATGTAGGGGGTTCAAAAACAGTGGATAGGGTAGTGTTCTTACTAGTTGAAGTTGTATTGGCACTCACTTTTTGATTTATGCACTCCAAGTATCTTGTATTTACGAACGTTCTTGCACTAGCAGTGTGAATTTTGCCTAGGATGTTGTTGTATTGGTTGTCTTTAGGTTTGCAACGAGGACTTAATTCTGTGTACTCCTTGTGGTCTTTGGTTGCTGGGGAAGTTGTGGGAAAGGAGTTGAAAGTAAAATTTTTGTCGGTCTTTTGATTTCTTATAAATGAATGATTTCACTTAACTATCTCAATTGGAGTTTTATGCTATTCATACTTGAGTGGAGATTCTCGATAGATATAATCCCGTACTTTGGCATTTACTTTTATTATTATTTTTTGTTTTTTTTATGTGTAGTTCTTTTTGTTTCCTGCTTGATTCCTTACAATTTCACCTTTATGACATCTGCATGAATTTAATGGGAATTGTATGATAAAACGTTGAATTTCAGCTGTTTCAGGGTATTGGGATTTAGTTAACTAAATATAATCTACTATGTTCTAGTGTTTGTTTACTACAAGAAATACTCACTGCTTTTGAGAATTTTGTAGGCTTTATTGTTTATTGAGGAAATGCTAAAGAAGAGTACTTTTATGTTTTGACTGTTCATGTTGTAAGACATGAAGGTCTTTTTTCATGTGTTTAGTTGAGGTACTTAGTCATCTTTGTGAAACATAAAAGCATAAAACATAAGTCTGATAGTTTTGTTGAGGTTTTTGTAGAGTTGGTGGACTGAGAGTTTTGAAATAAAACTTGCATTTTTTTTTATTCCTTTGCCTTTGTTGAGTATCAAAGAAAATGGAATTGGACTAGGTGGGGGTAAAGCATTTCATGTTGTGACAGTGAAAAAGAAAATTTCTTAAATTGGGAACTGATCAAAGACTCATTTGTTACACTAATTTTTGGGATAGTTTTTCATTTGATGCACTAATTTTTCAGTATATAAGAATTGCAGTAGGAGCGAGAAGAAGGTACAACAGCAGCTGTGATAAGAAAACAAGCATGTTATATTTATTTATAAATTAATGCTATATACCACACCAATATCCCACTATGGCACTATGCTATCGACCAATTTTGGTTTTTCGTTTAACAAGGGTTGATCCAATGGTGGATAGGTGATGTCACGTTAGCATAGTGAGATAGTGGTGTGTGTGTGTATATGTGTGTGTGTGTGTTTATATACATATATAATTTTTTTTCTTTCTAAACAATATGGGAAATGGGTTACAAGTAAACCAAATTCAACAAGGTTGAGCTCCTCAGCAATGGGCCCAACCAAACAAATTGTGGTGTGGTATATAACATTACTAATATATATATATAAAGGAGAGAGAAGAAGGCATGTGATTTCATTTGGAAGGTTATATGCTGGGTGACTATATAAAAAATACTGGTTTAAATTTGGATCCTGCAACATGTCAACTTATCAATGGTCTAACTTTTGTGTATTGCCACGTTTTTACAGCGTTATGCCACTCAATTGTTCTTTTTCTTCCTACCCTTTTTCCTGGGAAAAAGGAGATCAAATTAGTGGAGAAGTAATAGAAACATTAAAAAAATACATGAGAAAGGATAAAAATGAATGAGATTGTGTTGACATATGTAGGTCCAAGTTCTATAAAGTTTAAACATGTGGTTTCTGAAGAATTCTTTTGTAAGAAAAACGCTGGGACACTTCATACAATCTAGTATAGAGTCATTGAAAGCATCCAGGTCTGTCTTAGAGTTTGTTAAATTCCTACATGATACAATTCGGAATCATTGAAGATGACTAGAGGATGTTTTGTTTTTTTTTTTTTTTGGGTTTAAATATAGAAATGCTAAGGGAACTGCACAGAAGCTATAATACAAGTATTAGCAACATTTATGTGTGCCTTAAGGGTTTTTTAAATTATTGACAAGATCCGGATCTTCCTCATAGTTTGCCAAATTTTTAGATTACTCCTGTATTTATATGGAGAAAGAGTCTTCAAGACTCTTCTTGTATATCCTTATCCCATTTTCATTTCAACTTTTTAAGTTAAAAAAAAAATTTATATGGAGAAAGAGAGATTAGAGAAGGAAAGAAGTAAGTCATCTAAAGAATCTTTAAGTCAGATGGAACTAAGAAATATCTAGAATGTCTGTGAGCCTTAAAACTATATTTTGATGAGAAATTTTGACCAGACATTAGGTTGAATGAGTTTTCAGTGCTTCAGCCCCCTCAAGTATTTAGGGGTTTCAAAAAGAAGCTGTGGATCAACCACAAGTTGAAGATAACTAATGTTTGGAGCTTTAACACCAATGTCTAATCTCCCAACAATTTATGCCTTAGCTATTTGCCTTGATCCTGTTAAGGCTCTCACGGCACAAAATCTTTTAGTAAAAAGGAAGTGTCATCTTTTGAAGAGGTCCTTGAAAATACTTACAAATTTGAGAAAAATCTGCTTGTGACGTAGAATTGAGCTTCACAACTTCAGTTTACTCTGGAGTAATATACTTAATGCTATGTGGTAAAAAATCACTGTCATGGTCTCACAGGCCTTGGTAAATTAACATTGCAATCTTCAAGTGCTGACTTTAGTTCTTGGGTTATTTCTGTTCTTGAAAGCTGTGACACATTTAAGAACTTGCTGCCAGGATTAAACTGCTTTAGAATTTGTATATTTAAAACTATAAAGGCATCTTCAGTAAGAGTAGCCAAAATAGCTACTGAAAAACTACAAATTTCTATTTTAGCTACTCATTTTTCTATACAAACTCTTAACAGATTCTTTACTCTACGATCTATTTTCTATAAATATGATTTTTTAATCTTTAGATGAGGGGAGAGAGAAAGGGCTAGGAGAGAGAAACAAGATGAGAGAAAATCATATTATTTAGTAGTAACTGCTACAGTAAACTTTGACATATGAAAGTTTACTGTAGCAAATTGGATGAAAACCTTCTATTTTAAGGGTCTTTTGGAGAGGTAAAGTGGTTCATAATAGCTAAATATATAAAGGCTCAGCAGGAGATGCTCTGAAATGGTTAATTAGATTTTCTGACATTTCCAATTTGCTAACAAGATGAAGGTCTTGTTTGTTGGGAACATTTGGGTGTTTTTGTTCTATGCCTTTACCCATGCAATAAAGTGGTGGATAGTTAGTTGGAGGAAGAGTGCATGGTCCTGTAGTAGCCATATGCTGATGTGGGTATTTTGGACAAAAGAAACAGAAAATTTTAAATATTAAAAAGACAAGAGCTGCTAAAGGATAGGAGTTGCCGAACTAGTAGCTTTTCTTTACATGTCTTTACATGTTTCTCAATGTAGAGAATAGAATTCCTTGGGGCTTTAGCATCTACTTGAATCTAAACTTTCCATTTCATTGTTCATTTGCTATATCTTGTACTTCATGAGGATCAAATGCTTACATTATTAATATTGAGGATCAAATGTTTATAGTATTAATACTTAATGAGGTCTAATAGTACCCTTCCTTTTAACAAAAAAGAAAAAGAAAAAGTGAGGTGTGTATTGAGAGAAGACGATCATTTCATACAAAATGCTAAGGGTATATAATTTTCGTTGGGGGCCTTATTGCCATTCATGTTTAAAATGGTCTTTACCACCTCATCATTCTTATGCTTCCTTACAGATCTGGCTTGTTTTATAAATTTCATTCCTTATGTGAAAACATAGTTTCAACCAGTTCATAAATTCTTATATCATATTTTCATGTTGAGGTTTATCATCTCCTAGTAAACTTGATAGGCTATATAGGATGGAAGTTTTTCTCAGAAGGCAAGTACATGTGCAAATTTTTTTTTTAATAATTTTTTTAACTATTATTATCATTATTATTATTATTAGGGAATTTATTTCAGAAAGGCTTGGGTCGGCAGTCCAAAATTTTTAAATCCTTAAGTTTTTTTTTTTGTTGACAAATTACTCCTTGGGTACGTCGAGCCTACAATAAAATCCACCCATCCAATTTTGTTAATTGCCATTAGTGTGGGTCAAAATGCACCGTTTTGACCCATTAAAATATTATTATTTTAAAAATTTAATTTTAAAAACACACCCTATTTAAAAAAAAAAAAAATCAGGTGTGGCCAAACCACCCCATAGGCCATGGGGGTGGTTCAGCCACCCTTGTATATATATATATATTTTTAACAGGGGGTGGTTTGGTCACCCCTGAATTTTTATTTTTATTTTTATTTTTTAGGTGGTGTTTTTAAAATAAAAAAAATATTTTAATGGGTCAAAACGCATCGTTTTGACCTACACTAATGGCAGTTAACAAAATTGGACGACGTGGATTTTATTGTAGTTTTGATACCCATGGAGTAATTTGTCAAACAAAAAAAACTTAAGGATTTAAAAATTTTGGACTGACGACCCAAGCCTTTCTAAAATAAATTCCCTTATTATTATTATGGATAGAATTATGGGTTTCTGGTAATCTAGTGTATGCTGATTTCTTTAAATGTTGATTAACCTCCTCTTTCTAAAGAAACAGTTTCTAGTGTTTTCTTCTAGTAGATCTCTAGGTAGATTACAATGTCTCTTGTCTTACACAACTGATTATGAATTTTGTCAAGTTCATGTATGGTTATATATATGCTTCTTCTTCTTTTTTATTTATTTATTTATTTTTATTTGGTAAAAAGCTTAATGCTTTATGCATTTCAGTTCTGCTGGGGCATCCTCACCTGCTGTTCCTACAAATGTTGGCAGTATAGATGGGTCCAGTCTTGGACATGGCTCCAAAGCAGCTTCTTTGTCCTGTGTTGGTTCACAACCACCATGGACTTCCTTGAGCACAAGTGCTGGTGGTTCAGCTTTTGGATCATCAAGACCTTCATGTAGACCATGGGAAAGAGGGGATTTACTAAGGCGCTTGGGTACCTTCAAGCCTTCGAATTGGTTTGGGAAGCCTAAGGTCTGAACTTGGATTGGTCCATGATATTTTATCTGTGATTCTGTTTGTGATTGGTGGGTATAAGAAAATCCCAGTGTTAATAGTGAAACCCATTTTGCTAATAAAATGCCATATCATGTACTAAAACACATATCACTATAGTTTTATTCATATTCAAATGATTATTGTGCTTTTCAATTCTAAAAATGAATATATCTAGAGTATGCCTTTTGGGTTCTAGTCATTACTGAATCCACTTCAACATATTGAGAATAAAGGCGGTATTGAAGCTTATAGAAAAAACTTGCAGAATGTTATGTGCAAATGTGCTAAAGATGTTATAAATACTAGATTTAAGAGAATTTGTATTGTTGAGTATGGAACCAACCGGTTCCAATTAAAAATTTAGACATTAGACACTATTGTCTTAACCATTGTTTATTGTATGACACTTAGTTGTATGTATACTCCAGGTGTAGTTGCTGCCACCCCAGTTAGCATCTCTTGGAATCCTTTTGTATGTGTGCTTCTTCATTGTGTTGCTTGTAGTGGTTAAGTAGGTTAGTTTGTATTATAGGTGCATTACCTCAAGAATAGCTGACAAGAATACTGCTAAGATATATCGATTGCATTATTTTGTTTCGTTTTTTGTAGCAAAATGTATTGCTTACATATTTTAGGCATAAACATATCTTTCTTGCTAAAAGTTAAATTATATTAATTTTTAGGTAAGTTACACTTTACCCTTCCAATCTTTTTTTAATGAATAATAATGATAATATTGAAGAAAAGGGCAAAGCCCTCGAGCATGAAAAGAATACAAGAGAGTCAAATACCCTAAATTGCACTTATACCTCCAAATTATGACTCACTACAATTCGGACCTATAAACTACTACACCCTATGTTAGATTTAGCCATTAGTTTGGATGGAAAATATCATACGTGCATAGCAAACACGTTTGAGACATTTCAGAGTTACTAATTTGACCCCATATTGCTTGGAAAATCATTGTTTACTGCAAGTAATCAACAAGTGAACGAAGAACAAAAATCAGGGTTGAACAAGCCACCCCTATTGACAAAGGGGGTGGCGCCACCCCCTCTATTCTAGTGGGGTGGTACCTGCACAACCACTTGTCTTTGTTCTGCTAGGGGGTGATCACGCTGGCAACCCCCTATGTTTTGTAAGGGGTGGTCGCGCAACCACTCCTCTGTTTTGTTAGTGGGTGGCCATGTTACTGCACCCCCTTGTTCTTTTGGGGTTGGCCACGCGGCCACCCACTTTGTTCCTCTTTTCCCTCAGTTATGTGGCACCTCACCATATAGTTGATGCCACTTTGTAATTTCACACCTCCAAAATGGGGGTAATTTGGGCAGCACAAATGGTTCAGATGTTCATGCTAGGCATTTGTAATGTTTCCATTAAAAAATAACGACCGTATTTGACGAAGGAGGTAACTTGAAACATTTTGGTAGTTTATAGGTCTGAGTTGTACTAAGTCATAGTTTGGAGGCGTGATTACATGGTAGTTTTGGGTGAGGGAAAGTATAATTTAACCTTATGTATATTTCCACAAGCTGTAAAATTGTTTATTTTTAAGCACTTGTAGCTTTGCTTGAAAATTAAGTTAACCCTTGGTTAAGTATGATCCCATGTCAAATACACCCCTAGGGGTACATTTCCCTTGTCAATTAAGTTGGAGAGAAGTTATTCAGGAATCAAAAGAACATATTTTGCTGATAGGGGTGAACAAAATATCAAAAAACTTATTTTCACCAGAAATTGACCAAAACCAGTCAGGTTACAATGATTGAGGTGTTAGTGTCAAGTATTATTATTATTATTATTTTAAAGAAGCTCGAGATCGAGAAGTCAGGTATTGGTAGTGTCTCGAAAATCTGTCCAATATCGACTAGACCAAGGTTTAAGGTTGTATGAATACATATCGTTAGGGTTTGCTACAAGACCTTCCTCTTGCCTCTTGCCTCTTGCCTCTTGCCTCTTGCTTCTTGCTCGTCTCTGTCATACTTGTTTAAAGGTGTCCTCAAGGTGGTTGGGGGTGTGATCACCTTTGCTCATCCCCTTGACCACCAGATCAGAATCTCTTCATCTTCATAATCTTTGTAGACTGTGGTCTTGTCCACCTCCTTCATTCAACGACCCTATCTGTCCTAATTGTCCTATTAATGGCGTCAAATCCTCTGACATCTCTGTGGATTCACCCTTAACCACAACTACCAATGGCGTCGTATTCACATTCTTTTTGATTCACACTTGACTCTACAACTCAATGTGATACCGGATTCTAGTTTTCTTGTTCTCTTTAACTTTAATTTTATTGTTTCTTTCCTTTCTTTTTTTTCTTTGTGTCTTTAGGTTTGAAGAGTTTTCCTTTGTCATTATCATTCGTTTTCAATCTTTCAAAGAATTTTCCTCTCAATTTGGAATATTCATTACTTGATATCCTTTGATTTTTCTATGGCCCAAACCGTCTAGCGGACTGATAATCAACCAACAGACATTTGTGTCGGTGCCATTTGGCAACCATGTTTTTTGACTGATTGGATTGAGGGTTAATTTTCGGCGGCTGACACCTCACTGTTGAAAATGTGTGGCTATCGATTGGAGGGGCTCAGTGCCTAGTCCTACTTGTTGACTGTTTACCCGTTGTTAGATTTCATCTCTCTCTTCTTCCACAGGTTTAGATTTCAATGAAATGTCTTTGACATAGGACAGAAAGTGTACTGGGCTTGATACCAAATCTATTGAAGGATCTTTACAAATTCAGCAACAGATTATTTTTCTTGATGGGTTTTTTTATGGTTTCTTGAATCTTTTGTAGTTCCCTGAATATTGTTGAGGTCTATTTGACACAAGCTGAACTTTTCATTTCCTTTGCTCCAACAGAGTATTTGATCTCCTCTTTTTGCTCTCATGTTAAATTTCATCATTTTTAAGCAGTTTGGAAGCCTTCTTTTCATCAAAAGTTTTGATTTTAACAGCAAGAACTAAGAAGTACTGACTCCAACTCTTCTATCCATGGTTTAGGCAATTCAGCTTTCCGTTTAGGTTCTGCTGTTGCCTCGTCTTGCTTTTTGAGCTTTCCTGCATGCTATTTTGGATTTTGTTTAGGCTGGAAAATTGTAGATTTCCTCACAAATCTTCTGAACATCTCAAACTCTATAGTTGTTTCAATAGCATCTTCAAGACCTTCTGAATACATTAACCTTGTTTTGATTTCAGATCTCAACCAGTTCTTGCATTGTGCATTAGCCGTATTTTCTTTTTCCCTGCATAAATTAGTCATAGAAAAATCACTTTGTTCAAGAATGTTCAGCTGATTAAGAAGATCTTGGAGACAATTTATGCAAGAAGAATATTATAGCGACGGAGTGGTGTTGTATGTGCAAGAAGAGTGGTGAATCTATTGTTCATTTGTTATTGCATTGTGAGGTGGTGGTGGAAGTTTGGAATATGGTGTGTCAATTATTTGGTGTGATGTAGGTGATGCCGGGTAATGTGGCGGATTGCTTGGGGAGTTGGAGAGCACAAAAGGGTAATTGTACAGTTTTACAAACATGGAGAATGGTGCCCTTGTGTGTTATGTGGTGTTTATGGAGGGAAAGGAATGCATAGAATTTTGAGGACCGTGAGCTTGGACAAATGGAGTTGAAGAAAATGGTGATTCAAACACTCTTCTCATGGAGAGTTATGTGGCAGTCCCCACAAGTTTTAACACTTGCGGAATTTCTAGACTTTGGCGCGACTTTTGCTAGTTAAAAGCTTGTTTTGTGGGCTCTTCTTGTATACTTCTTGTGTACATGAGTTGCGCCCCTTGTGCTTTTAATATATTGATTTATTACCGATAAAAAAAGAAGAAGATCATCTTGGAGATCTCTTAGAAGAATTTCTTTTTGAAGAGAGATTACCATCTTCCCTAGTCAATCACCACGTGTAAGATCTCCCATAACATGAAACATCATGGTGAAACTACTCTACTTCCAATTTGAAGCATTTAATTGAGCTCTTAGTGGAATTTTTGAAAGGGGTTTGATGTTGAAGGACTTGTGCATACTCAAGTTATAAGATAGATTGAATCCTGAAGGAATTCAATCATTTTGGTATAAAAACAATGGGTCAATTTTTTATTTTTTTTTGGGGGGGTGTAAAAGCCCAGGAGATCTGCTAACTCTCATTTGTGTTGTCTGCTTTCGATGAATATAGAAATGTTGATCTTTTGATCTTGTAATATGAAGGCATGAGCATAGCTTTAGTTGAAACAATCAACCATTAGCAAATAACATTCATTAAAAATTAGAGTACAACAAGTGTGGAAACCCCTACTAAGACATCAAACAAACCAGAAACAATACTGGTAGAACACAATACAACTGGAAATTGGCAAAAAGCTCGGATCAATAGAAGGGTCCCAGGAGAACCCAATGGTTTAAAAGTAGTAACCAATCGGAGAGGAAGCCTGAATGGACTGTTGGAGACAAAGGTGGAGTGAGCAAAATAAAGTTGTTCACTACGACAGATCTTGCCGCACTGATACCTGCTGGTCCTGAGGCATAATGAGGGAAAACTACCTGTGTTAAGGTGAATGGAATGTGCCCTAATGCGTTGTAGATTTTGGATGCTGGTTATTGTGATCTCTCAAGCCAAAAACTTGAGTACCTGAAAAGGATGGGAGAGGGGGTAGATTTGAGTGAGAGAAGACTAGATTTGGGAGAGGAGAGTGTAGATTGATAGGAAAAGGGTGGCAGAGGGTGGTGGTGGTGGGTTGCAGTGGGGGAAGGGAGGTGGTGGAATGGGGAAGGAGGAAGGAGGGAGATGGGTGAATGAGAGGCAGAGGGAGAAATGGTAAGAAAGGGGCAGGGAGCAGCGGAGATGGGGTGGAGGGTGCCAAGGCTGGAAGAGAGGAAAGGAGGGTGAAAAGGAAAGGGAAGAATTTTTGGTGTGTGTGTGTGTGTGTGAGAGAGAGAGAGAGAGAGAGAGAGGAGGGAGTTGGGTGAAGGAGAGGCAGAGGGAGAAACGGTAGGAAAGGGGCAGGGAGCAGCGGAGATGGGGCGGAGGGTGCCAGGGCTGGAAGAGAGGAGAGGGGTGAAAAGGGAAAGGGAAGAATTTTGGTGTGTGTGTGTGTGAGAGAGAGAGAGAGAGAGCTATTTCATTTTTAGTCTGTTATTCAAGCCTTTAAGTCAAGTAAAAGCTTTGAAACTCTCATTAGATTATCTAATGAGACTCGAACTTGTGTTTTAACTTGAGTAAAAAATTACCCTAACGATCTGTAATTTAACAGTGGAAATTGACCCTAATCCTATTGTTTCTTAAACCAGAGCTTTACTCCATATTAATGCAAAATACTGAAATACCAATAGACTTTGGGACTCTTTAATAAGATTAGATATTTTAAAATCAAAATTTGAAACCTTTATGGAAATCTCTTCTTTGACTGAGCCTTGCTTTTATATGTTCATATCTTAAAGTAAAGATTCTTCTACATCAAGCAGACTTTTTTGTGCTTTGGTCATGAGCCACTGTAGATTCTAAGTTGATGGTTAGCATATGCAGCATTATAACATTACTGCTCCCTTTTTTTGGGCTTTCAGATATAGGCCCAGGACCACTTTTAGGCGTTTTCATTGTTTGCTTTCTGACTTCTTGCAGGTTGTCAATTCATTGACTTGTGCACAGAGAGGTTGGGTGAATGTTGATGTTGATAAAATTGCATGTGAATTATGTGGTGCATGCTCGAGTTTCACATTGTTACCATCTTGGACCCCTGTAGAAGGTTAGTAAATTCAATTCAACTGTTCTCTTTTTTCCATTTTTTTTTTAAATAAAAAATAAATACTCTCATATTACACTCTGTGGGATACATTTCAAATAACAAAAACAGCAGCAGGTACAATTGTTCAAAAGGAAAATTACTCAAAATAAAAAAACGTTACTGCTGGTATAATAATATTTAAATTGCATACAAGCTAAGCTAATTTTATACTTAATATTTTACGACAAGTGCAATGAGAATCTTCCTCACCATAATCTTTTGCAGTATGTTGTTATTAGCAAAATGCCTTCCTTCACATCTTAGAGCATCTCCAACAAGAAGAGCTATTTTAGCTACCTAAAAAGCATCCTTTTCTATTTTGTCTATTCCTTTTCGATACAAACTCAAGCAGATTATCTATTTTATTCTCTAGTTTCTTTAAATATTATTGTCCAATCATTGCATTATTGGTTTTTTTTTTTCCACTTCTCTCTCTCTTTCACTCTCGTTCACCACGCATACCCCCCTCCCCTGATTTTTCTTCTCGCCAAAATTCCCTTTCCCCTGTGTTTGTCTTCCACATCGAGAGAAATCGTAGGCGTGAGTTAGGTTTTTTGATTTCTAGGGAATTTCTTGCGGTTGATTTTTGATGGGATGGATGGTTTTGGTGGGTTATGGCCACATATCATCTGATGCGCTCCCCACAGGTGTTTATCAATAAGAAGAGGAGGGAGACGATTCCGGAGGTGGTGGAGTCAAAGCATGTAGTGGATGAGGCTGAGCTATTTGTTAGGAAATCCTTCCTTAGGATGGTAGCCCATGTGCAAGAGTTCAATAATCATGAGAAGCAGGTCATCCTTGATCCCATCTGTAATGATGCCTACTCCCACCACCTCCCTGATTTGAGACTCTCAAGTCTGTTGCTGATGCCAGTGCTGGTGCCAAGGATTTGCTCTTCCTGAGTTGGGTGTAGAAGCATTGTTTTGGTTTGGGTGAAGGAAGACGAGTGGCCAGAGAGGGAGAGAGAGAACAATAAAAAGTGTACAGTAAATAGGCAGAAGTAACCATTTATGGTAGACACTAGAAGGAAAAAAAAAAAATTTCTACTTCCTATTAGGGGGTACTAGGGTTGTGTCCCTCTTCTCTTTATTAATGATATGAAATTACTTATCAAAAAAATAAAAAAATCTGCTAGAGATTAAAAAAAGGGATCATAATAGCTTTATTGGAGTTGCTTTTAGACTTGTAATAAGAGCAGTGATGGTAAGTCCACGACAAATGCACCAAACATCTTCCACGATACATTGTGAATTTGTGAACGTATGATAAACCATTTCAGCAAGGAAACTTCCATGATACATCAATGCCGAATAGCAATAATGTTAACATTCTAATGTTACTTTTGGTACAAGGTTTAAACCCGTGGAATGGAATAGTTATTCTATCGTTTGGTAATACTTGTAGCCTTGGAATAGCCATTCCCATTTCCATGGGAATGGAATAGCCATTTCTCTAAAAAATGAGAGAAATAGCTATTAATTTAGGAATAGACTATATTTTCCGAAAACCCACTATTGATTTTTTGGGAATCTGCCACCAGCTGTTGCTGGACTTCGTCGGAATCTGCCACTGCTTGTCAGAGTTTGCTGTTGGCTGCTGGAATCCGCCACCACCAACAGCCAGAATTCACCTCTGGTCATTGGAATCTGCCACTCGCCGCCAAAGTTCCACCTTAAACAAATGGAGAATCATTTTTTTGTTTTTTTAAATGTGGGTATTTTAGTAAGTTTGGTTTAATTCCAATGAGAGCATATTGTTTTCACCAAACTGAAGAATATGAATAGCTATTAAATTCCTGCTTCTTCTATTCCTAGGAATAGTTTTTCATTTTCCTAATGGAATAGCTATTTGGTGTGCCCAAATGCCTCTTAATTGATTGAACCTAAGAGCAGCCTTGTCTTTGGGCAAGTGCAACACTGTTGAATATGGTTTGGCCAAACCCCAAAAATGGCTGATTGAGCAGCTGAGGGTAGAAGATGATGATAAGAATAGGGCATTCTTGGGAGATATGGAGGTGCTCTTTCATCAGGGCAAATATAAAAGCACGTAATAGGGACATGTCCCCCAAGGAGGATGATCGGAATTTGGCATCTCTGATTGAAGAGGTTGAGAAATTCCTTTCGAAAAAAAAGGTCATGCAAAGGACAAAGGGCAATAGAGAGCTGTTAAATTTAGAAAGCTCCATTAATTATGGCATTGCTAGCAGGCATTTGCGAAGAAAGAAGGGCATGACTATTGGGTTGTAGCGCTATGTGTAGGGTGTTTCTTGTGGGGATTTTGGCTCCTTATGGTGTTTGCTTTTTAGGGTTTTTGGGTGGGTCTGTTTGGGTCTTTTGTAGGTGCTCTTTGTGAGCATAAGGTTTTTTTTTTTTTGGGTGGGTGCTCTAGGCGCTCTCTTTTTATACTCCCTGTGTAATAGGGTTGCGCCCCTATGCACCTTTGATATATAGAACATTACTTGCAAAAAAAAAAAAAATGATTTCACCATAGCAACTTTCACTAACAGTTCAAATTGGAGGTAAAAATATATGGCTCCATTTGTGAATTTTTTTTCCTGTTTTTGTTTTTTGTGTTTTCAAAACAAAAACATTAACAAACGCGAAACACTCGAGATTATTCATCTTTATGTCACATTTGAACACTTCTTCAAACCAAAAAAGCAAAAATACCCTCCAAAACACATTGACAAACAGAGCCTATATATTTTTGTGTCTAAAATTACCTTTATTTTAGCTTTTCATTGTTAGTAAATTATTTTATTATTTTCAGGGCCATAGAATTTATATTTTAGTGGAAGTCATAGTGGTTGCACTGCTGACCTGTTTCCTTTAGTCCCAAACGTAGTAACATTAATGTCCTATTTCAGATACATTTATCTATGTGGTAGTTTCTCCTTATTTAAGAAAATTTTACTTGATGATTCAGCTAGAACTGAATGAGCTGGTCCTTGTTAATACTGATTTTCCTTTTCCTCTCTTTTCTTGTTTCTTTCATGGCTAAAGTCCAAAATGCTGCTGAAGCCTTTGCCAAACAGCTGGATTCTGTACACAAAGTCAATTGTACTTGGAGGGAAATAGCTGCCCGGAAAGCTTGGTGCAGTTTCCTCCAACTCCTCAGCCAGCCCTTATTGGGGGATATAAGGATAGATGTGATGGACTTCTGCAATTTCAATCTCTTCCCATTGTGGCTGCATCTGCAATCGAGCAAATGCGGGTTTCTCGGGGCCCACAGGTTGATCACTTTCTGTCAGGGGAAGTAGATATTAGAACACAGAGTATACCAGAACTTGAAAGCTCTCAAGATGGTGCATTGTGTATATATTCTCGTGTAAGATATATTTATGTACTTTTTGCTGGCTGGTAATACTTACCGACTCATTGCTTCTTCCATTTATCCACATGCTCATGTATTTCTAATTGTCTTTTTTCCTTTGGTAGGCCCAGAAGCTTATAAGCCTCTGTGGATGGGAACCAAGATGGCTTTTAAATGTTCAAGACTGCGAAGAACATTCCGCTCAATCAGCTAGGAATGGTTATTCTGTTGGCCCTACCCAGGCCCAGGTGCATCTATCGCATGATCCTGGAGCAAGCAAGAAACCAGTGTCTGCTGCAGCTAAAAAAGATACTGGGAAGAATAAAGTGTTAGTTAAGGACTCTAGAAGCGAGTTCAGGTCACCTTTGCTAGATTGTAGCTTATGTGGTGCCACAGTTAGGATATCAGACTTCTTAATGGTTTCTCGACCTGCTCGGTTCACTCCCAACAATATTGATATTCCTGATGCAAGCAAAAAAATGGGATTGACACGTGGAGTAAGTGCAGCCAGTGGAATTAGTGGTTGGGTTGCTGCCGATGATATGGAAAGAGAACATACTGAAGATCGTGATGAAGTCGCAACGACAAACGATGGGAAATTGATGCCAAACCCGGATGTTGATTTGAATCTTACAATGGCAGGGGGTTTACCTTTTATTCAATTGGGCAGGACAACATTATCTGAAAATATTCTTGATGCAGAAATGGGAAGGGACCTAGTAATCGGGCAGCCTGCAGGCAGTGAGGTTGGTGACCGTGCAGCTTCATATGAATCACGGGGTCCCAGCTCTCGTAAACGCAGCTTGGAGAAAGGTGGAAGCTCGGATTATAGGCCAAACTTAAGATTCAGCAAGCTGATAGCGTTGAAGGCACTGTCATTGATCGTGATGGTGATGAAGTCACAGATGGAAGACAAGATTCAGCTGGGCCTCCAAAACGTGCTCGTGACTCTGATGTTTTTGATACATACTGTTCATCATATCATAGAGATTCATCTGGTGCTGGTCCTAGCCATTCAATGGGTTTTGAAATTTACACGGATGGCAACAGAGTGACTTCATTTCGGCAAGGAAGTGACCAACTTATAGGAATTCAATCAGCCAGGGATTCTACACGTGCATCATCGGTCATTGCAATGGATACTGGTTGCCATAGTGGAAATGACTCTATGGAAAGTGTTGAAAATTATCCTGCAGATATTGATGATGTTCATTTCCCCTCTTCTAGTATATATGGTAATCTGGACATTAATGATACATCAGAATTGAATTATAGTAACCAAGCTCAGCAGAGCATTGGTTTCCAACCAGCTGCTGCAGTCCCTGGAGAAATGGGTGTCAGTAGTACAAACGATGGGGAAGAAATTTTCAATGCAGAAACTGTGACTGCTCAAGCCAGGGATGGGCTTAGTTTTGGAATTAGTGGTGGAAGTGTTGGGATGTGTGCTAGTCATGAGGCTGAAATTCACGGGGCTGATGTATCTGTCCATAGAGCAGATAGTGTGGTTGGTGATGTGGAACCCAGAGCTGAAGATGCTGAAAATCAGGGTCAGACAGGTGAATCTGCTCCAGGTCGTGGACTAATGGATGAGATTGTCCCTGATGAAATTAACAGGGAAGATCCCCATGGTGATAGCCAGGAAATGCTATCTCGATCTGTTGGAAGGGCTGATAGCAGCTCAAAAATTGATGGTTCTGCTAAAACTGAATCGGTTGAAAGTGGTCAAAAGATAAGTCAAAGCGGCAAGTTAGTACCAGAGAACAATGTGCCTCCTTCTCTTTCTTGCAATGCTAATGTGCTGTCTGGTTATAAAACAACCAAGAAAGAGGTTAAAAATGCCGGTAAATCTTCTTTTACAAACAACTGCGTGTACCTAGAGTCAGATAATGCGGTTGCAAATGGTCTAGGTAAATTCTCTGACCTTATTGGTTTCATAGGTATCATGCCCTGCAATTTTTCAGGTTCTTAGTCTTTACTTTCTTTGTCCTCCTTGATGGTTATTGGTTTATATGAAATCTCTGTACAACAAGATGAGAAGATCATGAACCCTCTCTCTCTCTCTTTGGAGTGGGGGTGCATATTTAATAATCTTTGGCATGGGAAGCAATGAATCATAGAATATCAAAGATAGATGCTTGGTTTCTCTTCAAGAAAATTCACAAAAAGAGCACTGTTCTGCTAAATTGATAAACAAACAGTTTTGGTGTTGACTTTTCAAGTTGTTTTTCCCTCCTTTTTAATATATACATATATGTATAAATACGTGATGCATTTGTCTGTATCATAGTGTATTATGTGTATGTGCATCCATATGTATCTTAGTTTTGGGAAAATGAAGAAAGGCCCAAGAGGAAAAGACAAGTGAAATTTGTCGATTCTAGACCAAGAAGGAGAAGCCCGATTACTAGACCAAGTGAAATTCCCACCCTGGAGGGGGGATATCCACTAGACCCTGCTCAAAGAGAAGTCTGAGAACTCTTCCATAGCAAGTGAAAAACTGGCTGCACCGGATCCTCACTTATAATTGCCCTAATGCACCAAAGAATACCCACCAACTAATCAAACCTGCTAGCTCCTCCCACAGCTGCCGGTGATTAACATTTGAATTAGGGCTGTAAACACTGGTTAAAGGCCACTCAAACTGGTCAATGAGTCCCCCTTGGAATGAGTCATTGGCCTGGATATGCCCGTTGTTGGGTTGTACTGGAAGCATCAATGGCAATTGGGAATCATATGCCGGCAGTAACGTTGGGCTACCGTAAAAAATCTGTGTCTAAGTGCCATCCAAGATGCTTGGGTTCCCTTTCCGAGCTCCACCAGAATGAGTGGCAGTGTCTTTTGGGGGCTCTGGTGAAGCTATCGGTGTAGTAGTGGGCTGTGTCAAATGGGCATTTGAGCTCTCCCCCGTACCTGGGCCCTCACAGTTAGCTCTAGTACCATTTTTAACTCTCCACTAGAGAGTAGGCCTAGATCTGGGCTGAAACAGGCAATTAGCCTGTGACACCCATAAGCACAACAGTCTGTCACCCTACTTGACTGGGCCAAAGCTGCAGGGGCTGAGACTTTTTTTTTTTGATAAGTCAGAGTATTATATCAAAAAAAGCGCAAAGCGTCTCTAAGTACACAAAAAGGAGAACACAAAGCGCCTCAAGTATACAAAGGAAACCCAAACCAACAACCCAAGGAACGCATGAACGCGCCTCTAAGTACACAAAAAGTATACAAAGAAACCCAAAAAGAAAACCCGAAACAACCCAAAAAGAAAACCCAACAACCCTAAATAACACCCTAACAGCAGCCCTAGTGCACCTCCAGAGGGAACGAAAACGCATTTTTCAATCCCGACCAATCCCGTCACTGCTTACCCTTCACTGGAGAGATGGTGCAGTCCAAATTTTTGAGCTCTCTCATCCCCTTAACCTTAGGAACAGTATCTTCGACAAGATCCCGAAGTTTCTTGTCTTCACCTCCCTAAGACAACCCCAAAATAGGAGCGAGGTTCAAAGCATTAGCCACCCGATCCTCCCGACCACAGGAATAACACCCACAACCTCCGCAATCAAATCCTTGTTTTTATTTCAATTGTTTAGTGACCTTTTCCTTCACCATCCAGGTGTACCACAATTGTGACAAGGAGACACAGGAATTAGTGGGAATACCACTTTCCCTCCTAGTCTCCTTCACTGCAGCCCCATTGAAAAACGAGCTGACCTGCGACGAGGGCTGGACAGCAGCAATAGAACTAGACCCAACCTCCGGAATAGGATCCTTCCCCTTGCGCACCGGCGATACCTCCTTCAACACCATTGAAGGGGGAAGAGCAGCTCTCGGACCAAAGAACCCATGCCAAATCAAACTTTTCGCCGGTGCAGAAGGGCGCATTGGCTCATCCACCTGAATATCCTCCGCCCCAGACGAAGTAACCTCATAATCCCTGCAGGGAGGGCTCAGCGGCTCATCCACCTCCCAAGGAAGTACGAAGACCTCTTTGAGGGAAACACCCAAGCGTTTAGTAGGTGTCGAAGAGAATAAATCCTCCCAGTCTCTGCTCAGGAAGCCCACCGGAAAATCCTCCACAGAGGGGAAAGGAGAAATAGGGACCGGCATCAAAGTGACATCATCAGACCCATTGCCGTCGCCAAGAGACTTCTGAATCTAAATAATGGGCTATTGCGGTCTGTGATCCATTAGCCCTTGACCCATTGAGATGAAGCGGTCCTTCACTTTTATCTATGTCCCTGCTGGACTGGGCCAACGATGCTGGGGTGAAATTGTGTATATCAGTAGAATGGGTCCTCTCAATTTGATTGGGTTGTAGCTCACCAATAAATAGGGATGGAGCCAGAGCTTGGGATGTGTAGGGGCCAATAGGTGGGAAAAAAAAAATTTACCTTATTATTATTATTATTATTATTTTTTTTTACTTTATAATTTTTTTTTCCTTGGATTTGGGGGAGGGCAATGGCCTACACAGGCCACCCCTAGTGCCGTCCTTACCAACAATGTTCCTCTCAAGGCCAACAGTCCATACAGAGCTAATATTACTCTTACCCATTTCAAGTCTGTCAACTAAGCGATCCACTGCCTTTTTTAAATTTCTTTTGGCTTGACAATCGAAACTTGAAAACAGAAACTTATTATATACATAGGGTAAAGGACATACTCTGTAAATCAAGATCCAATGTCATATTGTTTGATTGGAGAGTTCTTTTTGGGAGTTTTTACCTCCACAGTGTATCTTGTGTATAAATCCACACACACACAAACACGGCACACCCCCACACAAACCCACACATATATGTATTTATTGTGTGTGTGTGCACGTACGCATCATACACATATTTCCTTGAATTTTACCTTGTATAATTAAGTATTAATCATCAACATATTTTGTCAATTTGCTCTAGTTCGAATGATGCTTTCTCCCCTTGTAAAACCAAGGTGGAGGATGAGATCGACACAATAGTTGCATGTGTAACTTACCTATTAAAAAAAAAGGTCCATAGTTTTGCAAAGAGCCTCTAATACAAGATCTCATATGAAGTATTGCAGCGTGGAGTGTCTCACCTGATGGGTGTAACGTGCATTTCTTCCTTTCCTTTTCTTTTTCTTTTCCTTTGCTGCTGCTTGTTTTTCCTTTTTGGAAAGCCTTTAATGCCTCACCTGCATACAATTTAGTTATGTTTTGATGTTCTCTCCTGGGTTGTTTTTATTATGTTTGAAAAAACCTCTGCATTGTCGTTCAATTAAACTGCATTGACCTTTTTATGAACCATGAAGAACTATGAAGTAAACCATCAAATTATGTATCATCTGACCTAAAACTAAAAACGTTTGTGCTTCATCACCTTCTTGATTCCGTTGTATGTTAAATCTGCATAGAACACGTGACTAAGCAGATCCAAGATCTGTCTTCATTGTAGCTGGACACATTCCCTGTTTGATTCTATTCTGGGTTGTCAGTTGTCTTGTACACTTTTGGTATTGGTAATATCCTAGTTCAGAACGATAGCTTTCCATTTAATCTAGTTCATTGTCATCCCTATTTAATCTAGTTCATTGTCGTCCCTACTTATATCACCTATGTACAGTTTATTGCCAATTTTGTATACCACCTTGAATTCTTTTGTATGTGTAGTTATATTTTAAATTTTCAAGATTATACTCATTTCTGTTTTTTCTTACTTTTAGTAGTGATGCATCATGTGATTTTTCAGGACCTCCAAAAGGTGAGAGCAATTATGAAGAACCTATGGAATTTGATCCAATTGTCCATCACAACCAGTTCTGCCCTTGGGTGAATGGAAATGTTGCCGCTGCTGGTTGTAGTAGCTATGGTTCCAGTACCAGTGCTGATACGATTGCACTTTGTGGGTGGCAGCTGACCCTAGATGCGCTGGATGCTTTGCGATCAATGGGAAATGTAGCGATTCAGACAGTACAGTCTGAGTCAGCAGCATCTTTGTATAAGGTTTGTCTTGATTTTGTTTCCCTCCTATGAATTCTAATTTTTTTGTTTCTCAATTTTCTTTGAGCAAATTGTGTGTTCTCTCTGTTTTTTGTTTTTTTTTTTTTTTTCTCGTTTGTTTTGAGATGGTAACTGCATAATGTTGTTACTGGTTGGATTTACTCAAGTGCTTTTTAAGACTTTATATCCTTGCATAAAGTATAATGTTCTGGACTGGAATAACTTTGACCCACTCCCCGGTTACAGATCCCAATTTTACTAAGTTGGTTTGTCAATTACTGCCTAGACATGAGTTAGCTGGAGTGGAAGTTTGTGTACACCCTACTTCATAAAGCTCTATTTCTGAAAAGGAAAGGTGTCCTATAGGCTGCTGCAGATATAAATAGCTTTGTTTCTGTTATGGAAGTTGAGTTTCTTTTTCTCTTTGCAATAGTGCATTTCTCACAGGGTTTGCAAAGAACAATTCACTCAACTCGGTATAATATGCTGCTGGCTATCCTTAAAACTCTTTTTTTTTTTTTGGTTTCTATTATTTGTCTCATACTTTATGGCATTGATTTGAATTTGCTATTGCAGGATGATCACCGGACTCGCAGTCAAAAGCTTCTTCGCCACCACTCTATGAGTAGAAGCCACGGGCAACAGTGATATTCAATTTTAAGAGTGAAGTCATTCCAAAAAGCACAGATCATTTCAACTTAATGAAGTAATTGCTCATGGCTCCCTAAATCGTGTATCTTTCTCAAGTAATCTTTATTGCACTAGTTTTAGGTTGCTGCTTTTCGAGAACAAATTAATGATTCATACATATCTCTAACAATTGAGTAAACCGAATATTCTGAGCCTGCAACTTTATTTCCTTCCTTCTAGGACACCCACTCTTGTAGTAAATTTAATGAAATGTTTGTCTTTGTGGACCATGAACCTGATGCAGCTAATTGTATAATTTATAAATAAGGAGTTTTGGTCTAAGCATTTTGGTGTTTGCTTTATCTGTTAAGACTGTTATGCCATTTATGATCTGTCCAGGTGCACTGTGGTAGGAAATGGAGGGGATCCATTTAGTGCATTTAGTAGGGAATATTGTCTATTTATATTTTGGGCAAAATATTTTAGACAAATATGACCTCTAATTGCACTAAATGGAAATGGAGATGATCCATTTCCACCGTGGTATGGCTTTTGTTCATTTATTTATAGTGTACTTTTGTGTCTTCAACAGTTTATTTATTTATTTTTATCTTTTTTTTATTTTATAGTTGGATACAGGTGTCGACTTCATGATGTTTATGGATTTTTTAGCACATGATGTGCTTGGGTTGAAGTTGGAGTGGGTCTTCCCATAAATTTATAGAGGGAGATTTGTTTAATACATCTCTATGTAGGGGTGAAAGGGCAATTATTAAATTTTGCTAACAGCATGTTATAACCCTTTTTTTCGAAGTGGCCAATTTCTTCTTCTTCTTCATCCCTTTTTTTAAAAAAAAAATAAATAAATAAATATTCCACATTGGGCCAAATTGCTTTTATATATATATATATATATATATATATATATATATATATGTGTGTGTGTGTGTGTGTATCATTATAATTTATTACATATATGAACTTATAAATTTATAACATATATTGGACCTAAGTCTTTAGGTACTTAATTATTGTATTAGTATGAACTTGTATAATTATGATTTATGTCATATTATATATGTATAATTTGTTATTATATAATCATATGGTCTAATGATCAATTTTTTTTTTACAGAGGGAAAGGAGATTGAACTAGTGACCATTGTTTTGTTTTATCATGGTAAATTCAATTGAACTAGAAATTTCGATTTTATCCCTTCATTGATTTGATTAAACTTAACCACATCATATATGTCCTCTATTATGATTGGTTAAGCTTAATCATAACTTCTAGGTCTTCACAAATTGTGCTTTAAGCACAAAATTAATGGTTTTTCTTGCATCTTTATGAAATACCTGAAAACACAAAACAATACAAAATCACTATAAATTATTTAAAAAAGCTAAAAATAATAATAATAAGAATGGGAAAACCCATTCTTTGGCCATCCTTTTTAATATTTTCCTTTTTAAAAAAATAAATGGAGTGAGGGATAAATGGTAATTTTGTAATGGAAGAAATTAGAAGCAAATCAGTACACCAAAGTAAAGCTTTTAAACTTTGAAGTGTTAGCGTGTAAGTTCAGGGGGTTAAGTGAAATTACCCCAATAAATAACAATGCTAATGAATTAACAAATGTGAGTTAAGGGGTTTGAATCGCAACATTCGGCACTTATCAGGTAAATAGAGCTGCACACCTTCTAAAGTTGTGGTCTCGTGCACTACACTTTTTTCTTGGTTTCATAGAATTAAAACAAGAGAAAAAGTGAAGACAAAGAGCATCATATTGTTTTCTTCTTGATTTTGGACGAGCCAAAACATGAGAGAAAAAGAAAGGGTGCTATTGTGGAAGAGAAAAATAAATAGAGACCAACCACCATCGTATCCCAACAAAAGAAGAAGAGTTAGTATCCTTGTCTTTTGTTTTCTCATTTGAAAATAATCTTTATTGTATGATAGTGAGATTTGGATGTATTGGAGTTTTTTGGGTATGAGTAATTTTCTCTCTACTATATTTTGTACTCTATCTTTTATAGTGATTTTTTGTGATTGCCTCCGCCAGTGAACGTACCTCACATTGAGGGAACCACTTACATCTTGGTGTGATTTTGTGTGTAATTATTCTCACCTTATTTAACCGTAATTGTAATCGTGTGTTTTTTGCACAACAAGATAAGTCTTTGATTCACGCCATTATAGTTAGGTAGTGTTTGGCAAATCCTTTCAACTTTTTGCTTTTGTTCATGATTCATTTTTTCAAAAATATATACTTAAAAACATTCTTATTTTTTAGGTTTTATGTTACATTATTTACTTTTTATTACTATTTAAAAAAAAAAAATCACTACAAATCAAATTTTTTCACTTTTCAATACAAAAAATTCAGAACTTTATACCATATTAATCACGTTAGCTACAATAACAATGACAATCTGGCAAATGGGTTTGCCAAACACAACCTTAGTTTTATGGCAACTTCAAATTTTGGAAGGGTAGAATCTGGTCAGATTTCCATGCAAGCCAGGCAAAGTAGTTTCCCAAATTGACATCAAGTCATGTGAGCCAGTAGCCACCATTCATGTTGCTTTTCTGTGTAGTTTTTGGAGTTGTTTTTTTTAGAAAAAAAACAAAATAGAGTGAATGGATTATAAAAAAATTTAGGATCAATCACACATTGATTTCTTAATAGAAAATATTATGCTTTAAAGGCAATTTTTCGAGAGTTTTAATTGTAACTTAATTAGTGCTCTAATAGAACGATAATGTAGATATGACTGGTGGCTTGGCGACACGCTACATGTAAAGTTGAACAATTTTGTACTTTGTGTGACATGACATCTAGAGGTAATGCAGGGCCGATTTCATTGACACAGACAGATATAAAGTGTTTTCCTTTTGCTTTCTCATATGACCTTTCAATTGCTTTAATTTTCCAGAACACTCCAGTGAGATATGTTTGTTTATGATGCAAATTGATTTGCATGAGGGGATATTCCTTCTGTTAATGCAATTTTTCGGTCACCACGGGGGAAGGCTTCACCAGGCCTTTCTTTTTCATACAGTAAAATTAAGGAAAATTCTGTCTTCTATTGAAAAACGAATGCCCTTATTTATGGGGGTGCATTGTTGATTACAAAGGTAATTACTGTGCTAGGAATGGATGTGTACAGGAGTATGTATTCTACAGGGTATGGTTGACATCTTATAGCACTAGCAACAAACTTCTTAAAGGAGCCTGTTTTCTTTCATTTAGGGAAAAAAAGAAAAAAAACCATAAAAACATCCCATAGCAAAGCCTTACATTTAATTTAGTCCATTGGATTTCAACAGTATTTCCCAATGCATAGGAAAATACTGTAGACTCCCACTCAATATTATAAGCATAAAATAAGTCTTCTCTCTCCTCTCTCCTCTCCAACCGTTCTCCTTTCTCTGGCAACCCAACGCCCAGTAGCACCCAACGCCCAACGCCCAGTAGCACCCAACGCCATCACCACGATCTTAGTCACACCGGGATGGATTTCCACGGCGTGAGCCCGCACGTCGCCGATGTCTGCGTCGGTTGGAGAAACGAAAAACCCTTTTCCTCTTGTTACCAAAATCACAAACGAAAACGAAATCGCAAATGGAATCGCAGACGAAAACACAGACGGACGAAATCGCAGTGGGGTGAGGGTTGTTTCTTGTTGGTTGCTGGTTGGTGCCAGCGATTTCAAGAAAAAAAAAAAAAGGACGAGAGAGAGACAGAAGAAGACGGAGGAAACTTCAAGAAAGAAAAGAAAAGAAAAAAGTAATAATGAAACAGAAGAGAGAAGTGTGGGAGAGAGAAATCGGGGAAGAAGAAGAAGATGAGAGGTGCGGCCGTGCGGGAGAGAGAAAAAAGAAACAGAAAAGACGTGTGTGGTGGGGAGGGGGAAGAGAGAGAAAAAAAAAGAAATAATTTTTGTAAAAAAGTAAAAATATAAAAAATATTATTTTAATTATATAGGAAATTGTTAAGAGAATTTATTGTGATGTGAATTTGTATAGGAAAGTAAAAAATAATTTGGATCCTTAAACTTAGAAAAAATGGTTGAGAAGCTTAGAAAAAATGGTTGAGACTACTGCTAGTGTTCTTAACTTTGACATAGTACAGGGAGAGATTGCCTACTTATATCCTCCGTCTTCGTACACGAGAGCCATGAGGTCGTACCGGCATTCCTTGGGACTGACAAGCATGGTAACCCATGCTTTGGTTCGGTAGTAGGTACATAGGGATCTTCAAAGGAGTGCGCAGCGAGTTCAGTGGGTAGGATGTTCCGCGGGTGGTGGCTTCCGCGGATAGGGAAGTCGCGACTCGCTAGACTAGGCCTTATGCAGAGCGGGTTCTGAGACTTCCTGCAATAACCTATCTCACTTATCTCAGCCGCACGTGAGATGGCTCTTATTCCCAACACCTTCTATGATATTTCTCTCTGTGTCGGCTTGCAGGAGAAGCCAGAAATTAAACGAACAAGTCTTCTGATTGAAGAAATAAACAACTCATTTGCGTCCAACAATTGCCAACTAAAAAGAGGAATACGTGCATCAGTGCATGGACCAACTATCTAGTGGGGCACAACCTTTATCTATTACAGATTTTTTCTTTTTTAAAACTAAAATAATTACAATTATCAACTTAATCTAATCTAAATCTAATCTAATGAAATTAACAAAATGCATCAGAGAATTGAATGCGTTCCTGGAACTCTCTCACATATTTTTGTTCTTTGAATGAAAAAAATGTGAATCAAACTAGGGAAAAAGCAATTATTCATTGTCTAATGTGTGTTGATTGCATAATTGGATTTGTTCACTAAAAAATTGAACCCACATGCTAGGTTTCATGATTTTTGAGGAAATAGATAGACAAACTAATTAGGAAAAAAAAAAAAAAAAAAGTAAACAAATAGGTATTTCGGTTGAAGAAAAAAATTTTCAGTTGTATCCTAAAGTCTCTTAAATTTTGTTTTCTGAAAAACTATTGTTGAATATACAAAGTCTAAAAAATGGTTCACTTGCACATTGGAAAACTCACAACTCATAAATGCAAGTAGTTAACATAGTATAGTTATCAAACTCAAATTTATAGGCTTAAACTTTTAGGTTGAATGACGTCCTAACTTGCTATGTTGTGGTCTCATTGATAGATTGGGATTTGTAACTTATGATTACTATTAGGAGTTTTGGATAAGACTTGATCTTGAGAGAATTCAAGTCAAAGTGAAGATTTGTGAAGTGAGGGAATCTTTCTCTCAAGCAAGAGTTTTTGGTAGCCTCCATTAAATACCTCACCAACACCTATTACTATAAAAGAGGCATAAATCCGGCTAGAAAAACAAAAAGAGACATTGCCAAAGAGAGTGCCACACCAATTAAGATCCCAATAATTACTTGGCAATTCAGATAGGCAATTGTGAGAGAGTATGTATGAAGCCTAGTAGGTGCTTGAGCAAGTTATGTTTAGGTAGGTGGGCCTCATAGGGGCCCTCTCACAATTGCCTGTCCAGAATGCTAGCAATCTGGAGCAGATAGTTTCCGAGGATCTGGATCCGTGTTGTACGACATAGAGAGACAAAATTTTGAGCCACCTAATACACCAAAAAATGAGAATTTTGTGAGCAACCACACTAAAAGAGCAAGAGAAAAGTTTCTTCTTTTGTGAAGAGTGCAAGGCTCCGAATGTATTGGGTTTGAGTGATTTTTTTATGACCATTATTTTCTGGAATTTATTTTGTTAAGTTGAACCACGTAAATTTTGATGTTTTGTATGATTAACTTAATTTATTTTGTTCTTTTCTACTGCTTGATTGAGAATGTTGTGTCACAATTACCATCTATGGAGCTAGTTGGCCAGTTAAATACAACTTTGTCTATTTTATTTATTGTGTATTTTCAAATGTTACTCAAATGACCTCCTAAATATAAATGGAGATTATATAGATAGTAGATACAGTTGCCTATTTTAATGTATACATCTAATCTGATGAAATTAATATAATGCGTCATAGAATTGAATTAATAATTCTTGGAATTCTCATGTTTTTTTTTTCTTCTTCTAAATAGAAATTGTCTAATGGATGAGACAATGAAAGACATCATACGAATCCAAACTATATAGTTTAGCCTTGCACACATATCAATAATGCCATGTCAATAAAGTTTATTGACGTGTCAGGCATCCTGATACGTCAAAAACATTTTGTCAATAAAACTCATATTTTTTGTAGTGTTGTAGGAGACAGATTCAAAAAGTTGGATGAGAAGGGACCAAATGGGCATTTTTATTTTTTGGGTATGGCCAAATGCCTTCAATTTTTTTTTTTTTTTTTTTTGAAGGGGTAGGCCAGGGCCATCCCCTGTCCACCCCTCTAACAAAACCGCCCCTATACTTCAACAAAACCTATACTTGTAGATTTACATGTAGCTGAACTAGTCAAGCTCAGTTTCATTCTACCATTAGCCTTTATGTTCTACCCTAATGGTAGTTATAGGCATATAAATAAATTGTCAAGAAGAAGAGAATGAAAGACATCATAACAAATACAAATGATATTGGAGACATCATATTACTGAGAATCAAGATTAACTTGATAGAGATCTTAGACAAATGTAGAAGAAGACCTAATCCAAGTCATATCTGATGAATTCATAAGGCTCTTTGTTGCACTTGTGCTTGTTGGTTTTGGCTGAAGTTGTTCAAACTGGTCTCTCAAGGCACTAAAGCCCAATTCATCGCCATATATACTTGGATCCAAGGTGACTTCATCAACAATGGCTTGTCCTTTGAGCATGCTTACCACTAAAGACATGGCCGGTGGGCCTAAGTGCTGGCGATGGATTAGTGCATAAGAGAGCTACTTTGATCATTCTAATTGCCTCTTCCTTATTTAACTTGGAACCCAACTTTGGATTGACCAACTCCATTAGATTACCTTCTTTTTGTAGAACAAGCACTTGCAATAAGCATAACAAAGAGAATGGAAATGAGAAGTAGCCAAAAAACATATGAGAATAAAGCAGCTTGGTCAAATTACTCAAGACAAAAATGCTAGTAGGAATAGGCCCCTCAAAACCACTAGCTTGGATCTCTCTGTTAAGAACACAATTCCAATGGATTTAGATTACACTAGAAAATTTCAGGTAGAAAGAGATTTACATAGCATTGTAGTAAAAAAATTCCCATACAATTTCTGAAGTTGTTTCCAGCTTTTAAAGAAGTCAGGCATTCTTCCAGTGAAGTTGTTACTGCTAATCTTACTGCATATGAGCCAAATGGAAACAAGATTGAGTGAAATAAAAAGCTGAATATTTTCAAGGAAAAATCTAAAGTTACTACTAGTAAAGTAATGGAAAATGTTACAACCACTTACAGTTCTTTTAATTTGGTCAGATTAGTGAGAGTGGCATGCAACTCTTTCGTGAGATTGTTAGCATTAAGAATGCTCCAGCCACCAGATGAAAACTTAAGACCGGTTGCACAAACTCTAATGTTAAATTATTACGAAAATCACTGAGAATTTAAAATGATTAATCAAATGTAATTTGGGAAAAAAAAAAAAGAAGAAATACTGACAGTATCTCCAAGTCCACCAAATTCCCGAGCTCAGGGGGAACAGGTCCAGAAAAAAAGGTTGCTCTTTATGTGAAATACAGTCCTTCAAGATTACAAAAGGGCTACACCAAATGAAACCTCATTATAATTTAAGGTAGAGATCCAGAGCATACAGAGCTTTAATAGTGGTAATCTTTCCCAAGTAGTCAATACGTCCTGATAAGTTGTTTCCACTGATGGACCTGCACTTGATTCATTCTATTAGTTCAACAATTAGCTTTTACTTGCTGACCTTGGACATGAAACTTTAGTAAGTCATTTACAGATATTCCAATTGTGTAGAAGCCCATTCTTTTGGTATTGTACCACTAAGGTAGTTCCTATTGAGATCACTATCAACAAGAAAAAAGTGAGCTGTTAGTACAGAAGCTCTAAGTCTAATTGGAAGAAAAACAAATAATTGGAAGTTCTTACATTGCCTTAAGGTAGAGTAGCTTCACCAATGCTGATGGAAGTCTACCAGCAAGATCCTGCCCTTTAAGAAATCTGCATGTCAAAATTTCCTTTAAAAAAATGCTAGATTACAAATTTTGTGGTAAAAACCTCAGGGTAAGAAGATGTACGTAAGATTGAACTTCTCAATAAAGGAAGGGAGCGTACATGCTAACCACGTGGCATTCACCGTTGGAGAAGGAGCAATTGCAGTTGACAGTATTGTTGTACAATGGCCTCTCATCTGAAGGTGGTGTCATCCAGCTTGAGTCATTGCATGGATTTACACTGAAATCCCAGTCTTTCTTCCCCAGTTGTGTAGCTATTTCGCGAAGGGCTTCCACTGCGCACATCAAACACATCAACTTCCCCACAAGGATTTGAAAAAAGAAAAGAAGAAAAACATCTATCTACACATTTATTTGCTCTGTTTCTAAGACCCTGATATTAGCTGATATATGATGGTGATTTTCACTCTGTTTTGTTATTGTAAAGGCACACCCAAATGGCATCCAGCCATCAATAAGTAGAAACTTTAATCTAGAGAGTACTATTTCCATCAACTTGAGTTTAACCAACAAACAAAAAGAAAACCCATTTGCTTATACAGAAAAAGAAGAACCTTCATCATCCAGAAGACGCCCTGCTTGTGCTTTGACGACTTTGTTTGCTCCCATGCAAATGAAAAGCACTATAAGCACAGTAAAACTAAAGGTAGTCTGACGCAGGACGTAAAGAGAAATATGGAAAATAAATTAAAAATAACATAAAATAAGATAAACCATGGTCATTGCAATACAAGGCTGGCAGAAGAATCCCATTTTCTCCTCCACCAATCAACTTGGTTTGGCGTATGCTTTGCCTTCAAAACTCGCCGGAGATATGCAGATGTGTATACATTTCCTCTGGACACTCCCTTCGGCTGGTATGTCCCATGGCCATTTGTTTATTGTTATTTAGAGACTACTTGTCATCTGCCCATGCCTTTCTTATGCCTTGTTTGTTAACTTATACTTCATTATAACACGTTTTCATACTATTCACTTTATTTTTTTTAAAAAAAATATATATATATATTAAATCATCAACTTTTTATATTATATTAATTACTATTTAAATAAAAAAATCATTACAAAACTTTTTTTTTTTTCTAATACTATTTTTTTATTTTTTCATATTAATTGTTAATTATTTATTTTTTAATATGTGAATAGTATAATATAAAGTAAAAAGTTGGTTAGATACTTCATCCATCATTTAATATGATATTATCATATCATCAACTGCTAGCTTTTAGTTCAACAGTCCAGATTGGTTCTTAAAGCCAATCTATCTGGCATTTGGATTAGTGTGCCTGCTCTCATTGACCAAGAAAGGTCTTTGACGAACCTGTTTGGGATTGCGTTTGAGATGCTTAAAAGTGCTTTTAACAGTCAAAAAGTCCGTTTGAAAAAAAAATGTAGTAGTTTGGTAAAAGAATTAAAAGAACTTTTGAAAATCTCAAAAGCCTAAAAATTGTCAAAAAACACTTTTAGCAAAAGCTCAAAAATAAAACTTTTGCCCAAAAGCTATTTTTGGTTTAAAAGCTCTATTTCTCGACCGCAATCCCAAATATGCCATATTGGTTTCATGGGGACTTCAAAGTGCGGAAGGGCAAGAACCAACTATATTTTTATAGATAATGCAATTTTTTTTATGAAAAAAGAGAAAATAAATTTATATTTTGAACCTAAAAAAAAAATACATAAAATCTTTTGTAGTTTTTTTTTACTACACTTAAAGTACAAATCCTAACCAATTTGTAGAAAATGAATGTTACCGTTACTAAATATGTTTTCTTTGTATTCTTATGATTTTACCTGGATATTATTATTTATTTATTTATTTTTCTTTTAAGGGACTGCTGCTGGGTGGAGTTAGCTTTTTTTTTTTTTTTCTTTTTTCTTTTTTCTTTTTCTTTTTCTTTTTTTTTTCTTTAATAAAACAATACGTAGGACAAGAAGAACAGAAGAAGGAACTGTAGCTTTCTTCTTTGTATAATTGTATCATTTTTCGATCTTGTTTAAGTTTTAAAATTTGTATATATAACGATATATACCATTTGACCGTAAATATTATTAAAAAATAAATAAAATACAAAGACCAAAACATGAATTGAAGCAAGTCCTTTTGTCTATTTCGATCTTTAATTATAATCGGACCACATAATTGATAATGATAACAGGAAGCTCAATTCAATGTACATTGACTTTAAGATTTTCTATTCTCTCTTTTATTCGAATTAGAAATAGGAAAATCTTTTTTTTTCCTCATTCAATTTAAAAAAAAAAAATGAAGTTATGTTGACTTCATCAAGATATTGGTCAACCAGGAATATCTTTCTTTTTGTTTAACATTATTATTATATATTTATTGAATATCTAACTTGGATTGCATTTATAATTCTATATATCCATCTTCTCAAACTTGAAGGGTCAGTCTGAACTGAAGACTATTAAGTAGGAACAATGAAAGCATACTAATAGCATACCGACAGAGGAGAATGGCGGGGAGGGATGCCAGAGTAAGAATATATATATATATATATCAAAAAATTATTATTATTATTAGTAGTAATAATAATAGTAATCTTTGTTGACTTTTACTCTAAAGAAGATTATTGGAGGGACAAAAATTTCCTCGGACACTTTTTTTTACTTACTTTTTCATGGTCTCTTTTCTTGAAAGATGAAAATAAATGTTATATTTTCGGAGTGGCCCGTCTTTGAGTAACATTAGAAGTTGCTCTACCTTAAAAATAATCGTTGACTTTTACTCTAAAGAAGATTATTGGAGGGACAAAAATTTCTTCAGACACGCTTTTTTTTTTACTTACTTTTGCATGGTCTCTTTTCTTGAAAGATGAAAACAAATGTTATATTTTCGGAGTGGTCTGTCTTTGAGTAACATTAGAAGTTGCTCTACTTTTAAAAATAATTTTAAAGTCATTATTGAACTTATAATTAATCACTATTAAATTTTAATAAAATTGTCATTTTAAAAGTCATCTCATTTTTGGAGTGACACATAAGAAACTTTTATTATTACTTGCTCATCTCCTTACAAACTCTTGGGATTTAGTAAGAGGGTTTCTACATTTTGGGCCACCGACAAGAGGGTATGTAACATTTTGGGCCACACATGACAAATGCATTAATTTATGTTCCACATTTATTTCTGTTGTGACTTGTTTATAAGTTCCCATTTTTCATTCCATTATTCAACATGATTTTTTAGTCTCTAACATGCTGTAGTATCAAAAAAATTAGGTCAGCCTTGTAGCCATCATGCCAAATTCTGTGTTTGTAACTTGATTGGTAACCAACAATTTCACAAAAGTTACTGGCATTTACACAGCTTCTTTGACTATATTTCTTAGGATGGTATCTTCATCGTGCAACATAGATGGAGCAAAAAAGAGTTTGAAGATTGGAAACTTAAAAGGAGTACTGCTGCTGAATTTTCTACACAGAATATTACGAAAGCTCACAATGGTGCCTACCTGCAATGCTTAGCAGAATCAGGGAACTTGCTTTTTGTCTCGATTTTGTAACACCTTAGTTTCACATTGGGAAGATGAGTAGCCCACACATAGTGGATGGTTTATAAAGACACGCATAAGTGTTAAGTTGCACATCACTTACTTATTAGGTGAGATCGAGCTTTATAAGTGATTCTGAAGAAGTTTTAAATTGACTAATCATTTTAGATAGTCTAGATGTGGTTAGCATTTTTTCTGTGTCGTTACAAATAGTATCAGAGTCAAGGTTGTAACGTTGTGTGGTAGTGGAGCACTGCATGACATGGTCCTTACGAGAACGTTGGGGGTTTAAAGGAGGAGATTGTAATATCCCAATCCCACTTTGAAAAGATGAATAACTCACATAAAGTGAGTGGTTTATAAAGATACTCATGGATACTAAGTTCCAAACACCTCGCCTCAATCTATCATCCTGTCAAATTATCAATTTGCTTCGATTCATAGGCCAATTCAAAACAATTGGATCGAAATATCCCTAACAAAAATAATTGCATTGAAGTACATGCGGACCATGACAAGGACAATCCAACACCTCACCAACGCCCAACCAGCCACACCAATAAATCCACTCCCTGTCCAAGCACCCAAATCACAACCAATTCCCTTATTAGTCAAATTCATGGTTTTGAGGTAGCATGGCAGCGATTGCAGCAAAACTCGAAGAAACCAGAATTCAGAAAATTATTAAATAATATAGAATTTTTCATTTCAAAATCTATCCCAATGTATACTAGAATCAAGATTAAAAAATATATATATAAAAAAGAAAACAAAATTATTATTATTATTATTATCACAATATTACAGAGATGACAAAATCTGAACTATTTAATCTAAAAATGAGGGATTGGATGTAAGGAACTCTACAAGATAGAGTTTTGGAGAAACTCAACAAAAACTATGCTATTACTATTTTTATCAACCATATTTTGGTTATTTAGATAATTTATTTAAAATAAGATATCAATCAAATGAATGAACTGTTCAATACAATTGTATAAGAGGGTAAATATAGTTTCTCCAAAAACTTTTTATATAACATTTCGAACAATTAAATGTAAAGTAACAAAAACTTAAAACCTAAAAATCCAAAACAGAACTAAATCATCAAAAAAGTAACCCAAACATAGAAATTGACCCTTTATTTTGTCCTATATCAAGAAAAGTACCGAAGGATTAAGTGGAATTGAGGAAGCTTACATCTTTTCTATGTGGCAAACACCATCTTCAGGTTTGGAACAAATGCAGACGACACTATTGTTGTACAATGGAAAGTGCTCTCCGGAATTAGATGGGAGTGGTGTCAACCAGCTTGTGTCCTTAATGCATGGGTCTATGCCGAAATTCCAGTCCTTTTTCCCTAATTGTTCACCTATTTCTCTCAGGGCTTCCACTGCACCACACATCAATCTATAAAAGTTAGTTTTTTTTTATTAGCTTCTCACAACCTTTCTGTCCTTAATTTAGCATTTTCCTTGACAAAATTATCAAAAAAAATTTAAAATGGTTCAAAACCCTAGGATTAGTCTACTTAGAAGAACCAAAAAAAATTCCCATTGGACAAAATGTGTGTGTATATATATATCCAAAGATATATATATATATATATAACTCTATCCACTATAAGCGTCATTGGGGTGAGGCCTGAATTTATAGATTTCCATTTCCAAAGTTCTCCCAATTAAATTAATAGCAGAAAGAAGAAGAAGAAAAACTCATGATCATCACCTTCCTCATCAGGAGTAGGCCCCAGCAGGCCAGCTTGTGCTTCCATGCAAACACGCAACAAGATGAGTACAGTAAAACAAACATATGGAAGACATCTTGCAGCCGTCTCCTCTCCACTGACAAGAGTTTTCCACCAGCTCCACTTGCAAAGCTGCGTAGAATAGACATCTAAGACAAGAGATTGAAACTAGGGCTGTAAATATGCCGATACACCCGACAACTCGCTCGATACCCACTCGACTAAGCTCGATCCGAACTCGAGCTCGACACTGTTGAAGCTCGCTCATTACTGTTGAAACTCACTCGATTAGCTAGTGACACATACTTGGCTTGCTCGATTAAGCTCGACGGGGGCTCATGAGCTCAACTTGTTAAACTCGAGCTCGCCTGGCTCGCCTGAGCTCATTTAGGGATCGTGAGCTCGGCTCATTTAACTTGAAGCTCGCCTGGCTCGCTCGACTTGTTTAGGGCTCGTGACCTCGACCCGTTTTATCATTCGACCCAACCCAATCCGCATGACAATGTAACCAAAAAAAAAAAAAACAACAACAAATTAACCATGTAATTAATCAACAATAATCATTGGTTCAATAATAATCATAGTATGATAAGTTAATAAAGTAAATAGTAAGGTAGGGATAAACTGATAATTGATTTATATGTAAGGTAGGGATAAGTAAGGTATGATAACATTGATAAGTTAATAAAGTAATTAAGTAAATATGAAGGTAGGGATTACTGGATAAGTTGATAAATAACATATAATTAATTATATGTAAGGTAGAGATAAGTTAATAAAGTATGATAAGTAACACACTTAAATAGTAAATAAGTAAGGTATAATAAGTTGGTAAAGTAAATAGTAAGGTAGGATAAGTTGATTTATAACATATAATTAATTATATGTAAGGTAGGGATAAGTAAGGTATGATAAGTTAATAAAGTAATTAAGTAATCAAGTAAATAGGAAGGAAGGTAGGGATAACTGGATAAGTTGATAAATAACATATAATTAATTATATGTAAGGTAGAGATAATTAGATAAATAAGGTAGGTATAAGTTAATAAGTAAGAACTGTAAGATAGGATACCAGATACATTAATAAGTAAGGTAGGGATAAGTTAATAAAGTATGATAAGTAACATATTTAAATAGTAAATAAGTAAGGTATGATAAGTTAATAAAGTAAATAGTAAGGTAGGGAGGATAAGTTGATAAATAACATATAATTAATTATATGTAAGGTAGGGACTAGGGATAACTTAATTTAATAAAGTATGATAGATTTATTAGATTATATCGTATAATTAATAAAATATGAATTAATTATATCATATAACTAATAAAGTATAAATTATGATTAGTTATATCATATCATATAAATTATGATTAATTATATCATATAATCACATCATATAAATAATTAATAAAGTATGAATTAAATTTGATTAATCCATATTAATAAAGTATAATTAATTATATTAATAAAGTATTAAAAATATTGTTAAGTAATTAAAGAGCAAGGAAGGTCAAGAAACAATTTATTATAATTAATTAAATTATAAAGTATAATTAATAAAGTAATAAATAAACGTATTAAGAAACTAAGAAAGTATAATTAATAAATTAGAATTAATAAATTTGATTAATCTGTATTAATATAATTAATAAATTTTGAATTAAAATATATAACGTTTATTTATTCTAGCCGTCCGATGAAATTTGATTAATCCATAGCCGTTGGATCGTATAAGTAGACGACAGCTGTAAACCACTCACACAATGATAGTTATCCAGTGCAACGCATCACACTATAAGTTGTTTAATCACACGGTCTAAAATTCAATGAAATTAATAACATTAGAATCAACGGTAAAAAAAAAAATCATGTCATTTAAATGGTGCCGATTTCAGTGAGTTATGCCATGGAGGATCAGAAGACGCTTCACGTCTTCGCACGCAACACGCGCGGATCGAGACTGACACATCTCGGTATCTCAATGATCGTTTAGGACCGTCCGTTTTTTAAGATCAAACTTGAGCCGTTGGATTGAGAAAATGGTGTACAGCTGTAAACCAATCACCCAACCGGTTATGATTAGGTGTTTGAAATACACGTGAGCTCACAAATCTTAAATAAGGTTTAAAATCAATCTGAGAATAAACGGTGAAGATGAAATATGGAGTATACAATCGAGCCGGCTTCACAAAATGACGCACGCACTGGATAATTATCCAGTATCGTTTTCTACACGCAAGCACGAGAATTAAGGTGGCACGTTTCAGTTTAATTTAGGCCATCCAATTTTTGGCTATTAAATTTCAGTCATTGGATCGCGCCCAACGGAAGACAGCTGGAAACCACGCCTAACCGGAGTGTAATCTGGTGCTCCCCAAATCATAGTAAGCTTGCTAGAATTAACTGATTGAACGACTCAAATCCATTAAAAATTTTAATCTATATAATCTACGGCCTATAGGAAAGGATTACACGGTATTTGATTACAAACGGCCGTATTGGATCAAAAACTTATTTACCATAAATGGGACACGCGACACATTAGGAAGAAACCCTAAAGATTGGATCAAATCCAACCGTTCAATGCTAAACGTTTTCCAAATCTAACGGTTGGGGATAATTTGATATCCTAAAAACCTTAAAAAAAACAAAATCAATTCAGATTCACTAATTCGAGCCTTCTCTGAGTTCTCTCTTTGGTTCACTTCTCGCAGATTCACTCATGACTAGCCTACCACTCGCTCACCCAGCCCTAGTTCTAAATAGTCACTTCTCTTATCTCTCCATCTTAGTTAGGGTTCTAACCAAGCAGGGAACTGTGATTCTGAGTGAGCATTCAATGCTTCTCAGTTCTCAGTGTAGTTTGAATACTTGAGTGCACGCAATCAACCCGTATCAACCCCCTCCCCCTCCTTACAAGGCTACAACCCGTTCATCTCAGATTCTCAATCGAGCCGTTGATGGATCATTTGATATCCATCCAATGGCTTTCTAACCACTCGTACAAGTTTTGGGAGAGAAGAGTTCTCCTAGCCAGTCCAATCTCGCCGCCTAGTCCTTCTTATCTTATTTACGTTGTTTATATTTTATTATTTCAATTTATTTGTGTTTTTTCAATTGTTTTGTGACATTTTTGTTGTGATTTGGTCAATTTGGCAGAGACAAAGATGATTGCTTTTGATTTGACTATGATGAAAATGGAAATTGAGTATTGGGCTATCAAGTACTCGTTTGCCATCTTTTTGTTTATTCCCAAATCCCTTCATGATCCTTCCCTGATCCCCCCTTATATATTCGAGTGTAACCGATGATGATGTATGCTCCTGCTCGCTGCTTAGTGCTTAAAAACCCTAAATATTCGAATAAGAAAACTTCTGACTTCTGAAATCTGAAGAGGTTCTAAGTTCTGCCTTTTTAAGTTAAGTATTTTTTTTTTCCTTCGAAAACCCTGACTAATGTTCAAATTTCAATTGTTCATTACTTATTTACTTTCATTTCATCATTTCAGGGAGTCTCTGGTAGCACTTAATTTGCAAGCCAGAACCTACAAGCCTACAACAGTGCTGAATCTGTTGATTGTTTGAAATTTGAACTTTGAAGTTTCATGTTTTTCTTTCTTTTTTCTTTTAAATAAAAAAAAACTTGTTCTGTCTGTTTTCATTATTTGTTTGAGTATGATTTTGTTAATTGTTTATGAGTATGATTCTGTTTAGGGTTTGAGTATGATTTTGTTTAATTGAGTATGATTGTTTATGAGTATGATTATGTTTAGGGTTTGAGTATGATTCTGTTTAATTGAGTATGATTGTTTATGAGTATGATTCTTTTAGGGTTTGAGTATGATTATGTCAAGTGTTTGAGTATGATTCTGCTTTCATTGTTTATTAGTATGACTCTTAATTGTTTGAGTATGATTCTGCTTAGGGTTTGAGTATGATTATGTTAAGTGTTTGAGTAATATTTTGTTTAATTGTTTATTAGTATGACTCTGTTAATTGTTTGAGTATGATTATGTCAAGTGTTTGAGTATGATTCTGTTTAATTGTTTATTAGTATGGCTGTTAATTGTTTGAGTATGATTTTGTTTAGGGTTTGGGTATGATTATGTTAAGTGTTTGAGTATGATTTTGTTTAATTTAGTATGATTGTTTATGAGTATGATTCTGTTAATTGTTTTTTAGTATGATTATGTTAAGTGTTTATAAGTATGATTCTGTTAATTGTTTATGAGTATAATTCTGCATTTCTATTAAGTGTGTATGATTATGATTTGTTTTTACAAATTAATAACAGTTATGAAGAATACAATTGAACTCAATGAAATCAATGAGGTTGATTTGGGTGATGATACACTTATTGTCGACCCTACTCCTGGATTTGGTGTGGCTGCTAGTAGTGAATGCACGCCAGATGAACCTGTTGTTGTTGAGTCTGAGTTTGAGTCTGGGGATGTGGATGGTGATGGGGCTGGGTCTGTGTTTGGGGCTGGGGCTGGGGCTGTGGCTGTGGTTGGGGCTGGGGTTGCCGCCTTCCAAAAGAATGAGAGGCAGAAGACTTCAAAAGTTTGGAATGACTTTTCATCAATTACAATAGCCGGTGTAAGAAAAAACCAGTGTCATTGGTGTAAGGGTTTGTTTAATGTAGGAAAATCTAGTACTACCTCCACCCTTAGTAGGCATTTAACTGGGTGTAAGAAGTTTGTGGAGTTAAATAACTGTAAGAAGCAAAAGGCTTTGTGTTTTGAACCTAGTGATGGCCATGAAGGTTTTGGGACAGTGTCAAACTTTGTTTACAATAAGAAGAGAGTCAGGGAACTTGCTGCTTATATGGTACTTCTACATGAGTATCCTTTTAATATGATGGAGCATGAACTTTTTAACAAATTCCATGAGGGCTTGCACACCACACTGGAAAAAAATTAGTTGTGCCACTGTAAAAAGTAATTGCATTGCTACTTAAAACATTGAAAAGAAAAAAAACTGAAAACACTTCGGATAAACATAACCACTGATATGTGGACCTCCTTTCAAAGGGTTTCATATATGGTGGTTACATGCCATTTTGTGGACTGTAATTGGCTCCTCCAAAAGAGGATTTTGAATTTTTGTAATGTGCCTCCTCTACATTCGGGTGTTGTTATTGCTGATGCCTTAAGAGACACTTTTGATGATTGGGGCATTATGAGAAAAGTATTTACAATAATTGTTGATAATGCAAGTACTAATGGTGCTGCCATTGACATTTTGAGAGATGATTTTTGGTTGAAAGGTATTTTTTTGCCTGTTAGGGGGCTTTTGTTTCATGTTAGGTGTTGTGCCCATATTACTAATTTGTTAGTGTAAGCATGGCTGTCAGAAATAGGGGACATTATAGATTCTGTTAGGCAGAGAATTAAATATATAGTGGCTTCTGAGAGACGATTGAAGGTGTTTAGTGAAATAGTAAAGAGGTTGGACTTGAGTTGTAAGAAACTGATTTTAGATGTTCCTACTAGATGGAATAGCACCTACTTGATGTTGGAGACTACAATTAAGCTTAGGGAAGTGTTTCCTAGATACCATAGAGTTGAGCATGCTTTTCTGTGGGTAGTAAGACCTTAAGAGTGGGAAAAGGTTGAGAATGTGAACCAAGTATTAGCTATTTTCAATGATATGACAAACATTGTTTTTGGAAGTGATTACCCAACATCCAATCTATTTCTGCTTAAGGTATGGAGAATGAAAGAAATTGTGGATGTTAAGGTTGGGGATAGGAATGAATACATAAGATTAATGGTAGCTAGGATAAGTGATAAATTTGATAAGTATTGGGGAGACACAAATATGTTGATGGCCTTAGCTGCTATGTTGGATCCTAGCTACAAAATGAAGTTGATAAGTTTCTGTTTTCCTATCATTTATCCACTTGATGTTGAAGGTAATAGTATAAAGGGTGTGCTGAGGGTTTTGCAAGAGTTGTATGAAGTTTATGTTGCTGCCTATAATTCATCTATCCTTCAACGACGCTAACTTGAAATCGATTCTAAGTTGATTACCTTACTGGAGGGAATTTCGTTGTATCACGTTTATGCAACATTGTAGAAGCAGTGACATCATCCGGCCCTTGAAAACTGATTTAGATATTTATCTTGAAGAAGATGTATTCATTTCTAAAAGTGAGAATGGTGATGATAGTGATGCAAACTTTGATGCTTTGGTATGGTGGAAATCCAATGCCTTGAAGTACCTCATCTTATTTATGATGGCACGTGATTTATTGGTTGTTCCAATCAGCACAATTGCTTCAAAATCATCATTCAGTGATAGAGGTAGACTAATTGAACCCCATAGAGCATCATTATCAATTGATACTGTCCAGATGCTCCTATGTGGTTCAGATTGGGTTAGGGCACTTCATAGTATTAAGAAAAAATCTCGCATACCAATAAGTTATGATTATGTTTTTCATTTAATTTCCAAGCTCTTTTTTAATTGTAATTTCACATTATTAATATTGGGTTTGTGTTTGTAGAAAATGGTGGAAGTGGAGCTGCCCTGAATGTTGTTTGCTCATGTTTTGTACTATGAGGGGTTCTCTATTTCTCTTAACTGAATCTGAGCCTTATATCCTTTTTTATTATTGAATCTATAATATTTTAACTTTCTTTATTACTGAATAGTTTGAATCTGTAATATTTTTGTCACATTATATCTTTATGTTCTGTTATGAAATATGTATCAATTATTATACCTTTAACATTTGCTGACTTTGTTGGAATTGGAATTTTGGACATCCTTTTTTTTTTTTTTTTCACCAAATCTTAAGTGATAATTCTCTCTTGACATTTTGCAAGGGAATTAAAAAACATCTAACCATTTTTTTTTTCCATTGGATGCAGTGACTGGGCATGTGTCAACTAGGGTAGTGTAATTTAGTTGCATTTTTCACATTTGCCTAGTCTTTCATCTCTTTCAGTATTTGATTATATTTCCTGCTTTGTTCATATAAAATGGTGGTAGTGGAATTATCTTGTTACCTGTGTTTGTATTTGTAGAAATTGGTGGTAGTGGAATTACCTAATTTTCTGTGAATGCTCTATGACCCTATGTCTGTGAGGGATTCTCTGAAACTGTTTATGTTTACTGTTTTCCTTCGATTATTAATGTACCAACTTGTGTTCATTTTGCCCTAATTGATTTTGCAGATCTGCTTTTTGAATAATCATTATTGGAGCATTTGAATTTCTTTTTTTTTTACCAAATCTTAAGTGATAATTCTCCCTTGACATCTTGCAAGGGAGTTAAAAACATCTAAACATTTTTTCCCTTTTGAATGCAGTGACTGTTGTCTGTTAAGTCTGTGGGCTTCTGGCAACTGGAAGTTTGATTTCACTGATTTGGTTGCATTTTTCTCATAGGTCTAGTCTTTTCTCTCTTTTTTAATTTGATTATATTTCCTACTTTGATGAGTAACTAACTTTAATTTTTAAATCATTGGATGCAGACTTTAGTTTGTGGCAACTGGAAACTGCAAGTCTGCAAGTGGGAACCAATATTGATGTATAATGTAATTCTGTTATAATTTATCTTGTTGTTTATGTTCATTTTCAGTTTGCTTGTAAATTGTAATCTATTAGTTGCATATTTTTTAGTTTGATTGTAATCTCTATTATTTGTTCATCTTTTTGAGTTTTCTTGTAATCTCTAATCTATTATAGGGTCAATTTCAGTTTGCTTGTAATCTCTTGTTAGGTTCATTTTCAATTTGCTTGTAATCTCTTGTCAGGCTCATTTTCAATTTGAGTTGTAAATTGTAATCTATATTATATGTATATCTGTTAGGTAATATTGTAATAGGTTCATTTCTAAATTACTAAATTGCTTGAGTTATGACAATCAAGGCTGTTTGTTGATGTTGAATTGTTGATACATACAATTATGTTAATAGTTTCTATGTTATAGTTTGTGATGAATTTTTTCACTGATTTTGACTATAAGAATGTGTCTTGGGTTTTTTTTTTTTTTTTTCCTTTAACGAGCTTAATCGGGTTGAGCCTACAATTTAAGGCACGTGTGGCTCGTTAACTGGGCTCGAGCTCGGGCTTGGGCTCGAGCTTAGAAATTTGGCCCAAAAATTATGTTCTGATTCTCGAGCTCAAGCCGAGTCGAGCCACTCGAGTACTTGGCTTGGCTCGAGTGTCCCGTTTTGGTGAGCCCAAGCTCGATCCCGAGCCTATGATTTTTCTAAAGAGCCAAGCTTGAGCATTGGTTTTTTAGCTTGGCTCGAGCTTGGGACCGGCTCGAATATATTTTCTCTCTAATGACCCAAGCCGGTTTTGCCAAAAGCTCGGCTTGTTCAACTCGTTTACAGCCTTAATTGAAACCAAAAAACCCGTTAGAAATGTAAAATTTACTTTATTGCACCACAGTTCAGACATGCATTAAAAAAATTATATTACAGTTCTTTTCTTTCTTTTTGTTTTTTGCTAGAACATTTATTTTCATTTATATTAGTATTGTCATTTTATATTTTTTTTTATCTTTATTTTTTGTGCTTATATTCTTCCTTCTTTTTTTTTTTCTTTTTTGTTTTGTCCCTTATATTTTTTTTCTATTTTTATTTTTTATTTTTTTTGCTTTCTATTTATATCAATCAATTCCGGAAAAAAGACAAGAGAGAGACAGAGTTTCTATTAGTTATTTCTCAATGAAAAATTATACTATTGTTATTTTTTTTTTCCTATAACAGTTCTTTTTCATTTTCTAATTGTTATTTCTTAATGAAAAATTATACTACACTTTTTTTGTTCTTTGTTTTGCTAGAATAGTTACTTTCAATTATATTAATTTTTCCATTTTTTTATTTTTTTAATCTTTATTTCCAGTGCTTTTGTTCTTCCATTTTTTGTTTTTGACCCCTTTTTTTTTCTAATTTGTATATTATTTTTTATTCAAATGATTACTTTTCTTTTGTATATTTTACATTGAATTCAAGAAATAATAGTGAGAGTTTCCTTTCATAGAAACTCAATTTTTTCAATATATTTCACTCAATTTTCCAATTGTTAGATTTTTTTTGTCTTTGTTTTCCTATATGTCTTAAAATTAGTTTATTTTACTTTCATATATGTGAAGGATGGTTGAAAAAGAAAATAATTCTATTTGACAAAACCTTTTCTTATATTTGTAGATTTCATTGGAACCGAGAAAAATATACCAAAAAGATAGTTCTTTTTTATTATATTAGTATTTTTTATTTGTTCATTTTTTTTGTCCTTAATTTCTATTCTAATTTATACATTATTTTTCATTATTTGTAACTTGTATTAATTTTATTTAATACAAGTTACAAATTTTCTTTTGTAAATTTAATTGACTTTTGTTGTTCATTTTTGTTTTTGGGTGTTCCAATATTTCTGCCATTGTTTTTTTTTTTTATCTCTTTCTTTTTTAAAAGAAAAATTAAACTATCAACATTCTTTTGTTTACAAAATTAGAAAACATAACTGTAATCAGATATCAACATACTCATATATTTTAAAACACTTCTTTAAATTTGTCAATATAATAGTAGAATTGTTCAAAAAAATTGTTTATGAGGAGAAAGCTCAACTCCTGAAAGATAAGTTTACCGTAATGGATTATAGTGAAGGAGAAATGGTATCAATGTTAGAATATAATGATTAATCAATCATTTTTTTATAATTGATTAATCTAGGTTTTTATTTTGAATTTTTTTCCTTATATTTCATTTTAAACTACATATACGGGAACAAATAATTAACATGTTTCAATTTATTACTAAAATTTATGAAATTTTAAATTTATGGGATATGTGGGTTTGTGCTATTAAGTAAAACTATGATTTAAAATGATCTTATGAATATTTGTCATTTTTTGTAGATATTTGTTAATTAAGAAAATAAAATAAAATTTGTTGCTGATAATTTTTTAAAGACTTTTTGTCTTAATTATATTAGAAAAAAAAAATGGCACGTAGCGCGGGCTCTAAGCTAGTTTATATTAATGCGACAAATGCCCTATTTATGACTCTAAGACCTCTCTAAATAAATCTTGGCCATTAACTAAATATTCTTCAATCCAAAATGAAACTAGAAAGGATCTTATTCCCATAAGTTAAAGAAGCATCGCCAATTGGTTGCATTAATTTTCAATGTTTTTGTATGCAGGCAATAAGTGCAAAGTATGCTGAAATTTTCCAAACCAACGAATATAGTGTCATACACTAGTTGATAATTTACCATTAAGATCATTTTTTTAAGAGAAAACCTTGAATGCAGACAATTTGTAAAATATACCTTTTACAGCATCCACTAAGAGCATGACACCTCACATAAAGAGAATAAATTGTACACAAAAAAAGTGATGGGTGCTGCAGCTGATCAAGGCCATAATTAATATAGAAAAAATATGAAACAAGAAAAACAAAATTAACATATATTATTATTATAATAATATATAATAATAATACAAAATTAACATATATTATTATAATAATAATAATTTGGTTAAGTTGCTAGAAGTCTTCTATCTGTAACGATGGGTACCGCCGATAGCCATCATTTGTGAAAGCACTACTTGCACAACACTGCAACCCATATTTTCTACCAAACCGGTGGGTCTTGATGAGTTGGTTTCGAACATGCTCAGAACCGTCGCTCCTGACGATGACAAAGACGACAACGACAAAGAAGATGACGACGACGACAACGACGGTGGATCTGACCCAAACAACGATTGTGGAAGGTTTGTCATCACTGAAACGTTGAAAGATTTTGTGCATATTTGCTGTGCAACATTTGGGTCTATTTTTTTGGTTTTTTCTAATGGTTTGCTTCGGTTTGGGTTTGGATTTTTTGGTTTTTTCTTTGGTTTTTAATATGGCTCCAGCGACTTTTAAGGTGATAAAATGCTCCGATTTAAGGATAAAAAATCCTAAAAAGGGTTAACCTTCCCCTCTAGGTATTTTAGATTTGAATAAAAAAAAAAAAAAAAAAGTTTTGAGACATTAGAATCGATTTTTGAGGTTGAGTTGGTGTTTTTCAGTGTTTTCCGGTTAGATTTGGCTTGAAATGAAGAAGTTGCCAGAGTTGTTTGGCCGGAAATGGTGACCCACTGTGGCCAGTGAGTTCGCCGGTGGGTTAAGTATCGCCGGTTGTTTGGACGTCGCTGGAGCAAGGGTGGTTTGGTTTTTGTTTGGGTTTATTTGATGTTTTTGAATTTATTTTATCAAAATAAGCTTGATTGTGTGACACCATGTAGTTGGATGCTATACCTAATCTCAACCAATTGGGATGTACAACTCTCTCTAAAAGTGTAGTGTCGCTTTGTATGTTAAGCAAATATTTTTTAAATACCATGCGTTTCTCACATACTTTTTTACTAATATTAATAACATATCATATCTGCCGACCAAAAAGGCTTTTTGTTTGGTGTGGGATGGTTTCGTTAGCCTTTGGCCTAAACTCCAAATGTGGTGCTAGCTAACCATGCCACAAATATGCGAGAGATGGGAACAAACTAAGAGAAAGGGAGCATATAATTATATATATATATATATATATATATATAGCAACTATCCACATATATTTGAAGGACTTGCTAATAATATTCACACAAAAAAAGCATTAGTGCAACAATTCTTCTGTTTAGGATTAGATAATTACGCATTTCCTTTTTAATAGAAAAGACTAGTACTACTATTCTTCTGTTTAGGCTTGGATAACTACATATCTTCTTCAACAATCTCCTCCTCCAATAATTTCCTCCAATGGGTACTGCTCCAAATGGTGCTGCAAAAAAAAAAGAAAAGAAAAGAAACAAACAATGGGCCAAGTCAAAATGTGAAAAGAATCTCGTAAAGGAGAGATGCATTGCCTTATAACCTATTCACTTGTTTCATCACACACTTTTCAAAGAAACAAAAGGCCGTGAGTGTGTATGTGTGTTATCTCCGTATGGATCCATGGAGTGCAGATTATCACCATATACATGCAATTGTGAACAAAGAAAAGAGGTTAGACACCACCTTGAACTCCAAATTATTAACACTCCTTGGCCAACCACAGCTTGACACACAATATAATTACTAGTGGGTTTTCTATTTTGGCAGGAATTTTCAGAGAGCCAAATTTCAATTACCCATAATGAGATTTTACACACCCAATTCCCCAATTGAAAGCCCAGGTCCTCATAAGCAGAAACATTTACAATATGTCAAAAAAAACAAAAACAAAAAAACCAACAATGAAAAGCAGACTCAGCAGCATGTTCTTCATAACTTTTACACAACCATCATGTTCTTCTATTGATACTCTTCAAAGCATAGTCTACAATCATGTTGGCTCATAATAAAAAAGTTTTGTTTCAAAAGTGTAGAGAGAGAGAGAGAGAGAGAGAACCTACGAACTTGATATGCACTGGCTTAGGAGGAGTCAGTTCTTATCCACACTACAATTTTAAAATTTTCCCACCACCAAATGCTCCAATACTACCATTCTAATTTACCATCTCTTCTTTCTTCAAACATTAAATAACAGTACTACACTTCGCCTACCAATGGTTTAAAAGTATCACTTTATATTCACTTGAACTGTTTGGTCACATGCATAGGACTAGGGACCTATATGACCTTTCTCATATTTCCCTAATCTCCCCTTATGTTTTACATCATCCTTCCCCCAACTCCAATCTCAACAAATCAAGATTTATTCAGCCAATACCTTATCTCTGTAGCAGAGAATGGAGATTGAGTGGCAAGAAAACAAGATATTAGATTACTTATGTGAGCAAAGAAGATTTAGTCTACAATTGCAATACAGAATATCGTTAAAAGATGTTTTAACATATACCACCACTGGTGGCTTCAAGCGTCGTGCATCATTACAACAATAAGATAACAAGCAATAATCAAAGAAATATATAATTACTTCACCTCACAATAACCGAATATCATTATCAGTTCAGTAAATCAAACCATATATGCTTTCATGTAGTGATATTAACATACTAACCCTCACAGCAGTGTGACCTTCCCAAATCCATTCTTTCCCACGTATATTGCCTGAACCTACTTAAAACCAAAAAAAAAAAAAAAAAAAAAAATGAAAGGTGAACATCATATATCCATGAAGCTTCACTTGAATTACTAACTTCTCAATGATCAAACAAATAAAAATGAAAATAGCAGTCAGTATTGTGATAAAGAAAAGCAAAGTTCCAACAACCATTCTCATATTACATGATTCCTAAGCAAATTAATACACTTTCACATCAAAAGATATTTGTTATAACATGTCATGTCGTTGTCTTGAAGCACAAGCTTCTTCTCTCACCTTGACTACAAGAAGTTTTTGAACAACCGACAGTAAAGACGGAAAAAGAGCAATATTTGGTTGAACAAGAACAAAAGGATTAGAGGACAAGAAGCTTAAATAACAAGAATGCAGGGCTGAAGGAATATAACATTAAAAATAGCCAAGGCAATACTAATCGGTTGTTATGATTTAAACTAAAACATCTTCACCTTTCAAACACAGGTGAAGATTTTTATCATTTGCCTCTACTAATTCATGTATATGATAAACCCCAATAAATCGATAAATGCAACAAAAACAAACAAAGAAATCAAATTAATCTTCCTTTAAATGAAATTCCTATACCTTGCTCTCGCTCACACTCCCTGAAAGACAACACGGAGATACCACCATCACCGGGGAGGGATTCACGCACCACAGCTTGATAGACCTTAGGCCGGCATCCAGCAGCAATATCCTTGGCCTCAAAGGTTATAAAAAACCTGAATATATCGGAAACCTTATACCTTGCTTTCAAAACCTTCACAAGCTGCAGTTGTGGATTTTTATTCTGCACATCATTCTGCACACAAAAGTTTATGTAATCATGAAAAAAATATAATTATTGTCACAGAAAGAGAAGCAATAACTGACTATTATTTCAGCATAACAAATATTCATCTCCATCCGATACCTCATAAGCCAAAAAAAAAAAAAAAAAAAAAAAAACATAAACACCAACCTTGAGGCGACGGAGGTATTCGTCTATTGCGAGCTGCGAAAATTGTTTGCAATCTTCGTAATCATCTTCGCTTACTGCAGATGATCGAGTCGAACCACACAACCTCTCCCTAGGATGGGGGAGACCCTATAACAACGAAGGAGTGTTAAAGATGCAGGCACATACAGACATATAGGTAGACGAAGGAAATCAATTTTACTCACCACATACACATCAGGGTTTATGCCATAGCCGATGCAATCCTCTTCGGTCATCATCTCACAGGGGATGCAATCCTCCTCAGAATCAGAGTCAGAGTTGAAACCCTCATCGTGCAAATTTTTTGGATGAATTCCCATTTGCTTCTCGGAATCGTCGTTGCGGATCTCGACAGCGTCAAGGTTAGGGTTCAGGCGCGTGGATCGCCGCGGAGGAGCAGGACCCGACAAGGGGACAGGAACAGGGCGACTTCGCTTGCGATGTTGTTTTTCTTTGACAAACCCTAGCCGTCCTCTCCTCTCCTCCACCATCCTCTTCACCACCTTAACCATCTCTCTCTCTCTCTCTCGCTCAGGCAACAATCCCAGAAAACCCTATGCGGCAAATCCTTTATAACAAACCGGAATCCCTAGCCACGACAGCAACACCTCGGCCTCTTTTATTTATTTATTTTTTCTTATTTACAAAATTTGAAATAATGTCCAGTTTATCAATTTCTTCTTCTTCTTCTTTTCTTCTTACGTACACTTTTTGTAAACCCAATTTTAGCTGCCACCCGGGCCAGGCCCACTGGGCCACTATCCTCAACCTAATTGAAAATGAGTTTTTAAAAAACATTTTAAAATTATCTCCTAAATATTCTCAAGTAATTGGCTAATTTTTTAAAGTAAGGAGGAAAAATTTAAAACTTATCTGAAATTTTAAAAACCAGGTTCGACAAGCCCCGGTACTGTACACATTTTTTTGTAGATAAAAAATATGATAACTAACAGTATAGAAAAGTGAAAAAATTGTATTAAAAGATTGTTTTATAGAGATTTTTTTATTTGAATAGCATAAAAAGTAAATAATTTGATATAAAATGTTAATAATATGATATAAAAAATGTTTTTTTAAAAAAAAAAAAAAAATAGTGAATAGTGTTGGAGAGAGGGAAGATTGTTAACAAACAACCCCACGTTCTCTACTTAATTAGAAAAAAAAAACCCACGTTCTTTACTTATTTCTCTAATTTAATTAAATATTATTTTTTTAATTAGTTTTAAACCAACAAACAACATAAGCGTAAAGGGTAGTGTAGCAAGAAAGTAAAATATAAAAGCATAAAAAATTGTTAGACTTTAACTTTAAGGGTTTTCGCACAATCATTAGTAGTCGGTTGAGAAAACCAAACAAGACCATTAGTGGTCAATAGAAAAAGAAAGAAAGGAATGAATGACATCAAATTTTTATACGAAAATGCAGTCAAAAAGCACAATTTTTCTCAAACAAGAAGAGCGGCAACAACTAAAGGGTATATCCATAAGATATATGATGTACTATTGTCAATTGTGTTTAGCTCTCATAGTGTAATGAATTCAATGATCAATAGGTGAAATTTATATCGCTTATAACAATCCAAAGCGTCATGTTACTGCATATTCTTTTATTCATAATTCAACAATGAACAAAAAATCAAAAAAAAAAAAAAAAGTACGTACTCTTTCCTAGCATGGGAAAGAGACATTATAAGACTACTTTTTTCAGCGGTCTATAACAAATGTTGCTTTATTAATTAGAAAGAAAAACAAAGAACAAGCATTTAGCATGGTTGGGGGCAATCGTATGCTGAAATTACTAAGAATCAAGATTAACTTGATAGAGATCTTGGGCAGATGTAGAAGAAGATCCGCCCAAGTCATATCTAATGAATGCATAAGACTATCTGATCCACTTGTGCTCATTGGTGCTGGTTGGAGTTGTTCAAACCGGTCTTTTAAGGCATTAAACCCCAATTCATCACCATATATACTTGGATCCATGGTGACTTCATCAACAATGGTTTGGCCTTCAAGCATGCTTACTACTGCAAACATGGTGGGTCTAAATGCTGGCGACGCATTAGTGTATAAGAGAGCTATTTTGATCATTCTAATAGCTTCCTCATTTTTTAACCCGAAACCCAACTTTGGATCTACCAGATCCATTAGATTACCCTTTCTTTGTAGAACAAGCACCTATAATAAGCATAGAAAAGAGAATGAAAATGAAAAGCAACAAATCAACACAAGAGAATAGCAGCCATACGCTGATACGCACATAGAAAATAATATACATGTAAATATGCTGAACTCAAGTGCGAAGTGAACGAATCAAACAATTTCAACATTTGTTAATTTATTTTGCTGCTTGAGGCTAGAGTAACAGATCAGGATGACCAAATTGAGTGAACAAATTGAGTGGAAAGGGACAAAGAAGTAGCCTGGCCTTCAAACATTATTTATAGTAGCATATATTAAAAATAAAAAGATCAATCTTACCCAATCAACAAGGCATACGCAATTCTCTTTTAGTCGATATTTCATGATGCTCTTCCCAATAATAATTTCCATTGCAACAATCCCAAAACCATAGACATCAGTTTTATAGGTTAATTAACTACATAATGCATATTCTGGTGCCATATATCCTCTGCAAATGAATATTATATTGACTTATATTACTAGAATGAATTATTAAAAAAAAATAAAAATAAATATCACTCGTATAAAGCTCTAATCTTTCATATCCAACAAAGTACTTAAGAATCAAGAGAAACTTAGGACCAAATCATATTTCATTTGCATTCAGAATGCAATCATGCAATCAATAAGGCTACTAGGGTTGAGTGGTAATTTAATTCTATTGAAGATACAGAAAATTTTTGTCAGTGAGGAAGAAAAATATGTCATTACCTTTGCACATTGCAAGTGGAGAACTGATGTAATCATATAACATTAGCCACACAATTTGTTTGGTCATTGAGCTCAAGTTTAACGGAGTGTGGTCTTAGATCTAAATAATGTATTTTTTTCCCTTTGGAAATATTGGTTTTTGAGAGACTCATATATATATATTGGTTTTTGAGAGTGAAGGATGATAGAATAATCGAGCACAAATTTCTTAGTATTGTTTATTTCTTAATTTTGAAGGGAGTCATCGTTTAGGGGTAGCATTTATTTTAGAGGTTAAATAAACATATTTTTCACCTTTTTTTTGTGTGGCTTTTGTGCACCTTGCAATTTTATTTTACCAGGGAATTAAATTGAGCTGATTCTCTAATGCATCAAGTAATATTGGGGCATACAATAACTACATCAAATTAATAGTTCGTTTCATGTTTAGATGTTTTCAACGCTTGAAAACTCGTTGACAATTGATTTAACTACGAGTTTCTCTGTAAGCATGGTTGTGTTGCAAATGCAAACTGTTGACATATAAAATCCTACCAAACACTTAATCCAGGAAGTCTATATCATATTCCATATGCAAACTTTTTCGATATGCAGAGACTTTGAATGCTTCCATGTTAAGGTTAGGGCAGCATCTCATAGAGACAGAGATCAATCAATATTTGTTATATCTCTTGGTCAATAACTTGGGAGGCCAATGAAACAAAAGAATAGAATCACAAAAAGACTCCATATTGAAGAAAAGAGGGAAAAAGGTAGCTTACATTGTTCCGGCGACTCATGTGTTGATGTGGGTGTTTTCCTCTTCATCAAGCTTGGCCAAACCAAAGTCATAAATCTTTGGGTTAAGGTCCCTATCCAGTAGCACATTCGTAGTTTTGATGTCTCTATGAACAATTCTTAGTGTTGATTCCTCATGCAAGAAAACCAAACCTCTTGCTGTGCCAACACATATTTTATGCCTTGAAGGCCAATCCAAGTTTAAGTGGTATTCCCCTGGATCTACATATTTTGTAGATTGTCCAATGTAGAACTCATCAACTTAGTTCTTAATATATGCCATTCTCAGTATAAAGTTCGTAATAAAATACTAAAGTGAAAACCTCAGGCTTACCAAACAAAGCACGTGCCAGGCTATTGTTTTCCATGTATTCATAAACCAAGAATAGTTGATTTCCTTCAACACAACATCCATACAATCTAACTACATTTGGGTGTTGTAAAGCAGATATCATTCCTATTTCATTCACAAATTCACGATTTTCTTGTTTTGATTTTGAAGAAAGTTTCTTAACTGCAATTATAGTATCATTTAACAGTACACCCTGCATCAAAAATAGGAAAATATACATCTTTAGGTATGGATTCATTATTGAATTAGACACCTCAAGGTGTAATGGATAAGTAAGAAAAAGAAAATAGATATCCTAAAATTGAAGGAAGATGATGTTGTCGGATACCTTGTACATAGATCCAAAACCACCTTCTCCAATCTTATTTGCAGCATTGAAGTTGTTAGTGGCTGCTTTGATTTGCCTATAGGTGAAAAAACCAGTTTGCAGATCTAATCCTCTCAGCTCTGTCAAAAGGAATGAAAAGGTGAGGCTAAGATGTCACATTGCATCTTATAAATGATATGATTAATTTTTTAACTAGTATTGTTGTGTCTATTGGCTACTTAGAAGATGCTAGATAGAATATAACCAAACAAACGCAATGAGAAAGTACCATACCGTAGTTGATTAGCCACATAAACCCCAAGTTTTTACAAGATTTAGGGTTTCTCTTTGTTTCCCAATTACAGGTGTAGTGGGAATAAAAAAAAAAAACAAAATTTAAAAGAGAGGAACTTCATGGTGCCTATTAGTAAGAGATTTGCCCTTTTGTTCTTTTCAACAATTTTGGTGAGATCTTTTAGATGACATTTTAAAAAAGATAGTTAATTAAAATCCATAATCTTTTATCTCTCACATTTTTATTTTGCTTTATCAGGTGACCTTCCATTACACTACAGTGAGCTATGTTTGTCATGCAACTTGATATGGTTAACATAATCTCTCATATTGTTACAATAAGTTAATATAATCTCTTATATTCCTAAAATTTTGTTTTGTGTATAACCCTTTTTCATTTGCATTTTTCTCACCACAATTTAGAAGTATTTTGTGAGAATAAGAATATGACTTAAAGCGAAGAATAATGTGTAATCTTACCATGGGTCCATGTAGCAAAAAGCCAATTCCAACAAACTTGCGCTAGCTGCTCATGGGAATAGGATCCTCTCCATTTCAATTGAAATAGATAATATCTATTTAATATAAAATGAAGGATAATATTGTAAATTTAGTCATTCAATTTTAATGTTTAGATAATACTACCCCTCATTTTACACTAAATTGATACTCTTCATTTGAGTTAAAATGGAGAGGATCATGTTCCCTGCTTGTCATGAACTTCATGAGTTTGTGATATTGTCAGACCAATTATAGAACCCGAAATGACTTCCAAGCAAATCACTTGAAATATCCTTGAAAACTGCAAAACAGGGACATGAACAAAAGGTTTACGTTGACAACTATATCAATTTCGAGATTAAATAGAATAACTTCAAATTTTAAAGACTAAATTGATAATAGACTGGAGCTTTGACCTCAATCAAAGAAAGAGAGAGAGAATGTACTTGAATTTGGAATATTTTACTTTTTTTAGTACTTGATCAATGAGTCTAAGCCGTTGGATTTAATGGGTTGTTGCGGGCTTGTCGAGGAGGGCCTGGAACAACTGGATTTAAGGCCGAGGTTGTTTCACTATGTTTGTGGGACGAATTTTCTGTTTTCCATTATTTTTCTAAAATACAAAGAGCATAGAGAAAGTGAACCCGTTTTTGGACGGCAATATTTGGGGAGGGGGATTTGTTGTTTTGTATTCTACATCAGGACTCATTTGACAAACATCAAATAATTAAGAGCAAAAGAAAAATATAATCCAATTCATGCCACAACATTATTTACTAATAGACCTCTTTGTAGTCATTTTAGTTAGCTTCTTATTTGACATGCTTTCTAGTTTGAAGAAAATTCACTTCTAGTTTAAAGAAAATTTACTTTTGAGTAATGCTAGAAGGATGTTAGAGTCCTGCTCATGTTCCTTTTTTTAATCCTTTTTCCTTATAAAAAAAACATAAAAACATAAATGAGTCTAGGGGTCACTCACGGGTGACCCACGATACGACCCATTTAAGTAAGATAAACAGTCCGTTTACGATCCAAACTGGTTTAAGGTAAACCCAAATCCACTAATTTCGTATCGGGTTCACGGATCATGTCAAAATTACCTACCCTAGTTGCTGTCCCACAGCTTTACTCATGCAAGCTGAAGGCAAATAAAACATTCGGACCCAAAACACCACATTCTCAAAATCCATGCTGTCTAGAGGCGTAATCCCATCGTAATCTTCAATGGCAATAAGGTTCCCATCGAAGACCCATGGACGGCCCTGCAACACCAACGACTTATCCCCAAAGTTTTCAAACTCCAACAAGAACAAATTCTCTCCAATCACCTTGAAAGAAAGGGACCCCGTCAACATCCACTTTCTCATTAGTATAGCCCTTACCGTGTTTTTTGTGATAACACGATCAACAATCAACTTTCCCACCAAGCAATTCTGACCCTTAGAAACACCCTCCTCCACTACATCCTCCTGCTTCACCACATCATTGCACTCTGCCTCCGATAGCCGAAATCTACTCCATAGCTTGGATAAATCTTCTAGCATACCCCCCCTCATATTCCTCAACGTCACCGAGAACAGCGACAATGAATTTCGTTCAAGCCTTCACAATCTTTGCAGATCTGAAGAAAGTTTTCTCGTCCACTATGTTTTCGAAAGAAAACCTAGAGAGCCTTTCTCTCTCTCTCTCTCTCTCTCTAGGAGAGTAAAATTGCATATTTTCCCTGCTTTATGTTTATATCTCAATGTGAGACAATTTAAATGTATAGGTTTTGTTTGTAATATATTCAATTATCTTAATAAAGAAAACAAACGGTTCACAAGTTTTCTCTTTTTATTTTTTGTTTTATCTTCTCTTGCTTTCTCTTTATACTTCAATGTGAGACAATTAAAAGGTTTTTAAATTCTCACTTTCACTTTGTTTATTTTTCTTTTTTTTTTCTTCTCTTGCTTTCTATTTATATCTCACTGTCACTTTGTAAATTTTGCACTCAACTCAGGAAAAAGACGAGAGAGAGAGAGTTTTCAATCGTTCTTTCTCAATAAAAAATTATACTACAGTTCTTTTCTTTCTTTCTTTTTTTGTTTTTTTGCTAGAACATTTATTTTCATTTATATTAGTATTGTCATTTTATATATTTTTTTATCTTTATTTTTTGTGCTTATATTCTTCCATTATTTTGGTCCCTTATATTTTTTTCTATTTTTATTTTTATTTTTTTGCTTTCTGTTTATATCAATCAATTCCCGAAAAAGAAAAGAGAGAGAGAGACAGAACTTATATTAGTTATTTCTCAATAAAAAATTATACTATTGTTATTTTTTTCCTATAATAGTTCTTTTTAATTTTCTAATTTTTATTTCTCAATGAAAAATTATACTACACTTTTTTGTTCTTTGTTTTGCTAGAATAGTAACTTTCAATTATATTAATTTATCCATTTTTTATTTTTTTAATCTTTATTTTCAGTGCTTTTGTTCTTCCATTTTTTGTTTTTGACCCTTATTTTTTTTTCTAATTTGTATATTATTTTTTATTCAAATGATTACTTTTCTTTTGTAAATTTTACATTGAATTCAAGAAATAATAGTGAGAGTTTCCTTTCTTAGAAACTCAATTTTTTTTCAATATATTTCACTCAATTTTCTAATTGTTAGATTTTTTTTGTCTTTGTTTTCCTAAATGTCTTAAAATTAGTTTATTTTGCTTTCATATATGTGAAGGATTGTTGAAAAAGAAAATAATTCTATTTGACAAAACCTTTTCTTATATTTGTAGATTTCATTAGAACTGAAAAAAATATACCAAAAAGATAGTTCTTTTTTATTATTATATTACTAGTTTTTTATTTGTTTAAGTTTTTTTTTTGTCCTTAATTTCTATTCTAATTCATACCACTGTTTTTTATCTCTTTCTTTTTTAAAAGAAAAATTAAACTACCAACATTCTTTTGTTTACAAAATTAGAAAACATAACTGTGATCAAATATCAGCATACTCATATATTTTAAAACACTTTTATAAATTTATCAATGTAATAGTAAAATTGTTCAAAAATATTGTTTATAAGGAGAAAGTTCAACTCCTGAAAGACAAGTTTACCGGAATAGATTGTGTAGTGGAGGAGAAGTGGTATCATTGTTGGAATATAATGATTAATCAATCATTTTTTTATAATTGATTAATCTAGGTATTTATTTTGATTTTTTTTCCTTTATATTTCATTTTAAACTACATATACGGGACAAATAATTAACACGTTTCAATTTACAATTAAAATTTATGAAATTTTAAATTTATGGGATATGTGGGTTTGTGCTATTAAGTAAAACTATGGTTTAAAATGATCTTATGAATATTTATTATTTTTTGTAGCTAATTTGTTAATTAAGAAAAGAAAATAAAATTTGTTGTTGATAATCTTTTAAAGACTTTTTGACTTAATTATATTAGAAAAAAAAAATGGCATATAGCACTGGCTCTAAGCTAGTTTATATTAATGCGACAGATGCCCTATTTATGACTCTAAGATCTCTCTAGATAAATCTTAGCCATTAACTGAATATTCTTCGATCCAAAATAAAACTAGAAAGGATCTTATTCCCCTAAGTTAAAGAAGCATCGCCAAACGGTTGCATTAATTTTCAATGTTTTTGTATGCAGGCTGTAAGTGCAAAATACGCTGAAATTTTCCAAACCCCGGTAAATATAGTGTCATACGCTAGTTGATAATTTACCATTACGATCATTTTGTAATTGAGAAATCAGTGAGGGAAAAAAGTCTCACTCAGCCTCTACCAATGCCAAAAAGAGAAAAGTTTCAACCAATTGGGATGTACAACTCTCTCTAAAAGTGTAGTGTCGCTTTGTATGTTAAAAGCAAATATTTTTTAAATACCATGTGTTTCTCACATACTTTTTTAATGATATTAATAACACATCATATCTGCCGACCAAAAAGGCTTATTGTTTGGTGTGGGATGGTTTCGTTAGCCTTTGGCTTAGGACTCCAAATGTGGAAGTAGCTAACCATGCTACAAATATGCGAGGGATGGGCACAAATTAAGAGAAAGGGAGCATATAATATATATAGCAACTATCCACACATATTTGAAGGACTTGCTAATAATACTCGCACAAAAAAAAAAGCATTAGTGCAACAATTCTTCTGTTTAGGATTAGGTAATTACGCATTTCCTTTTTAATAGGAACGACTGGTACTACTATTTAGGCTTCGATAATTACATATCTTCTTCAACAATCTCCTCCTCCAATGGGTGCTCCAAATAGTGCTGCATAAAAAAAACAAAAAACAAAAAACAATGGACCATGTCAAAATGTGAAAAGAATCTCGTAAAGGAGAGATGCATTGCCTTATAACCTGTTCACTTGTTTCATCACACACTTTACAAAGAAACAAAAGGCCGAGAGTGTGCATGTGTGTGTTATCTCCATATGGATCCATGGAGTGCAGATTATCACTATATACATGCAATTGTGCACAAAGAAAAGAGGTTAGGCACCACCTTGAACTCCAAATTATTAACACTCCTTGGCCAACCACAGCTTGCCACATAATATAATTACTGGTGGGTTTTCTATTTTGGCAGGAAATTTCAGAGAGCGAAATTTTAATTACCCATAATGAAATTTTACACACCCAATTACCCAATTGAGAGCCCAGGTCCTCATAAGCAGAAACATTTACAATAGGTTAAAAAAAAAAAAAAACCAACAATGAAAAGCAGACTCAGCAGAATGTTCTTCAAAACTTTTACACAACCATCATGTTCTTCTATTGATACTCTTCGAAGCATAGTCTACAATCATGTTGGCTCATAATAAAAAAAGTTTGGTTTCAAAAGTGTAGAGAGAGAGAACCTACGAACTTGATATGCACTAGCTTAGGAGTCGATTCTTATCCACACTACAATTTTAAAATTTTCCCACCACCAAATGCTCCAATACTACCATTCTAATTTACCATCTCTTCTTTCTTCAAACATTAAATAACAGTACTACACTTTGCCTACCAACGGTTTAAAAGTATCACTTTATATTCACTTGAACCGTTTGGTCACATGCATGGGGCTAGGGACCTATATTGACCTCTCTCATATTTCCCTAATCTCCCCTTATGTTTTCCATCATCCTTCCCCCAACTCCAATCTCAACAAATCAAGAATTATTCAGCCAATACCTTATCTATGTAGCAAAGAATGGAGATTGAGTGGCAAGAAAACAAGATATTAGATTACTTATGTGAGCAAAGAAGATTTAGTCTACAATTGCAATACAGAATATTGTTAAAAGATGTTTTAACATGTACCACCACCGGCGGCTTCAAGCGTCGTGCATCATTACAACAATAAGATAAAAAGCAATAATCAAAGAAATATATAATTACTTCGCCTCACAATAACTGAATATCATTATCAGTTCAGTAAATCAAACCATATATGCTTTCATGTAGTGATATTAACATACTAACCCTCACAGCAGTGTGACCTTCCCAAAGCCAATCTTTCGCACGTATATTGCCTGAACCTACTTAAAAAAAAAAAAGAAAAGGTGAACATCATATATCCATGAAGCGTCACTTGAATTACTAACTTCTCAGTGATCAAACAAATAAAAATGAAAATAGCAGTCAGTATTGTTCTAAAGAAAAGCAAAGTTCCAACAACCATTCTCATATTACATGATTCCTAAGCAAATTAATACACTTTCACATCAAAAGATATTTGTTATAGCATGTCATGTCGTTGTCTTGAAGCATAAGCTTCTTCTCTCACCTTGACTACAAGAAGTTTTTGAACAACCGACAGTAAATACGGAAAAAGAGCAATATTTGGTTGAACAAGAACAAAAGGATTAGAGGACAAGAAGCTTAAATAACAAGAATGCAGGGTTGAAGGAATACAAAATTAAAAATAGCCAAGGCAATACTAATCGGTTGTTATGATTTAAAATAAAACATCTTCACCTTTCAAATACAGGTGAAGATTTTTATCATTTGCCTCTACTAATTCATGTATATGATAAGCCCCAATAAAATGATAAATGCAACAAAAAAACAAACAAAGAAATCAAATTAATCTTCCTTTAAATGAAATTCCTATACCTTGCTCTCGCTCACACTCCCTGAAAGACAACACGGAGATATCACCACGATCGGGGAGGGGTTCACGCACCACAGCTTGATAGACCTTAGGCCGGCCTCCAGCAGCGATATCCTTGGCCTCAAAGGTTATAAAAAACCTGAATATATCGAAAACCCTATACCTTGCTTTCAAAACCTTCACAAGCTGCAGTTGTGGATTTTTATTCTGCACATCATTCTGCACACACAAGTTTATGTAATCATGAAAAAAATATAATTATTGTCACAGAAAAAGAAGCAATAACTGACTATTATTTCAGCATATCAGATATTCATCTCCATCCGATACCTCATAAGCCAAAAAAAAAAAAAAAAGAACAGAAACACCAACCTTGAGGCGACGGTGGTATTCGTCTATTGCGAGCTGCGAAAATTGTTTGCAATCTTCGTAATCATCTTTGCTTACTGCAGATGATCGAGTCGAACCACACAACCTTTCCCTAGGATGGGGGAGACCCTATAACAACGAAGGAGTGTTAAAGATGCAGGCACATACAGACATATATGTAGACGAAGGGAATCAATTTTACTCACCACATGCACATCAGGGTCTATGCCATAGCCGATGCAATCCTCTTTGGTCATCATCCCAGAGGGGATGCAATCCTCCTCAGAATCAGAGTCAGAGTCAGAGTTGAAATCCTCATCGTGCATATTTTTTGGATGAATTCCCATTTGCATCTCGGAATCGTCGTTGCGGATCTCGACAACGTCACGGTTAGGGTTCAGGCGCGTGGATCGCCGCAGAGGAGCAGGACCCGACGAGGGGACAGGAACAGGGCGACTTCGCTTGCGATGTTGTTTTTCTTCGACAAACCCTAGCCGTCCTCTGCTCTCCTCCACCGTCCTCTTCACCACCTTAACCATCTCTCTCTCTCTCGCTCAGGCAACAATCCCAGAAAACCCTATGCGGCAAATCCTTTATAACAAACCGGAATCCCTAGCCACTACAGCAACACCTCGGCCTCTTTTATTTATTTATTTTTTCTTATTTACAAAATTTAAAATAATGTCCAGTTTATCAATTTCTTCTTTTTTTCTTCTTCTTTTTTTTCTTCGGTACACTTTTGTAAACCCAATTTTAGCTGCCACCTGGCCAGGCCCACTGGGCCACTACCCCAACCTAATTGAAAATGAGTTTTAAAAACATTTTAAAATTATCTCCTAAATATTCTCAAGTAATTGGCTAATTTCTTAAAAGTAAGGAGGAAAATTTAAAACTAATCTGAAATTTTAAAACCAGGTTCGACAAACTCTATGAACGACGGACATTATTAGATAAAAATATAATAACTAATGGTATAGAAAAGTGAAAAATTGTATTAAAAGAGATTTTTTTTTTTTTTAAAAAAAAATTCCATTGAAAACTTTATTTTTTCCTTCCTAGGTTTGGAAAGTGATTAACCACCTAGTGACAAGTTAGTCCATGTTGATTAGTTGAAATAATAATCGCTAACAATATCATAATTCATTATGTGATATTTATTATTTCTAATTTTTTCAAAAATATATTAAAAATATATTATTAGAAGAAAAAATTAAATTAAACAAATTGTCTTTTTTTCTTTTTTTTGAAAGAAGATAAACTCAATTTTTTAAAATAAAAAAATAAAGAGGGACAATTGCATGAACCAATTATATGTGTTACAATATGTGATATAGACTTCAGGGTATATCCATAAGATATATGATGTACTATTGTGTTTAGCTCTCATAGTGTAATGAATTCAATGATCAAGAGGTGAAATTTATATCGCTTATAACAATCTAAAGCGTCATGTTACTGCATATTCTTTTATTCATAATTCAACAATGAACAAAAAAACAAAAACAAAAGGTACGTACTCTTTCCTAGCATGGGAAAGAGACATTATAAGACTACTTTTTTCAGCGGTCTATAGCAAATGTTGCTTTATTAATTAGAAAGAAAAACAAAGAACAAGCATTTAGCATGGTTGGGGGCAATCGTATGCTGAACTTACTGAGAATCAAGATTAACTTGATAGAGATCTTGGGTAGATGTAGAAGAAGATCCGCCCAAGTCATATCTGATGAATGCATAAGACTCTTTGATCCACTTGTGCTCATTGGTGCTAGTTGGAGTTGTTCAAACCGGTCTTTTAAGGCATTAAACCCCAATTCATCGCCATATATACTTGGATCCATGGTGACTTCATCAACAATGGTTTGGCCTTCGAGCATGCTTACTACTGCGGACATGGTGGGTCTAAATGTTGGCGACGCACTACTGCATAAGAGAGCTATTTTAATCATTCTAATAGCTTCCTCATTTTTTAACCCGGAACCCAACTTTGGATCCACCAGCTCCATTAGATTACCCTTTCTTTGTAGAACAAGCACCTATAATAAGCATAGAAAAGAGAACAAAAATGAAAAGCAACAAATCAACACAAGAGAATAGCAGCCATACGCTAATACGCACATATAAAATAATATACATGTCAATATGCTGAACTCAAGTGCGAAGTGAACGAATCAAACAATTTCAACATTTGTTAATTTATTTTGCTGCTTGAGGCTAGAGTAACAGATCAGGATGACCAAATTGAGTGGAAAGGGACAAAGAAGCAGCCAGGCCTCCAAACGTTATTTATAGTAGCATATATTAAAATAAAAAGATCAATCTTACCCAATCAACAAGGCATACGCAATTCTCTTTTGGTCGATATTTCATGATGCTCTTCCCAGTAATAATTTTCAATGCAACAATCCTAAAACCATAGACGTCAGCTTTATAGGTTAATTAACTCCATAATGCATATTCTGGTGCCATATATCCTCTACAAATGAATATTATATTGACTTATATTACTAGAATGAATTATTAAAAAAAAAGTAAAAATAAATAAATATCACTCATATAAAGCTCTAATTTTTCATATCCAACAAAGTACTTAAGAATCAAGAGAAATTTAGGTACCAAATCATATTTCATTTGCATTCAAAATGCAATCATGCAATCAATAAGGCTACTAGGGTTGAGTGGTAATTTCATTCTGTTGAAGATACATAAAATTTTTGTCAGTGAGGAAGAAAAATATGTCATTACCTTTGCACATTGCTAGTGGAGAACTGATGTAATCATATAACATTAGCCACACAATTTGTTTGGTCATTGAGCTCAAGTTTAACGAAGTGTGGTCTTAGATCTAAATAATGTATTTTTTTCCCTTTGGAAATATTGGTGTTTGAGAGACTCATATATATATTGGTTTTTGAGAGTGAAGGATGATAGAATAATTGAGCACAAATTTCTCAATATTGTTTATTTCTTAATTTTAAAGGGAGTCGTCGTTTAGGGGTAGCATTTATTTTAGAGGTTAAATAAACATATTTTTTTGCCCTTTTTTTGTGTGGCTTTTATGCACCTTGCAATTTTATTTTACCAGGGAATTAAATTGAGCTGATTCTCTAATGCATCAAGTAATATTGGGGCATACAATAACTACATCAAATTAATAGTACGTTTCATGTTTAGACGTTTTCAACGCTTGAAAACTCGTTGACAATTGATGTAACTACGAGTTTCTCTGTAAGCATGGTTGTGTTGCAAATGCAAACTGCTGACATATAAAATCCTACCAAACACTTAATCCAGGAAGTCTATATCATATTCCATATGCAAACTTTTCCAATATGCAGAGACTTTGAATGCTTCCATGTTAAGGTTAGGGCAGCATCTCATAGAGATAGAGATCAATCAATATTTATTCCATCTCTTGGTCAATAACTTGGGAGGCAAATGAAACAAAAGAATAGAATCACAAAAAGACTCCATATTGAAGAAAAGAGGGAAAAAGGTAGCTTACATTGTTCCGGCAACTCATGTGCTGATGTGGGTGTTTTCCTCTTCATCAAGCTTGGCCAAACCGAAGTCAGAAATCTTTGGGTTAAGGTCCCTATCCAATAGCACATTTGTAGTTTTGATGTCTCTATGAACAATTCTTAGTGTTGATTCCTCATGCAAGAAAGCCAAACCTTTTGCTATGCCAACACATATTTTCCACCTTAAAGGCCAATCCAAGTTTAAGTGGTATTTCTCTGGACCTACATATTTTGTAGATTGTCCAATGTAGAACTCATCAACTTAGTTCTTAATATATGCCATTCTCAGTATAAAGTTCGTAATAATATACTAAAGTGAAAACCTTAGGCTTACCAAACAAAGCACGTGCCAGGCTATTGTTTTCCATGTATTCATAAACCAAGAATAGTTGATTTCCTTCAACACAACATCCATACAATCTAACAACATTTGGGTGTTGTAAAGCAGATATCATTCCTATTTCATTCACAAATTCACGATTTCCTTGTTTTGATTTTGAAGAAAGTTTCTTAACTGCAATTATAGTATCATCTAACAGTACACCCTGCATCAGAAATAGGAAAATATACATCTTTAAATATGGATTCATTATTGAATTAGACACCTCTTGGTGTAATGGATAAGTAAGAAAAAGAAAATAGATATCCTAAAATTGAAGGAAGATGATGGTGTGGGATACCTTGTATACAGATCCAAAACCACATTCTCCAATCTTATTTGCAGCATCGAAGTTGTTAGTGGCTGCTTTGATTTGCCTATAGGTGAAAAAACCAGTTTACAGATCTAATCCTCTCAGCTCTGTCAAAAGGAATGAAAAGGTGAGGCTAAGATGTCACATTGCATCTTATAAATGATATGATTAATTTTTTAACCAGAATTGTTGTGTTTATTGGCTACTTAGAAGATGCCAGATAGAATGTAACCAAACAAACGCAATGAGAAAGTACCATACCACAGTTGATTAGCCACATAAACCCCAAGTTTTTACAAGATTTAGGGTTTCTCTTTGTTTCCCAATTACAGGTGTAGTGGGAATAAAAAAAAAAACAAAATTTAAAAGAGAGGAACTTCATGGTGCCTATTAGTAAGAGATTTGCCCTTTTGTTCTTTTCAACAATTTTGGTGAGATCTTTTAGATGACATTTTAAAAAAGATAGTTAATTAAAATCCATAATCTTTTATCTCTCACATTTTTATTTTGCTTTCTCAGGTGACCTTTCATCTCGAGAACATAACTTTCCATGACACTACAATGAGCTATGTTTGTCATGCAACTTGATATGGTTAACATAATCTCTCATATTGTTACAATAAATTAACATAATCTCTTATATTCCTAAAATTTTGTTTTGTGTATAACCCTCTTTCATTCGCATTTTTCTCACCACAATTTGGAAGTATTTTGTGAGGATAAGAATATGACTTGAAGCGAAGAATAATGTGTAATCTTTTTTTTTTTTTTTTGACATGTCCGCACAAGAGGGGGAGGAGGAATTAGAACTAGTGACCTCCGCTTTATTAGGCGTGGTCCCAGTCGATTGAACTACCTCTTACAGACATTAATCTTACCATGCAGCAGAAAGCCAATTCCAACAAACTTGTGCTAGCTGCTCATGAACTTCATGAGTCTGTGATATTATCGGACCAATTATAGAACCCGAAATGACTTCCAAGCAAATCACTTGAAATATCCTTGAAACCTGCAAAACAGGGACATGAACAAAAGGTTTATGTTGACAACTATATCAATTTCGAGATTAAATAGAATAACTACAAATTTTAAAGACTAAATTGATAATAGACTGGAACTTTGACCTCAATCAAAGAAAGAGAGAGAGAATGTACATGAATTTGGAATATTTTACTTTTTTTAGTACTTGATCAATGAGTCTAAGCCGTTGGATTTAATGGGTTGTTGCGGGCTTGTCGAGGAGGGCCTGGAACAACTAGATTTAAGGCCGAGGTTGTTTCACTATGTTTGTGGGACGAATTTTCTGTTTTCCATTATTTTTCTAAAATACAAAGAGCATAGAGAAAGTGAACCCGTTTTTGGACGGCAATATTTGGGGAGGGGGATTTGTTGTTTTGTATTCTACATCAGGACTCATTTGACAAACATCAAATAATTAAGAGCAAAAGAAAAATATAATCCAATTCATGCCACAGCATTATTTACTAATAGACCTCTTTGTAGTCATTTTAGTTAGCTTCTTATTTGACATGCTTTCTAGTTTGAAGAAAATTCACTTCTAGTTTAAAGAAAATTTACTTTTGAGTAATGCTAGAAGGATGTTAGAGTCCTGCTCAAGTTCTTCTAAATGTTATGTGACTTTTAAGATTACTACTAAATTAAAATTTAATAATAATCATTTCAAATTCATTAATAATTTTAAAAATCATATCACATTTAGGATGACTCAATAAAGACTATAATCCTCCTTATAGCATTGCTCTTACCTTCTTGTTCCGTAATGGGAATTAGTCCTTCCTCTATATATAGATAAACTTCAAACTCCAAAAGTTTTTTTTTTTGGTTATCCATCATCCTACATAATTAGTTGAAATTAAAGAGTAATGCTACAAATCATACCCACTCCATTGATATGAAAACAATTAACAATTGTTGTTAAAATAATAATAATAATAAAGGATTTATTGATATGCCACATTAATAAGATTGAAATAATAATAAAATAAAAGTGAAGTATTGAGCATTAATCTTTTGTTATATTTGTAGTCAGAGATGAACTGGGTAATCTTCTTATTCAATAATTTATGGGTATCTTTTAAATATAAAAAGGTATTTGCTTGGCTTCCACACATTTCAAAAAGATTTTGGTGGCAATGGATTGTGCTATGAGGATAGAGTTTTCCTTCAAGCTGAATTGAAAGGGATACATGTTATTTTTATAGACTTAATTAAATTAAAGAAAGTTCCTCCAACCCAGTTTAGAGGAAAACTCTGTCCACGCTGTACTAACCTTATTTTCTGCTTTAAGAATAAGCTACTTCTCTCTCTCTTGCTCACCGTTGTTGAAAATTATGCTGGCAAATTGAATAGGAATGTCGGGTTCTTGTGAACCTACTTGACCTACCAACTTGTTTAATTAAATAAGTTACATTCCCTTTCTCTCTTGTTTGTCTTCGTTTCACCGCTTTTCTTCGGTCTCTTGGTGAGTAGGACGGAACGAGACAAAAATAAGAAGTTCCTCAAGAGGCATAAATGCAATTCACAACTCATAAAAATTGAGATCTAGAGCTCTCAAGAGTTTATGCACTCACATACACAATATAATACTATTAGTGGTAAGAGTTAATACACAATTAATATTAGAACTCTAGTTTTCTGAAGAGTTGAGAAACAGTTTCGATCGAAGCCCATTCTCTTAGTTATCTTTAAGAAAGAAAAAGACTTGAAGGTCCCAAAGATCCCATATATAGCCTATAATCGTGTTTCACATAGCAAGGGAGGAAGAAAAGATAAATAAAAAAGCCTTATAACCAACTAGTGGCCGACTTAGTCATGTAAGTGCACTAATTAAGTGTTTTATAACAATTTTAGTCAAATTTTTATACATATATATTTATATGGTCAAAGTTCAACCAAAATCATTATAAAATATAGAAACATGAAACTCATAAGAGGAGAAAGCCACGTGGATTGAAGTGAACCATGCAAATTGCCACTTTAACAAAGGGTAATTTCCTCTATTGAATTTCCATCAATTCAGTGAAATTGTTGATCACAGAGAGAGAGAGAGAGAGAGAGAGAGAGAGAGATTGCATTGGGATCGAGAGCTTACATCTGTGCGCGCATTACTGGTGGTTTTCCGGGTTTTCCGGGCTCGCAACGAGCTCTGGAAAGATACAAAACAATTGTGAGGGGAGGGACGATCAGGTACCATTCATGCAATTTTGTATTTTGTCGGTGCTGGACCACTGAATGAGCGACACATGTTTTTGTCACAAGTGATTTTGATTCATATAAGCCGTCCATCGATTTTGCCCAAATTGATGAAAATATGGACATTAATTGTGAGAGATAGCCTTTGTCCGAATATATGGTGAGAGCCTTTATAACTCAAAATTTATTTAACTAAGTACATTCCATAACAATTTAATTAATTATTCAAATTGTTAGCAATAAATATGAAAAAAAAAAAAAAACTCTAGTAAAAATCACTTATTCAAACACGTTCGGACGCCCACTTATTTGCTAAGAGTTTAAGACAAGTGAACTTTATAAGTTTGAGCAGTAAATATCATTGAGTTCTTATAGGAATCATTTATTCAAATATGTTCTGGACATTATCAGACCAAATTAATATGATCAAAAAAATCACAACAACAACATCTGTCTTTTTATCAACTTCCATTTGGTGTAGCTGCTATTTTTTTTATTTTATTTTTTTCTGAAAACTTCAAAATTTTCAATTAAATTATTTTATCATTTTTTATTTATTTAAGACAACATAATTTTTTTATTTTTTTAAGGAAAAATTTTATGTAACTCGTTTAATCTACCAGTCAATTGACAATGTATTCTCCAAACAACAAAAAAAAAATTGCTAATATCTTCTCAAGGCTAGAAAAAAGACAAAAATGACCACAATTTTATTTTTTTAAAAAAATCACTCCCTTTTTTTTTAAATTTTAGTTTAATTTTTTTTAAAAAAAAATATTATTATTAAGGATATTTTCGCCATTATTGAGACATCGAGCCATTTTTACTGAGACAAGTAAACATTATCAGACCAAAAATTACAAGCTGTTCGAACAAAAATTTACCAGAGGGACTAGAAGGCCACTGCCCACACCTCTGGCCAACACCCACGAAAATACGTACATTATACTCTCTCATTACGTCAGGACCACTTTTTGTAAATCTCAAGCGGGTAGAGAAAGAGCGGGAAAGACAAAATGGTTATTCTCGGCGAGTGAGGCGCGTGTAGTCGTTTCCCAGTGGCCGGAGACTATTCCTGCGATCGGAGAACGTTTACTTTCAGGTTTTTCTTTCTTTCTCACGTAAGTTTTGCTTTTTTGTAGACTTGTTTTTCCCCTGTATTCCTGATAGGGGTGATTTTGAGGGTTTTAGTATGAGGGGAAGTGTAGTGGGGTGTCTGGTAATGGCGAGGAAATGTGGCTGAGGTAAGTCTGTTATTGGTGCTATATTCCACAGCTATCTCAGCAAACGGATATGGAGATTGGAGAGAATTGATGAAATCTTGTTTGATCTTGAATCCGTATGTTGAATGGAATTATTGCTTTAAAGGATTATTATTCCGTATGTTGAATTTGGTGCTGAGTCGTAATTGGAATCTCTCCCGTAAGGATCTTTGACTCTGTTTATTGTTTGGTCTGGTACCGAGAATTTTGTGCTGAGTCGTAATTGGAATCTCTCCCTAAGGAGTAAGGATCTTTGACTCTATATATTGTTTGGTCAGGTTTGTGTTTGTGTTTGGTCTGGTTTGACTCTGTTTCTTTGAGATCATTTGTTTTGCCTTGTTTGTGTTTGTGTTTGGTCTGGTTTTCACTCTGTTTCTTTGAGATCATTTGTTTCGTCTTGTTTGTGTTTGTGTTTGGTCTGGTTTGACTCTGTTTCTTTGAGATCATTTGTTTTGCCTTGTCAGTGTTTGTGTTTGGTCTGGTTTTCACTCTGTTTCTTTGAGAATTGAGATCATTTGTTTTGTCTTGTTTGTGTTTGTGTTTGGTCTGGTTTTCACTCTGTTTCTTTGAGATCATTTGTTTTGTCTTGTTTGTGTTTGTGTTTAGTTGTGGTTTGCTCTGTTTATTGTAAGTTGAAACAGCGCTTCCTGTTTCTTCTGCTGGGCTGGGTTGCTTCTTTTGCTGGGCTGGGTTGTTGGTGTTCCAGTTTTTTACTGGGGTGTTTGTACGGAGTTTGTGTTCTTCAATAAAGCTTTAATTCATTAAAAAAAAAACAAAACAAAACAAAACTGAGGTGGGTAGCCTCATGATTGGTCCTGAATAAAACCCATATTAGTGTAATTAACAGAGATTAATTTGTTTTTTTTAATAAATATTAATTTATTCTTAATATAATCAACCTTTTTCAGTAGCTTTATGAACATGCCTTAAATCAAATATTAATAAATTGATATGTTTACTTATTTTTTTTATATTCCTATAATATCCCTATTGTTTTAACAAATAAATATTAAACTAATTGTAAAAAAAAAAAAACCAACAAAAAAAATAATGGGAGAATATTTATTTATTCTAAAATTTTTTTTTTGTATTTACTAGCCCATTGTTTTTTTGTATTTTTAAAAGTTGTTTAGTTTTTTTAAAATTATTTTATTATTTTAGCTAAATATAATCAACCTTTTCATAGTTTGAGATGCTTTTTTATATTTTTTCCTTCTTTTATTTATGAGGAAATCATGGCTGTCTTTTCTGGATGTTGTATTTTTTCATTAGTGGTGTGTCCCTCCATTTTCTAGCAGACTTTTTTTCACTCAAGGAGACAAGGTACAAAGAAGAATATCAGCAACAATGCATTCATCTAGAAAGCGGGTAAAACAAATCAAAAGCCCTCAACTTTTGTCTATAATTTTGTACATGCATGGAAGCCTCCACTATTTGCATTGAAATCTAAGGGATTAATACAGCTGTTACAACATTGAAATCCAAGGGAATACTAAAGTTGTTATTTACTGAAACTTAATTATTTCACATTTTGCCTTTATTTTTTGCACAGAGAAAACTTGAGAAATCTAGTTCAGCAGAGTTATCAAGGCCATCTACAAGTTCACCTGTACCAATACCTGTAATCTCTCTCACATTTTTATGTACATTTCATAATTTACCTTATTAATAACTGTTGATTTATATTGATTTATATGTTAGCAGGTGTTTCATGATTGGTGTGATAGGCGTTATGATGTGTTTCCTCCTTACATTATTGAGCAGAATGATGGTAAGTCATGCAAGATTTAATATTTTATTTATGTTACAATTTTTAAGAAATTAAATATATACATTTATTTCTGGTTGTAGGATTTTGTTGGGCAATCGTAGTTGCTGAGACTGTTGCAGCGGCATAAAGTTAAGGATCTATCACAACCACGTCGTGATTTATCCATTTAAGAGTTGATGGACTTTGCCGCCCGAACGAAAAAACTGTTTATGCGTATGGTCTTCATTCAGCTTTTGAATGGGTCAAACACAATGGACTTAGAAGTAAAGCTGAGTATCCTAGCAGGCATAAAACAAAAGGGCATACAAAAGACAGACATAGAGGTAATTAAGAATAACCTTTTTTTTTTTCAATTATCTATTTTGTTATTTATTTACTTCAATTTTGCATTCTTACAGAAAAATAATGCAACATATGTGCGGGGGTTTATATGGTGTTCGCATCCTAGAGTGGTAAACGAAGAGGACATGTTGAAAGTGGTGAGAAGTCAACCCGTAGCGGCCATAATACCAATAACAAGGGGATTTGGCCAATTTAGTGGGGTAATTATAAATAACTTATAGTTGTGGTAATAATATCAAATTGGTGTTTTTGTTTTTTCTGTTTTTTTTTAATGCTTTTGTTGTCATGTTACAGAATGGTATATTTGAACGTCCTAAACGCCGTAAACGTGAAGTTCAAGAGGAAGAGAGTAAAAAGGTTAAGTATCATGCAATTACAGGTGGTGGGATTTGGAAGCCTACACGTGAAAAAACTATTGGTCATTCCGCAACTCGTGGGGACTTTCTTGGGGATGTGACGGAAATGGAAAAATTCTCAGGCTCTCTAGCCTTAAAGATCCAGAAGACTTCTTAATTGAAGAAGTTGCATATCCCATAGTATGAACATGTATTAGAGCATATCTTATACATGTTACTATTAGTACATATATAGATTTTCATGCTTGTATACATTGGTTAAAAGACAGACATTATAGCACATTATTAGGTAAATAGACTGAGAATAGTTGAACTCAATTTGCTGGAACTTTTTTTCCTACTAACTGGGATGAAGTTGTGAGAGAAGGAATGATTGGCCGGAAAGGAAAAAGCCTTAAGAGTGTTATAATTTGTAATCTGGCTTGGGGAATTGCTGTTAGTTTACTGGACTAGAGGCTGCTATTGAGAGATGTTGCTCTGAAGTGGTCTTGGAATCTGCTGGTTAATTTGGTGATTTGCTATGGAGAGATGTTGTTCTGAAGGGGTTTTGGAATCTGCTGGTTTGGTGATTTGCATGCTTGATAGGTTTGGTTCCTAAGTTTTGTTTCCCTGTGTTTTGTGGGGTTTCTTTGTTGGGAACTTTGGCTTTCTCAGAAGATTGAGATTAGCTTTTTTTTTTGTTGTTGTTGTTGTTGTGAAGTTGAAGTGCAACTTGAGGTTGAGTGGAATTTCACAGATTCTTTGTACTTCTTTGTTTGCAATGAAAAAACTTACTCATATTCATAAAAAACCTTTACACATAGACGGCCAGCTTGTGCTTCAAGCCTTCAATGCAAAGAAGCAAGATGAGTAGAATAAAGCAAATATAAGGAAGAAATCTTGCCATCATCTCCTCTACTGGCACGAGCTTCGCTTGCAAAGCTGCACAGAATATGTGATGATATATGAGCCACGGAGGACTGTTGCTTCTGTGTCACATTCATGGTCGATTGATTAGCATATATCTGAACACTACTAAGAAAAAACACATACACATATATTTGACTCTTAACACTATGCGAGTCGTATTTGGCTGCTGTTAATTTGGTGTACGTGGAACCTTTGATTTTTTTATTTTTTTTTTGGTCGGGTCGGAACATATCTATATCTATATATATAGTCTCTTTATGTCTATGTGCGAGCTTATGTGAAAAAATAAAAGTATAAGAATCTTAAACTATTACTTTTGAGAATGTTACAAATCCCTCGTGTTATTCTTGTGTCTCTTCAAGAATAATGTTGCTTTTAAATTACCATTGGTCTTCTAATTGATTATTATAACATTTTGATCAAATGGTAATTTTAAGAGCAACATCATTTTTGGAGGGACACTAGAGTGACACAAGGACTTTAGAATTACTCTATACTTTTATGGTGTTTGAATAAACAACTTATGTAAAAAAAAATAAAAAGTATAAGAATTTTATGGTGTTTGAATAATAAACACAAGATATTATTTTTGTGGCGTTTACATTAAACGCCTTAAAATTTGTTGGCATTTGCATTAATCGTCGACAAATTTTAATTTTTTATCGACGTTTATTTTAAGCTTCCCAACACACGATAACTTAACAATTTTAATACGCTAGAAAATGAACGCCAAGAAACTTTTCTTGGTGTTTATACACCGATTTCCTGTCTTAAAAAAAAATAAATAAATAAGGGTTTTTTTTTTTTTTTTTAGTGACAGTACTACTTAATATTCCAAAACATTTCTTCTTCAAAAGGTGTGATTCGTATGAATGAGAAAAAGGATAATATTGCTTTCATATTGGAGAGTAGAGGTGGTCCATCCAGCTAAATTGTGCACAATTAATGATGTTCGCATATGCTGGGCTTTCTTAATATTCCAAGAAAGAATCCTTATTATATTAAAAATAAATAAATATCCTTATTCGAAAGGTGTGGATATCTTCTGTGATTGAGCTGATTAACCATTCTTGAGTATTCTTCTTGTTCATGAAGGTGTACATGACCACTATCAAATCAAAGAGTTTTATTCTCAAATAAATAATGCTACACAATCCATGCTATCATCCATGCTATAAAGTTGGCCAAGACAGTAGCATTTGCGCTTTGCTTCACCTACTAAGCGGCCGGCACGTCGTCGGTTTTATCTATTGATAATTTTACTAGATTGATGTCAATCCATCTAACACATTAAAAAACGTTTTTGACGTGTCTCAAACGTTAAAAATCTGGATGTCAAAAAAATTTAAAAATTATTAAAAATAATAATTTTAAAAAAAACTTTTTTGGCGTGCCAGTTTTGACACGTCAAAAAAATTTAAAAATTATTAGAAATATATATTTTTAAAATTTTTCACCATCACCATCATCTCCCTTCTTTCGTTTCGATCTCCATCACTACACAGTTTACTTCAATTCAATTCAATTTCTTGCTTAATTCTAATAAATGTACATTAGTATAGGCCAAATAGACGAAAAAGAACAGCATACGTTAGTTTTTACAATACAATCTAGAACATAAAATTTCAATACAATCACCCATATTATTTTCACCACGAAGATGATCACCCACCAGTATATATAACATGAATATTGATAATAACATGCATTTGTATTAGTTGCAAAGAGGGTTGTGATCAAACAGACAAGGATGCCCATAGAACTGATGAGAAGTGGATAACACATTGCAGTGAAATCATGATTGATACCAAAAGAGGTGATAGCACCAAGTAAAATATGATTTACATTAAATTAAAAGTATAAATACAAACATATATATATGGGGTCTAACAAGGGCACAACATGCCCAATATAACATTATGAAGAGAACTTGTCTCATTTAACCAACCGATATGGTTTACAATTAGCTAAGTGGGGTTCAGGATTATACCAAGAAATAAGCTTGTCAGAAAAGGCTTCCACAATGCTGAAAGATCCATAAGCTGCAATCATTCAAAGAAGAGATCAGATTAGTAGCATGGTAGAGGCTAAAGGTCATGCACTTCAAGCAATTCAGCAAGCATTAAGATACTATCATCCAGGTAATTAAACTTGTCCCCTATCAGCAAAGATAAAACATAAGAGAACTGACTTAATCATTAGCATATGAAGTGTTATTGATAAGGGAAGGCTATTGTTGTCTCGCCCCTTTGTCGCAAACAGTTCAAGAGTAGACCGCAATAACTAGTTATGCCAAATGGCTCCATGGTTTACTCTTCAATTTCTATCCCTCTCAACAAAAACCTTGACGATAAACCTCCATATGCATTCTACAGCTCGAGATACATGGAATGTAGCTGACTACTAAAAGCTTTCTTTTGCACATTCAACCCTATCAAGGGCCATAAATGTAGAATTTCACAATTCATCTTTATGCTAGACATTTAATAAATTGATTCTACTCCTTCCTTCTCCTGCCTTACAAAACAGGGGAAAAAAAAAAAGAAAGAAAGAAAGAAAGAAGAAGAAGTAAAAGAGCGTCTCAAAGGGTTCTCACCACGGTGATACCTATATATGGTTTTCAATGAGAAGAGGGCGCCATCATATCATCAAAAATTAAATTTGAACCAACTGTAACCCTCTCTGGTTTTCTTGGAACTATGAATGCCTTTGGGACTACTGAGACAACAACTAAACTTGAAACCTACTTAGGATTTAAGGTTCACACAAAACGTTAATATGATAGCCTACTTCTTAACATTGAAGTAGGACACCAGAGGACACAAAACTAAGAAGCAAGTTTTAAGCAAGAAGGCACAAAACAAGCATAATATTCAAAATTTACTAATACAGATGAAAGGTGATTAGAATTTTGGGAAAAGAAGAAAACTAAAGGGAAAAAAAAAATTCTGACCTGCCCAATATAAAAGCATCCTTTGTTGTTCATTTTGATCTTTCCTTTCAATTGCCTTGAATGTAGAGTACTTATCAAAAAAAAAATATTGCCTTGAATGTAGAGTACACAGGTAAAGCAATCCCAATAGAACAGCTGCACAAGCAGAAAGCTAAATGTTATGTTGACACCAAAAAGAAGTAATTTGCTTCTAGTTTGCAGTGAAAGAAGCACATTTCAGCAAGTAAAACATCAATGAGTATGATTAGAGCTTATATGATGAAAAATGCCCATCGAAAGACTGAAATTCAGCATGCTAAGTACATATTTGAAGTCAAAATGACCTCCACAATAATTATCAACTGTTACTGGATGCCCATAGTGTATATGTTTAAAATGAAAAAATAAATTGAGCAAGGATCTGCAGAAAATACATTAACAAATGGTCAAAACAAAATTTATCAAAAGCTTACCATGCTGTTCGAATTACAATGTTAGAACCAAGAGGACAAAGAAGCAACCGCAGCCCAACCTGCATCAAATATGTTTAACATCAATTTAAGCATGTACCATTGGGAGAAGCAAGTGAGTTATAATACTGTACGCTACAATAAAAAGCAAAATAAAAATACTAATTAAGTAATTAGTTCAATTAAGAATTAATACTTTACTAAGAACAAGTATAAATGGGGTAAAAAGAAATAAAAAGCAAAGCCCTCAGAAAACTTAATCAAATGCAGAAATATCTTAGAAAGAGTTTGGCTTGCCTCTGGTGAAAAAATCACCAGAAATCCGCTCGGTCAAGATTGCCTCAAGTAAAAAAACAACCGGAATTCTCCCCCATTCTAGCAATCTTGACCGTTTATTTTTACACAGGAGATATTCAATGATTGTTTCAATGGAGACAAGCCAAACTCCTCAGAAAGATAGAACTACCCTGTCCAGTGAGCAATCCCAAATGGTAGAAAACTTCAAGCATGCATTCTTGAACTCCAAATAGAAAAACTTCAGACTCTCAACATTTCTTCTAATCTATCTTGCTAACAACAAACCTCAATTATTTGCAACTCTGTTGTCATCTTTAACAGCACTAAATCCACCTCCTCAACTCATAGCTATTGTGTGATTAAACCTAATAACATTAATATTTCACAATCTATTCTGTAAAACGAATTTTCAGACATGAATATTGTCAACATTTTCTTTTACCACCTCCAAGAATAAGAAATTTCCTGCTATTGGATAGAATCATGCTGCTTTTTCACCACAAACAAATTAGAGTAATTAATACAGTTATTAGGCCAATCCAAAAAAGGTTCCATGGAGCCAACTGGATTAAAATTTGAGTTGAGAAAACCCAAACCAAAAAGGAAAAAACAAAAAACAAAACAAAACAAAACTGAATACCTTAGTATTGGAGAACAAAGGCGGAATATCAGGATTATCTTCCAACAATAGCTTGATCCTCCCCGGTGTTGCAATAACCACATGTGGCCTCCTTGTCAAACCCTGCTTCTGGGTCAACATGTCCATTCCTCCAACCACCACCGCACAACGCAAATTCAAGCACGAGCCAAGCGCCCTAAATTGCTCGGCCAACTGGTACGCCAGCTCCCGAGTTGGAGTCACCACAAGTGCAAAGATCACAAAAGGGTATTAAGCAACTCGGTGAAGCATAGGCAACGCAAAAGAGGCAGTCTTTCCACTGCCCGTCTGCGCAACGCCGAGCACATTACGGAGTGAGAGAGGGTGAGCGAGGGAGGGAGAGCAGCGGGAAAGAGATCGAGTGAGAGGGGGGTGTTTTTGAGGGAGAGAGATCGAGAGTGAGAGTGATGAGAGATCGAGGTGAGTGAGAAGGGGTGATAGGGATTTTGGTGTTTTGAAGGTTTGGGGGAAAAAATGACGCGGCTTAAGAATTGAAATATTTTGGTCCGAAAATTTTAGAAATCGCGCCACTGGAAGGGGGAGACCGGAGACGGATCCTGAAGTGCCACAATTGGCAGGTCAGAAAAATATAATATAATTTTTATGTTTAAAAATTTAAAAATATATAAATAATTAAATAATTCGCAATTTTTTTTCTAACCTTTGGGTAGACACTCCTTTTGACTCACTTAAATTTTTATGGAGAAATTACACTTTACCTCCCTAAAGTATTTACCTATTTTTATTTTTGTCTTCAAAGTTTAAAATGTGACACTTTATCCCCCAAAACTTTCAAATTGTGGTAATTTAACCCATTTGACCTATTTTTTCTCAAAATGCCCCCAGCACTTTTTTTTTCTTTTAAAAACGAAAAAATTCCAAAAAAAAAAAAACCAAAAAAATATATAAATATATGCTGGGGTGGCCGAACCACCTCATAGGTGGTGGCCAACCACCTTGTTTTTTGTTTTTTTGTTTTTTTTTGTTAAAAAAAATGTGTTAGGGGCATTTTGGGAATAAATAAGTAGAAAAGTTAAATTGCACAATTTGAAAGTTTGAAAGGTAAAGTATCACATTTTAAACTTTAGACAAAAAGTGAAAATAATTGAATCTTCGTAAAGTGTAATTTCCCCAATTTTTATTCTGAAAATTGAGAATGCTAAGGACCTTCGACGGCTATTATATACAATTTGAACTCAATTTAACTTTTTATTTTTTTATTTTTTTAAAGAATGAAGTTAGTTATAACTTTAATTTATACAAATTATCAAATATGACCATTAACAAATCCGTAAAAAATAAAGTAACAAAAACCATGTATATGCTAATATGCAATAATGAAGACCAGACAAAATCGAGCAGAACACTCCGTCCCACATATGCAATATTTGGGTTGGGTTGTATGAACCTAGCTCATTATAACTAGTTATATATGATCGACATCTTAGTTATATATAGAATAAATTATATTTAAATTTTTAAAATAAATTTAAATTTTTACCAAAAGGTGACGTGGCAAAATGCTTCGAATTTATTTTAATTTTTGAATTTATTAATTTGATCCAATTGCTTCGAATTTTTTTTTACTTACTTATTTTTAAAAATAACAAATTTTTGACATGTCATTTTGACACCACAAAATTTTTGACTTGCCATTTTGACACCTCAAAAAAATTTTGACGTGTCAAATTGACACCTTAAAATTTTTATTTATTTATTTTTAAAAATTTAAATTTTTTTAAATTTTTATTTAATAATTTTTAAAAATTAAAAAATAGTAGCCACGTCAAAAAATTTTGACGAGTCAATTTCACATGTCAATTTTTTTTTATTTTTAAAATTTATTTTTTAATTTTTAATTTAATTATTTTAAAAAATTAAAAAATTTTGACGTGGGAAATTGGCACGTCAAAATTTTTTGAGGTGTTGCTTATTGCCACGTCAAAAAAATTTAACTTCGCAATTTTTACCAAGTTTCTAACACGTCGAAAATTGTCCATTTGAAGGAAAGAGAGAAAAAGGTAGCTCACATTGTTCCAGCAACTAAGGTGCTGATGTGGGTATTATCCTCTCCATCAAGCTTGACTAAACCAAAGTCAGAAATCTTCAAATTAAGGTCCATATCCAGTAGAACATTGGTAGTTTTGATGTCTCTATGAACAATTCTTAGTGGTGATTCCTCATGCAAGAAAGTTAGACCTCTAGCTATGCCGACACATATTGTTTGCCTCATTGGCCAATCCAATTTTAAACAGTATTCCTCTGGACCTACATATTTTGTAAATAGCAAGATGATGATTTCGTCGATTGAGATCTTGATATACACCATTCACGGTGCTAAGGTCTTATGCTCTCTAAAGTCAACATAATTTTTATTTTTTTTGGTAAATAAAAGTCAGCATAAAATACTAAACAAAAACATCTTACCAAACAAAGCACATGGGCGGTAAGCGCAAAATATGTTTAGCATAACCGGGTGGATTCTCTTTAGGATCAGGATCCTCTAAATTCTTTCAAAATTTGAGAATCTCAAATTTTGAATGTCGATCGTCAATCTTGATCTCAAGGACCCAAAACTATGACAACCTCGATGGACAAATCAATTAACTAGTAATTGATCTCATGGTGCGCCATCTTAGTCCTGTCTTTCCAAGAACAAGACCACAGGGATTACACCTTCCTCGTCGTAACGAGAAAGTAGCAGCAAAAGACTTTACTAAGACTATAGGAAATTAGAGATAATAATAAAACATCACACAACATGCACTAGAGAAAACATAACAACATCGTATAAATAATCACTAATGTATTGGTTATCAGACCATCATCAAGTAGTAGTACAGACCCAAATAAAACATAACATCAATATTTCTAAAAGATCAACAGATCACAGCATAGACTTAAGCTTAAGAAGAGCTAATGAGATCAAAATTTTTATTATATCATCACAAGCAGTGCCTTTGTCCTCCCACATAGTCCTAAGCCAAACGGGATCCATATCCTCAAAGATCACCCGTATCAAGTCCTGAGCGATCACTCATGTAAGCTCCGACGGCATCTTCATCTAGCGCAACTAAATTGCGTAATTATTTGTAATGATAGGGGAAAGACATAAATAAAATGGTAAGTCTAAGACTTAATGATTTTTAACATAGATAATGCCCGTGTCGGTTTAGTAATGTATTCAGATGTTTATAAGAAAATGACAGTTCTATCATGACAGCTTATATTATAAGTGATATATGTATATATGTAGTATATGCATATGATGTAACAATAGTCATAGTTCAATAGTGTGGTTTATTCAAGACATTACACATTTTCAATAGGGTTGGCGCTGTCCTGAGGGACCTATAGTACAATACCGATGCCCGGTCATTGAACAACATACCTTACATAACACTAACGACATGACTGGGTCCGACCTCGGGTGTCCCACACCGCTAATGACATTCGTCCTATAGTGACCATGCCATTAGGAATTGGTACACCATGATCATGAAACCAATTGATTTAAATCCTTCATATAACACATTTTACCATAAATCTAACATCTATAGTAAGCCTATGACCATTACTGTCGCACGTACCGGTGTACCATGTCATACGATGCAGATTATCTTATTTGTATTTTACATGCATATATCTTTTATAAGTCCTACTTTATTAGCATATTCGGCATAACGTTTTTCTCAAAATGCCAAAGTTCATGTGCAACAAGTATAATAGTGAGAGTTGTAAAATATGCAATTTTTTTTACATAAAATAGACGTGCAATGCATGGAAAAAGTAACATTAAGCATTATATGAGTTAAAACTCACTTGGGTCGAAAAGTATCTTCGAGCACTCCGATTGATCCGAGTTCTCCAAGTCTATGAAAATCTTTTATTAGTTATATTTCTACTAAAACAACTCTAAAGCAAGAAAAACAGGAGTTATGGGATGGTTGATGAAAATAGGGTTTCCCTTTCACATTCTGGTCGTACGTCCAGCTTGGGGCTATACGTCCATCATGTCACGAGACCGTACGTACACTTCAGACATCTTTCAAAGAGAACCTCATTTTCTTTTCATTGTCTGTCTATTCTCTGACTCCTAAGGCTATCACATACTTCCTAGGGCCTCTTAACATAGATTGAAACTTCAATGCAAAGTAACAACGTTAAGCTTAACCAAAACGCTAGCATAAGCAAGATTTAAAACGCAACTAAGCTAACACTACAACTAGTTACAACGAAACAATAATCAAGTAGCATAATAACATATTAAAAGCTAAGGAGTCGAACGTTACCTCCTTAAAACTAAACTGTGAGAGTTCCTCCACACAAATGTTCAAACACACAAATACTCACAAAACACTCTAGCAGCCTGGGGGTCTCTGAAAAGCCTTAATAAAACGAAGGGGGTAGGGGGTATTTATAGGAGAAAGCTGCCAACAACTCCTGGAAAAGTAGCGGACGTCCCCCCAAAGGTAGTGTACGTCTGGTGGTTCTGCTCAGCAATTCAAAGGCTGCCTCGTACATCAAGGTATTAATCACAGGATATTTCAAAAAGTAGCGTATGCTGTGATCCCACATACATCCGCTATACGGTTTGCAAAGCATACATCCAGTGGTCCCTATCGTTCGTCCGCACTAAAAACAGCAGCATACATCTACCTGACCTAGTGTATGTCCACACCACAGTCCAGATTACCCCTTAAGTGGCTTTAGTGACCCAAAGCCCAAATTCATCTCCTAATTAAGCAACTTATGCCTAGTTAATTATTTGGGTTACTATAAAAACAAAAGCCTTTTTAGTTTTCACATTTCACATTCTGATTTTTTAATTATTAAAAACTAAAAAGCTTTTTGTTTGGGCCCATAAGATCAAAATTCAAAATTTGAGATTCTCAATTAGCAATGTAAACCTTTAACATAACTTTTTTTTTTTTTTTTAGAAGATGACATTTAACATAACTTAGGAATATGATCCTCTTCCGTCTATTCTGGACTGGAGAATATCTAGTTAATGACCAATGATAAGCACTAAATGTTGCACATTCAAGCCCTTTAACATGCATATGTTAATTCCTTAGTATTGTTATTTGTTTGATTTTGTTTTGTTTTTTTTTTTTTTGTGTTTTCAGGTTTTTAGGGAGAATACAAGAAAAACCGTTGATTTTGGGCTTAAAACATGCTTTGAAAAGACAGCATATGTCTCATTATTTTGATCATAACTTTCTCTTAGAGTATCAGATTAAGGAGAAAGTAATGGCATTGGAAAGATAACTCAAAAATCTACAAATCATTGTGAAATACAAATTTTCCAATTCCAACATTTGCTCTGCCAAAATCGCCCCAAAGATAAGATGCAAAACAACCACATGCCACACTTTTGCCCATGTGCGTGGGTGAGATCAAGCGCACTCGTGTTGAAAAGTCCGAAAAGTGCCGAAATCCACCTTGGAGAAGGTTTTCAGTCTCCCACTTGGATTGGGAGACTGACCTATGATTCTTTTACAGTTTCTAGGAATTCTAAGGTTTTCCTAGTCCCTATAAATATGCCTTATAACTTGTAAAAAATGGGAGACCGCTTCATAGAGCTAAAAATCAGAAAACTGTCTTTGAAGCTTAAAAGATCATGAGCAGCTAAACCCTTTGTGGGGTGTTGATGTAACCCTATCCAAGCATAATGATTTGATTGTATTTAATTTCTAGACTTTCAATTTATGCATGTTGATTGTATAACTATGAGAATTGCTACATATTGATTCTGTTCTTAATTATTAAATGCAATTGTTCTTAAATTTCAAATTCAATATTAGTGAAATTCTTATATTGTTTTAGAAAGTATTTTACTTTGATTGAACTCAAATCATTCTTATTTTCTGTTATTATGAGGATGATGGTTATACAATGGGTTTAATTGGCATATGATCAATAGGATTTGATAGGCCATGCCTAGGAAGACAGATTGTACTACACTCTAGTTTAGTGTAATTTAGGTAAACAGTCTATGTCAACCGAAAATGGGTTATGCTTATTTATTTATTGTATGTATCATGTTAAAGAATTTGATAATTTATACCTAGGGAAGACAGGTCGTACCGCATCTTAGTGGTTAGGTGGACAATCCGTGACAACCGAAGATAGATTATATTTATTCTCTAATAAGGTAGTTTCTTGTTTATTTAAAATTCTTGGATTGAATATGATTGACCATTATTGTGGACAGAGGTGAAGTCAATATCCTACTCTCTCTCTCTCTCTCTCTCTCTCTCATATATTCAATCATTGTTTTACGTTTATTTTATGCACTTTAGTTACAAACCAAATCAATCTCTTTTTAATTAAGTTAATTTTAATCTTTTGAATTTGATAACAAAACCCCTGCAGTCATTGAGGTTTGACACCTTCTATATAACCGTATCCTATAAAGATTTGTCCTATTGCGAGTATTTATTTTTATAATTGATATTTTTTGTTACAAAAATACCACATCAACCAAGATCTCTCTAGAGAAATCATAGGACCATAAATGGGACATTTGTCCCATTAATATAAATAATAATAAAATTTATTTATATTTTAAAAATAATAAAAAAGTAAGGGATGGTTGAACCACCCCCAAGGCCTAAACCCTAAAAAACTAAAATTTTGATTTGGCCCTTAGGGTGGCCGATCCACCTCTAAGGGCCATGGGGTGGCCGAAGCTCCCCTCAAGGCCAAAAAAAAAAAAAAGATTTGGCCCTTGGCAGTGGCCAAATCTTTTTTTCTATTTTTTTTTATTTGGCCATTGTGGGTGGCCAGACTACCTCTAAACGCCATAGGGATGGTTTCGGCCACCCATAATTTATTTATTTATTTTATTTTTAAAATATAAATAATATTTTATTATTATCATCATATATATATATATAAAAGCCAGGTTTTGACATAGAGAGTGCATAGAATTGCGATACATGTCCATACTTTTTAATACAAATATATGAAAATATATGTTTAGATAGTCTTTTAATGAGACAATTAAAACGTAGGGGTTTCAATTTCTTTCAATTCAAACACTTTCGATTTTTTCCCAAAATACCCTCAACAGTGATTCCCGCGAACTTTCAATAGTGATTCTGGCAAAATCTTGATGGAATCGGTGAGATCTAGCCGAAATCTTGTGAAATCTGACGAACCCTCTTCTCCGACGCCTGGAATCCAGCCAAAGAGCTCTTCTCCGATGAGTTTAGGCTTGTCGGAGATCAAAAAAAAAGATTTCCCTGAATTTAGCAGGATTTTGCAGATTCCGACGAGATTTCGTCATAATCACCGTTGAGCGTATTTTGGGAAAAACAAATCATTGTTGAGGGCATTTTGGTAAAAGTGCTTTAATTGAAAGAAATTGAAACTTTGGGGGGGTCAATTGAGAAAATTGAAACTTTGTTGGCGAATTGAAAATCACTGCCAACTTCAAGGGGGTGAACAATACTTTTCCCGAAGAAAATAAAAGGTTTTCAAATTATCTCTTTAATCTAATTTTCTTTTCATATTTTCTTACTTTATGTTTATGTCTTAATGTGAAACAATTAAAACTGGTCCTATTAGAAAGCACCTAGAATTGCGGCATGTGGCGTTTTAGATGTTAGCCTTTTAGTAAGACAATTAAAAGCTAAGGGTTTATTTGTAATGCATTAAATTGCGATACGTGTCTATGTTTTTTAATACAAATATATGAAAATGTATGTTTAGATAACCTTTTAGTGAGACAATTAAAAGTTAAAACATAAGGTTTTATTTATAATGCCTATTGAATTGTCTTAATGAAGAAAAGAAAAGGTTTTCAGATTCTCTTATTTTATGTTTATATCTCAATGTGAAACATATTAGAAAGTAAAACCGGTCATATTAGAAAGTACCTAGAATTGCGACACCTGGCGTTTTAGATGTTTGCCTTTTAGTGAGACAATTAAAACCTAAGGAGTTTATTTGTAAAGTAACCTCACGTATCTCTAGGGATGTAGCTTTATGGTAAAGTAATGCATTGAATTGCGACACGTATCCATGCTTTTTAATACAAATATATGAAAATGTATGTTTATATAGCCTTTTGTGAGACAATTAAAACATAGGAGTTTTATTTGTAATGCACTGACCGCCCACATTTTCACCCCTATAACTCTATGTTTGCTTTATTTCCGTTATATTGTTCGCTTATAAATAGGTCCCTCATTGGAACTTTCACCTATCACAAGTCTCCTAAATATCAAATTTCTAATAGTTTTTCAATATTATTTGTTCGGCCGGCAAGATATTTTTTTAGGTGTCTTGCAAAAAAATTTCCCAATAACCAAATATTTCTTAATAATCGTTTCTTTTTTCACAGGTTTTTAGCATCCTACATGAACTTGTTGCTATTTTATGATTGCATAGAACTTATTCGGTCCCAATTTTTGAGAAGATTTGAGTAAAATGCTATAGAAGAGAAAAAAAAAAAATTATATATATATATATATATAATTGGTGTCATGGTAGCACCAATTATATTTTGGCATATTTCATAATGAAAATATAAAAGAAAAAAGAAAAAAGAAAAAAAAAATTTGCTGGGTTGTTGAGTCACCCTTATGACCAAAGAGGGTAGCTTGACTACCATAATTTATTTATTTTTCTTTTTGTTTTTTGATTTTTATATGATGTTTTGATTTTTTTTATTCTAGTGACACATCACACTTTCGTCCGTGTATGGGCGTATTATATTTATGCTCTTGGCTTACTACAAAGGGTTTTTAGCCAATTTTTATGCTCCAATGAGCTAATTGCAAAGGAAAATGATAAATGTACAATTTAAGTCTAATTTTTGTCTAACTTTTTTATTAAGTTAAAAGAAAAAAAACTGATGTGGAAGAGAGCGCCTTGAACTAGAGAAAGAAAGAGAAATTAGGTTTAGAAGTTTGATCAAAGTTGGACTTAAGTTGTACCTGTATTAAATCTCAATTGCAAATGGATGAAACCATTGATTTTGCAATTTCTTTACTAAAAGCAGAGAATTTAATGTTCCCCATTATCCAAATAGATTTGGATTAGAAAAAAAAAAGAAAAGAAAAAAGAAACTAGATCATAATATTAATATAGGAATAGCCTGTAATAAACTTGGCCTACACCTTCCTCCAATATGATACAAGTAAAGTGCATCTTGAGTGTCAAGGAGTAACTCAATCAGTTGGAAAACATACCCATGAAGCAAAAATTACTAGTTTTAATCCTCATTCCCTTATTGTATAGACATGTCAAAAAAAAAAAATCATGAGATTAGACATGTATAGAGAAAAAAAAAAAAAAAAGGTTATGGTGGAAAATCTATTTGGAATAAGGTTTTACTTTGTTATTGAATCCATATTAAATGATGAGATTAAAAAAAAAAAAGAGGCATAATTTGGACCAATGGCGGATTTAAGAATTTATTTTAATAGGGGTGAAAATAAAATAATAAAATATAGTGATAAAATAAATTTTTCCTCTTTATATATTATATTTTTATTATAATATGGTAAATACAATTCAAAATACAATTTATAACACAATATGTGTATCATAAAAAGAATATGTATGCAACTTTATAAATATATGCCAAATTGATATATCAGTTAATATTTAGGCATTAGTACAAAAAAAAAAAAAAATACAATGATATTACATGTAGGCACTAGTTTTTATTTTATTTTTGGGAAATCATTCTAGTCTCATTAATTGTCATGTAGGCATTAGTTAACATGTAGTCTAATGATATTATAATAAAATTATTGTACTTACAAAAAAAAAAATTATTAACATATTCCGATAGCTATTAATCAAACAAATCAACAAAAAAATGTATTAATAAAAGAAAACAAACAATAACAAATAATATACTTAAGATTAATAATAATCTACTGAAACACATTGATGTTTGACAAAATCCCAAAATACATATATAAAAAACACCTTAAAAAAATGCCCTAATATTGTTTTAATCAAAATATGAGAAACAAAATTTTAATAAAAAAAATTATGAAAGGTAATTTTCAAGAGTTTAAGATTAATTAGATAAATTTGACAATTAATTGCATTTTAATATCACTCATAACTCATAACAATTTATATATATATGAAAAGAAACCACACGGACCCATGGTGTGAGTGACGGTGCACTCCCATTCTGCTGGCTCTCCCTCTTTCTCAGACTCTTAGTCGAATCTCTCTCTTCCTGTAAGTCGGTCGATTTTTTTTCTTCAGTCGATTAAGGTTTATTATTATTATTATTATTTTCGAAACACGTATCCTAAGAAATTTAGGTTGGACTAAGGGCCTATAGTTTACTATTATTTTATTATTTTTTAAAAACTATTTAAAATTTAGGCACAGAGATTTTAATTTGGCCATTGGGTTTCCAATTTTCATAACATGTGTGAAAAAATTGTAAAATGTAAGGGGCATTCCCACTGGGTTTTAGATAATGTAAGGGCATGTGTTTGACTTCTGAATATGAGAATTTTCATGCTTATTTGTATTATCTCTTTAGTCATATTGATGTTTTGGTGAGACGGGTAATTAAAGTATAGCTTGGCCAGTCTTAAGGATGTACATGCGGTTTTTATCGTTTAGGTGCCTCTTGAGCAGTTTCTCTTAGATTGGTGTTACTATAGTTATGCTCAAATATAATAGTCGATTGATCTCTCTCTAACCTTTTTAATTATAAAAAATAAAAAATTGTAAAAAAGCGGTAGGTGTAACATTAAAAACCCCTTTCTTACCAAAAAAAAAAAAACATTAAAAACCCCTGATTTTTATTTTTGATTATAGTGTCGCTAGCTAATCCCCGGCTAATTGTAACAGCAAACGAGTAAATAAAGGTGCATGTGGCTGTGTTTCGCCGTCGTCATAAAATTGTTGACGCTTTATATAATTTTCTCTTACTTTGACCCGCCGCTTCTCTAACCCCATTTGCTCTCCACAGCTCTCTCTCTCTGTGGAGCTTGATCTTTGTTGTCGACGATGTTATTTTCTCGGATTTCGAGGATTCACAGAACCAGCTTTAATGGGTGTCGGTGGCTTCTCTCTCACCAACCTGACCAACGTCACCACTTCTTTCGCTCCGACAGTCCTCGCTCTTGTACAGATTCTACTACTCAAAAGGTAACACCCCTTTGTCATCTGATTCCCTTTTAATGTTTTTTATTCCCTGAATTGAATCTTTCATGTTCTTTGTTGAGCTAGTGTTGGTACAGTATGATATTGTACTAGGTTCAGGTTGGTATATGTTGTAGTATGGTGAATGCTTTTCAATGATAGGAGCTGATCAGGAGGTGTTATTTGATGATGGGTTGTTGTTTTTGTTGGTGGTGCTGTCTTTAGCTTTGAACTTGATAGTACTGAGGTTTAGTGGTGATTGCAAACATTTTATGATTAATGGGATTTGTTTCCATTTGAAATGTATTACTATAGTTGCTGTTTTTTGTCTCAACTGGTGAGATTGAAGTTGCAAGATGATATTCGTGAGGAGTTGTTCTGGATCATTAATGTGGGCATGTGGAATTTACCTGATAATACCCGATGCTACTGGTAAATTTAATAGACAAGATGACTTGAGAAACCACTACAATACTCAAAGTTCACTTATTTGAAGAAAATCCTTGTGTTCCTTTCTCATATATGCATCATTGTTGTTATCGATTTTCAACTGTTTCCAGCCTTTGTTCTTCTTCGCTTTTATATTTGTTGAAGTAAAGGTCTTTTTAAATGACAATGATTGGTGTTTGTACATATCTATTGACCACTTATATCGTTCTTGATATTATTTGTGGTGATTAGTAGGTTTTGGGTTGTAGAGAATTTTTTTCCTGGGGTTTGCCTGCCTTGCACGGTTTTAGACATAAAATCCATCATCAGAGCAGCTCCATAGTTGAGGTAAGGTGTAAAATTTTATTTTTCTTGCTTTCCTGGAATGTCAGTATGTTTGTCAATATTTATATAGGAAAGCCATGAAATTGATAGCAATATTGTTCAGTTCTTTCGATGCATTCTACTGTATAGCTATAGTATACATTGGCATTATTATATTCATGCATTTCAGCTTAGTTGGGACATTGATTGGTTTATCAATACTCAACAGTGCAATATTACCTTTTATTTGGGAGAGGGGGGTTGTTTCAATTGTCTGTCTGTTAATTCTTGAACTTTCATTTATTCCAAGTAATTTATAATGTAGTGCAACTTTGGCTGAAGTGAACTGAAATTTCATCCTAAGTACATTCTGAAATTTAATAGCTGCCCAGTCAATCTTGGCATTTCATATGATCTTAAGTTTTGACTTGAAATTAATTCACGTGGGCAGTCACAGTAAAGTATTGAATATGATAATATCAACTTAAGAACCAGAGCTGCACCTGTACTTATCATTAATAATTTGGTGTATAGAGTTAAAAATAAGAAGGCCTGAAGGTGAAAAAACCCTGGGAGGAGGGGGATACAAAACCCAATGCCTGTAGTATGTAGATGTTGAAGTTTTCAATTTGTCTCTGAAAAAGTTGATGGTATAGAGCAAGGTGAAGATTCTTAATGCATGTTGCTTTCCAAATAATGTTACCGCTGTATGCTGATGATGCTTTCTGGTAGCTAAATCTTCACTTTTGTTCACTCAGCACAAAGAGAAAGAAAAAAGAAAAACAAATAAATAAATATTAAAAAAAGAAAAAAGATAAATAAGCTTTGTTGTAGTAAATACTTTGTAGTATTGGCAACTAGGCGTTTTATGGAAGCTGAGGGTTTCAAGGATGTAAGGTATTGCTTCTGGTGAATATGGTAGACCACTGGAGCTTCATAAGGCTTTCTTGATTAATGTGGATTGGGTTCCATTGCGGGTTACATCATGGGGTTTGTGTGGTGGCTTTGTGTGCATGCTTGTGCATCTAGGTGTGTGTCCGTGTTGCAATTTATTAAACCATGAAAATGGGGATCTGTTTTGATGAGGATTGTGGTTTATTAGCAACTGAGGAGGTTTAGATCTTGATGAGGTTTATGCCTTTTGAGCATAAAATGGAGGGAAAGCACATGAATAGCCAAACAGGTAGCCTCTATTTTTTTCAGAGAGAGAGAGTATTTTGGCTATGTTAAATTGGGTAAACATTTTCAGGCGTGGAGCCTATTTAACTTGTAGCATAGGTGCATATATTGAACTGAACAAAGCTTTGTCTGGTTTGTGCTTCACAAATTCCCTTGTGCCAGACAGAAAGTGCATCTTTATTGAGCATCCTGATCCTAATGCTAAATAGACATTGTTGATGCTATTTTAAGAATGGTACCCCACTTTGCGACTTCTAATAAGATTGAATTACTTATCAATATTTTTTTTTATTAATGAATGGTGAACCCTTTTATTGTGGTTCAAAAATGCAAGTATGACCAAGCTCCTGAGACTCAGGATGATTTGTTCCCCTTCTAGCCCTTTTGGAATTGTTATTGTTAATTTATAATCGTCACATATGTCACATTTTCTATTTGCTTATTACACATTAGACACTCACCTTTCTTTAGGAGACTTTTTTTCCCCATTTTACCTTGACCTTTCTTCCTCACTTTATCGGTATTGTCAAATACTCTTTTCTCTAGGAACAAGAAGACCCATTTTCACTTGTTGCTGATGAACTATCACTTGTTGCTAACAGACTACGGTCGATGGTAGTTACTGAGGTATCTGATTTCTTTTCTCCTTGCTATTATCATTTCTTGCTGACAAAGTAGTAGATATTGCTTTAGGGACATATATGGTTGGAAGTAGTAGTAGATCTCATAGTTTGTAATGTAAACATTCAATTTGATATCTTGTGATCAAAACTGGATTTAATCTGATCCAGGTCCCTAAGCTTGCATCAGCTGCTGAGTACTTCTTCAAAATGGGGGTGGAAGGAAAGAGATTTCGTCCCACGGTAATAAAAATATTATTTTTATGCTAACTTTGAGGGGTTTCCCATATTTGGGGTGGTACCTGGTTGTCATCTTATCTTTTATAGTAATTCATGCTTTAACTGAGTCTTTTTTAGCTAGGCATTTCTCTTGTATACTTTCCTTGTCGCGTCCTTTATCTTTTAAAACATATTGATTACTTATAATAAAAACACTCTGTGAGTCTGATCTATGCTCCTCCTTGACATGAGAGGAAACCATTCACACAAATATGTTGTGCCAATACCGATAAGTGTTCTATTTTTGTCTTGCTACTACTGTGTTTTAAAAATACTAGGGTTATTGTCTCAAGTCAATGCTGATCTCAGATGGCCATAACACCGTCTACCTTACACCAAATTATGAACATTAAAAGAAGCAAAAGATACCCAAAATAAGTTCGATACTAAAACTAGGGCTGTCAATTTTTGACATGATCCATGGACCCGACACAAATCTAACACGAAATTAGTGAGTTAGGGTGAGGGGTCTAACCTATTTAATTAAAATGATTGGTTAGAGTTGACCTATATAGTTTTATATCGATGTCTTGACACAACCCAAACTTGAAATAATCCGAAAACCTGACACGAAATTAGTGGGTTAGGGTTGAGTGGTTTGACCTATTTAATAAAATAGGATGGGTTGGGTTAGAATTGACTTATATATTCTTATATTCATGCATTGACATGACATGAACTTGACTTGCAAACACGAATTGTGACCCCTAAACTTAAACATTGTGTGAAAATTTAAGCATATATCTCTCATCAAGACTCCGTTTGTTTCGTTGTAAAATGTTTTATGGAAAACGTTTTTCCTATTTTTCGTGTTTGATATGACCGGCAAATTATGGTCAAACCGAAAACATTTTCGGTGGACCTAGAAAACTTTATTTAATTTCCATAAAATAGTTTCCCTTTTTTAAAACTGTAAACCATCTTTTGAGTTTGAGCTTCTCCTTTTTGTATGCACCCTCTTTTGCAATTTATTCTTCGCTGCCATCGGAGTTCGTCAGAATCCGATGTTGGTTACTGGAGTCCGCCACCAGAGTTCGCTGCTGACCACCTGATTTGCCTTTATCCACCCACCAGCTGCCAGTATCTGCCACCAGAGGTTACTAGAACTCGCCATGGTATTTGCTGGTAGTCACCGGTCGTTTTCTGCTGTTGCTGATGTTTTGTACGAGCCGAATGTCAAAAAATATTTTAGAAAAATCTGAGAAATGATTTCATTGAAAATATTTTCTGACAGAAAACCTTTTACATAGAAAGAAACGAAGCGTATTCTTGTATCTCTTTCTGCTCCTCTTCTTCTTTCTTTCTTTCTTCTTCTTCTTCTTTTTTTTTTTTTTCTTATTTATATTTATTTTGCAAAATTTTAAATCTACATGGTTATTCCTCATCGGAATGTAATGGAAATACTTCACATAAGTCACAAGATTTGAAACTTTGCTTCTCTTGCTCTCGTTTTTGTTCTTTCAAATGCTAAGATAGACAACGGCGGTAGCCTTCCCTCTTAATTGTAGACCCCCCTGCAGCCCAGTTTAAGGTGGAATTTAATCTCATGTCTCTAGTATGACACCAAGAGACTTTATCAGCTGAACTAGTTGGCAACAACTTTCCATTAATATAACCAGAAGTAGACTGAAGGGACTAGTTAAGCAATTTTTTATTTTGTTGTCTTTATTAGATTAACACGGAATAATTATTTGTAATTTTATTTGATCGTATGATCTAACTATATGTTAATGAATACGGATATCCATACATGTGGCTGTATGTGCTGTTGAGCCTGCTCTGGCTTCGGATTTGATGTTCTAGCACTCCAACTCCAACTCCCTTCTTCTTCTTTTTTTTTTTTATTATTATTATTTTTTAATTTTTTTTTTCTATTTGTGTGTGTGTGTGTTAATTTGACATGCTCATGCACTGCAGTGGTGACTTCGTGTTTCATCTCAGCTCTTGCTTTGGAAAGTATGCTAGCTATGTGGTTTATTAGTTTACATTTTATTTGGTATTTAACTTGTATTTTGTAGTTTTTGTCTCATCATCTTCCATGTATGGAATAACATAGGTAGTTTTTATGCAGGTTTTATTATTGATGGCAACAGCTTTGAATGTGTCTATACCACAACCATTTCCCAGTGAGCCAGGAGATGCTTTGTCAAAGGAACTACGTGCGAGACAACAATGTATAGCTGAGATCACAGAGATGATTCATGTCAGTTCTTTAGAATTTTGTGCTTCTATTAAATGCTTTTGTGCAATATTTTTCTGATCCTGAAACATATTTGGATTATCAGTTCTTGCATGGGGATAGATCACGACTGAATGTTCAAGTGATCTTAATTTTTAGCATTGTAGCTCATTTAATCATGTAAAATAATTGCATTATCAAATGGTTGAGACAAATTGCTTTATTGAAAAACAATGTATGTCAATGCAAAAATGACCTTGTATCTCGTTCAAACTCTGTCATGAGATTTTGGCATCATGAACCTTGGTTTTGTATCTATTTGATCTCCTAACATCACTGACTATCTTTTTCATCAGTTTGTCTGTTATTTTCCTCCTACTATTGAATGTAAATAACTATTTTTTTCCATTTCCACGTCGGGCAACACTCTCTAAGTTCTTACAGTTATATCAGTCTTCTGCTTTCTGCCTCAAGTTGGATCTTCTCATTGAGAGAAAAAAAGTTCTTGAATAAATTTAATTCTGAATTGGAGTTCCATACTGATATGCCAGAAGAACAACAAACTTCCATCAAAATTTTAAATTCTACTCATTTTAGTTATCTGTGACTCAGAATCAGACTCCTTTATCAAGATGCAAAACTCAATTTAACAACTTCATCAGTAGTTGGAGCCTGAAGTGTGGAATGTCATTGAGTCTTTTTCTTTTTTTGGTTATCTTTTCTTTTCTCATGCTGTTTGTATGTTCTTTCCCTATTCTACCGTTTATTCACTTTCTGCCATATTTTCATTCTGGCGTTTTGATGGTGGCTCAGCTCTGAATTTGGTTACTGGAAAGAAAAAGGAAAAGAGTGGGGGAAAAAAAAGGAACTCTAGGAATCTTGCTTGTCTAATTTAATTGTTTTTAGGTTCAAGATTAAGCTAGACAATGTTGTTGTTCCTTAGTAGATACTGGAGACTGGTTCTGTTAAAGCATCTATTATGCATGCTAAAAGGTTGATTTTCATGATAATGTTCATGTTCTTTTGTAGTATCTGGTGTTTGTGAACATTGGAAATGATTCACAGTCGTGTCCTTTTTCGGATTATATGCTTTATAGTTTTTGAATCTGTTACTTTTATCAGAGTAGTTTTTCTTGATTAATTGGATGTTCCAATTATTGCTATCGCACTTGTTTGCATCTGTTAGTTTTCTTCGGGGCTCAGGTCCACTTTGGACTTAGGTGGATGTTTGAGGTTTGACCCCAGTGTACAAAATTACCACTTAACCCTGTTAATGGACGGCTTTAATTGCCAATTCTCCTGCACATCTGTGCATTAGCGACTGTACTGAAAGCTTCTGATTCTCCGGTGAGATTGCTCTGGCAGTCACACTAAAGGCCTGTTCAACCTTCACTTATTTAACCCATATAACCAAAATCATCAGTATATAAGATTTTTATTTTTTTATTTTTTGGGATTTTGATCACATTTTCCTAATAGTTGGTGCTTTTTACTTTCTGTGATGTTTATTCTATTATATTTTTGGATGTCTTCCCTTCTCTTTTATCCTTGGATGAATTGTGCAGACTATGAATTGAAGCATAGACATTGTTTTGCTTTTAGAATCATCATAGAAATATGTCTTGCATGTTCCTCTGAAGAGCACAAAGTTATTGTTCTTATATGATATTTCCTGACTTCGATTGACTGCACTTAAATTCCATGAATTGTTTATGAAGTAATAGCTGTAAAGAAGGGATAGGATTTTATGAACAGTATTGGGTTGCACCCCTCTGCACATTTTCTTAATATATGTTACTTATCAAAAAAAAAAGAGAAGATTTTATGAACAGTATTGTGGCATGCATTGTCCATGTGTATTTGAAATTGCCCAGGAGAAAGCCAGGAAAAGTCCTGTTGGCTTTTTGCTGTGTTTTTATCCCCAAGTTATGATGTCTGTTCATGTCATGAACCTCTTTCTTACTGCTTGTGGACTAATATGATCATGTCACTGTCTTCAGGTGGCAAGCCTTCTACATGATGACGTCTTGGATGATGCTGATACAAGACGTGGTATTGGTTCATTAAATTTTGTAATGGGCAACAAGGTATGTCTTTTCTCTTAAGCTGGTCAATTTTTCCTTTCAATTTTGTGTCTCTCTGCTTTTCTATATTGCAAAGTTTGGAAATGCTGTTTTTTGGTCTTGAAAAGAGTAATGTGCTGTATTGGGGGTTTCCCCTCAGTAAAAGATATTAAGTCTGTTTATTTCCCCTCTTTGATGTTTATAGTTAATCTAAGTTGTGAAGTAGTGTAACTAACATTGTTTGTTCCTTCCCATTCATTTGCAACACAGTTAGCAGTATTATCAGGAGATTTTCTGCTCTCTCGAGCTTGTGTGGCACTTGCATCATTGAAAAACACTGAGGTATCATGTTTCTTCTGTATTAATGAAGATGTTGAACTAGATTGAGCAATGATACTGAGATATTCAGTTACTTTATTTTTTTTGTTTTAACTCAATTGTCTGTACCATCACGACATATCCTTAGGTTGTATCATTATTGGCAAAAGTTGTTGAGCATCTTGTAACGGGTGAAACAATGCAAATGACTACTACATCTGAACAACGTTGTAGGTATCTTGCTTCACTATTTCCATCATATCTATGATATTTTTTTCTTGCACTCTATGTTTTTGGGAGTAGATATTCTGTGACCTGAAAATGCATAATAGTTTTTCTTCCAAGAAAAGAGCTTTCACTTCTGTCTCACCCTTTTTTCATCCTGTACATCTTTCCATACTTCTGTTCTTGCTTGCTAATTCCTAGAGTTATTAATTATTTCTCCCCTTTAAATGACCACTACCTTTGGTCATCTCTGGAGAATTCATCATATTATTATTTCAATGCTGTCATGTCCCACTAAGATGATGGTTCCATAATCTGTCACTGGTTGTACAGTTTGAATGTCTTTCCTGGTCTACGTTGAGTGCCTGTGTTTACTTTGTTTAAATACAAATTGTTTGTCAATCTATATCTTTTGTGATTTTGTTCAGAATTGGAAATGATAGTATTCTCGACTCTTCATTGCATTTGTGTTTGAATATTCTACTTCATCATCTCTCTATTGTTATTTCTGTTTTAAGAAAAGTATAAATACCCCCCTCAAACTCACACCCAATGTCCTCCCAAACTAAAGATTGCATCAATGTCAATTACCAAAAATTTCAATGTGAAAAGAATATTCTTAATAAAAATATTTAAAAAAAAAATAAAAAATAAAAGAAAAATTACTGTTCTTCTCGTTTCCATATAAGTCCTTTGCCTTCATTACATCTCATTACACCAGCTCATCGCCTCCTGAGTCTGTACTCTCTTATTTATATCATAGAGCAGCTCTTAGTTAAGTAAAGCACCAACTCAAATGATCAATTTCTATCATGACCTTCAAAACAATTCTTGCTTCATCATGAACCCTCTGGATGCAGAGGAATTCAGGAGACAAGGCCAAAAAATGATAGAATTCACTATACCAAATAATCGAAAAATACCATGTCCTAAGTTGAGTTGGATGTCATCTCTGGCTGCGACTGAATTAGAGTGCATTGTCATCATGGATTTGCTTTTGATTGTTTTTTTTTTCCCTGAATTTGTAAGGGTATTTTTCTCTTATTGAAATTTTTTGGGGTTGTTTTTGTCTTTTTTTTTTGCGGGACAAAAGGGGCATTGCAAATTTTTGGTAGCTTAGGGGGCCATTGATGCAATCTTTCGTTTGAGGGGGACGTTGCAAATTGAATTTTGAGTTGAACCAAAAAGTTATATCGTGCATGCACCCTATACGACCTAGAAAATCTTCATTGGTCCATTCTACAACTTTATATTAGCAATTCAATTAGCAAGAAAGTTAAGCCTTTGGGCTTTGTTTGGTAAAAGGGTAGGGGTTGGCTTAGACACTATTCATCACAATTTCCCAAAAAATCAACATCAAAACATTCTAACTTTTTTACTTTTTATATCATATCATTCACTTTTTATTATTATTCAAATAAAAAAATCACTACAAAAAACTTTCTCACTTTTCCATACCACTTTTTCATTTTTCCATACCGAACATTCTTACTTTCTTTTTCACATCAATCTACATCAACTACAGTGTCTAAGCTAACCCTTTTGCCAAACACCCCCTTGGTGAGTAGTTACTGTAGGGTACTATTCACACTATTGCAGCAAAACATGTTTTGGGTCAGTTAGTTTTAGCAGTGAACCAGTAAGAGTAATTTGATCTTTTTCTTTCTTACAAGTGGGATTTAAATAAACCCTTGCCTTTATATGCACGTCGAGGATTTAATGAATAATTTTGTGATAATATATTATTATTTTTACAATTGCAGCATGGAATATTACATGCAGAAAACATACTACAAGACAGCATCATTGATTTCCAACAGCTGTAAGGCGATTGCCCTTCTTGCTGGGCAGACTGCAGAAGTGGCAGTGTTGGCTTATGAGTATGGCAGAAATCTGGTTTGTAAATTCTTTTAATTCTTCTATCTGTTAATTACTTCAAAGAGCATGTGGTGTGATCTTTTTGAGTTTATGAGCAGTGTTCCCAAATGGAAAAGTTGAGATAGTGATGGCAGTACAGAATAAGCTTCCCATCTTAACATCAAGTTAATAGGCTTCTCATTCTATTATAAACCTAGAAACATCCAGATTAGAACAAAAGATATTCCATACAGACCAAAAATGGCAGTAGAAATTAACTATGTAAAAGATTTTGAGCTGATTTCAGGCTGTTGTTGTCCCTACAGTATAATGACCAGCATTGTTTTATTCCCGACTTATGTTTAAACATGTTTCAACTTAGGTGTGGTAATCAAGTGGATGGGTTTGGCTCCATCATTTCTATTGCAGTTAGTTACAATTGCCAACTTCCGTTGCTAACCATTAGAGGAATCTAGTGTAGAAGGACAATGCTATTGTTATGAGAAAGAGCATGGCTTTTTTAATATTAAAATCACAGCACCTGTCATTTGTACCTTGATTGGCATGCCGTTATGTATGTAGGGCTGCAAATAATTCTGAACTGGATTCCTCCTTCCCTTGCTCTTTGGAAATGTTTTAAGATGATTCATTTTCTCTATATAACTTTAGAGCTGACCTTTGATCTATTTCCTTTTCTTTCCCAGGGATTGGCATATCAATTGATAGATGATGTTCTTGATTTCACGGGCACATCAGCTTCCCTTGGAAAGGGTTCTTTATCTGATATCCGCCATGTAATTCATTTTTCCTTAATGTGTTATCTTATCGAAGGCATCTAATGAACCATTGTAATAGTCTCCTTTGCCCTCCCCAACCCCCTCCCTTGTGCCAAAAATGACTTGACCTAGAGTTTCAAACTGTTAAAATATGACTGTTCAGATGCTTACACTTTCTGGTTGAAAACAGCTTTACGCGCATGGTTGCATGGAATCACCTAACATTACTGGAAACTTTTAATAGTTTGCCCACAGGTCAAGCTGCCCCAGGGGCTGGGTTGCTCAATTATTTTTTTGGAGTCAAACCTTAAATTAATAAAGTATGTGCCATAAATTTCTAGAAATATGCTGGTGGGATAACAAGAATCAAAGATTTTACACCTTGGTGTTTGTGTCCATTATGGCGCCTTTTTTTTTTCCCAGTTAACAATAACTAGAAATAATCTCTGAATTGGACCTGCTAGATTTCTTCATTTGATAAAATGACATTGATATATTTATTTTATTTTATTTTATAGGATAGTGAACTATTGCTAGCATTAGCTTGAGATGTTATTAACACGTTAGAGGATTTCTGTACTGACTCTTGGATTTGTTGGCATGTGTCTATTGGTTACACGTGGTAGTTTGCAATAAAACTTTGAAGTGTAGTATCACATTCTTGTGATCTGTCGAAAATTAGGAACTCTTTCACCTGCCCAGATAGTTGTAAGTTCTGACTTCTTCAGGTTTTATATGATTGAAACAGACTAAGACGCTCAGGCCTTGGCCATTAGGCAAGTAAGTTTCTTACATATGATATGGTTTTTACTCTTTAAGTTAAAAACAAAACCGTCAAAGTTGTAAGTCCCATGTCTTGGAACCATGACGTAATGACAACAAATTCATGCCCATACTATCAAGATAATAATCGTACTTGCAATCATCTTCATCGATTTGTACTATTTACGTTTATATGTTTTTTCTTTTTAGTAAACAATTTATATTTAATGTGTTTATTATGCCATTGGTACGAGTGGAGTCAGCCTAGAGATCCAACTGTTGATCCATGACCTGTCAATTTATGGATTGATTAACAATCCTGGTTTTAGAAGTAGCTCTCAACTATCTTTTGGGATGCTGCTAAAATTTCAAGTTAAGCACCACAACTACAAATTGTGCAAAATATTTTCAGCAATATCCCAAGTGCTAACTACCCATCTATTTTTATGTACAGCACGCTAGATGCCTGTATTTACAGAACATAGCTTGTTTCCCCTTTTATTAAACCCTATACAATGACAATGCACCTTGTTTTGTTAATAATCATGTTAGCAAAATAAATAAATAAATTTTTGCAGGGAATCATAACTGCTCCAATACTGTTTGCCATGGAAGAGTTTCCTCAGTTGCGTGCAGTTGTTGATCAGGGCTTTGACGACCCTGCAAATGTTGATCTTGTAAGTGCATATAATCTACTCCTTTCCTTTTTTTTTTTTTTTTAAAGGACTGCTGTATGTGATTTGTGATGTTATTCATGTTGAATGCTGAAGTTACTAAATACAATGCATGAAGATTCTAAAGTTTCATTCTGTTACATGGTGATGGTATCATAATCTGTTCTGCTAGGTGTAGTGTTGGTGCGATAGTTTCTTTACATAATTGAAACATCTTATATTGAATTCTGAAGCTACTACAGACAATGCTTGAAGATTCTAAAGTTTCATTCTGTTACATGTTATCATAATCTGTTCTGCTAGGTGTAGTGTTGGTGCGATAGTTTCGTTACAAAATTGAAACATCTTATATTGCATGCACTCTTGTAACTGTTAGCTGGTTTTAAAAACCACCACAGCAGAGCAAGGACTAAAATTTCCATCAAGTTTCTATTAGATTTGGTGTTGAAATATAATTATTATTATGCAGACTAATATTGTTTACATTTTCAATCATTAGTTTTGAGTGCCTTTCAACAAACTTCAAAACAAAGTTCATTCGAGGGATATACATGCATCTCCAGATTTGTTATTCTGGACACTCTTATTTTGACTTAGAAAAAGGCACTGCTTTGGATTTCCCTAACTCTATTTGTGCATTTCATCCCCTTAAAAACATCACCTTCAGAAATATGGCTTTGACTCACAGTATACCTCCTGCTAAACCATATATTTTGTTATCCGATTTTAAAACTGGATTTGCCTTGGGTCCTATAAAAAAAAACTATAGGAGATCTTTTGTAGTTTTTTCAATAGTGCAGATTTAATTCCAAGTTTTCTATGAGAAGAAGAGAAAAAGTAGAATTAAATCTGAACCATTGAAAAAATTACAAAAGATATCCTGTAGTTTTTTTATAGCACCATGCACAATAGGTCTGTGACTTGTATCATTGACCTATGTGCAGGTTGTTAGGTTCTATTATTGATTGACCATTTGCCCGCTTTGCTTTGATCAATCTGAGTCTCTTTATGAGACCTGCAACCTTATCTCATTGGATTCGTTTACTGAAAGTTGATCTCTGTGGAAAAAATTAGGCTCTTGAGTACCTTGGGAAGAGTCGTGGAATACAGAGAACAAGGGAGCTTGCCATGAAGCATGCCAGTGTTGCTGCAGAAGCAGTTGATTCTCTACCAGAGAGCGATGATGAGGACGTAAGAAAATCAAGGCGAGCGCTCGTAGATCTAGCTCAGAGAGTGATTACAAGAACCAAGTGACAGACAAGAGAGTTGTAATCCACAGCATAAAAGAACACATTTTTTTCGTATTCTGTCATTGTTTCTGTAATTTGAGGAATAATCACCCTTGTTGATGATTCATGTTCTTTCTTCCAGTTCAATGATGCTTTTCAGTAATTTTCTGAAAAGCACTATTTTCTTGTAAATTAAACTCAAATGTGGAGCAAGGATAACACATAAGTGATCATCATCTAGAATCCGCTCAAATTATGTACCCGAGATTACTTGTTTTACAATTTGACTTGGTTGCTTTTATCTCAAGTTGAAGTAAAGCAGTCAGGATCAATGCTCATGTTTGTTGATGACTTTGTTTATTGTTTTTTATTTTCCATTCTGAAGACAAATATACATTAACAAACAACTCAAAAAACACAAATTACTTTAATATTTTGAGAAAACATGTATTTTATAGAGGTAAGAGCTAACTTATTATTAATTTTTTATTTTTTAAATTAGGTTGGCCAAGGCCACTCCAAAGCGGAAGGGTGGCCACACTGCCATCCCTGTGCTTGTTGGGGGTGGGCTGTTCAACAACCTCAACTGACCTTTTTTTTCATTCTCAAATTTTAATTTTTTAATAATAGGGCACTGCATTTGTTTGAATTTTTCCAAAATAAATAGGTGTGCTTTATAAAAAATTAAAAAAAACTTTTTTTTTTTTTTTTTTTTTTTCTCAAATGTGGACCTTAATAAAAAAAATGTGGATCTTAACATAGCATGGCATAAGATAAAAAAAGTATATATATATGTATATATGGAAGTAGAATATGCATGTGTTTTGTCAAGATACAATTTCTAGAAACAACATTGCATTATAGTTAAGCAATGCATTACAGTAAAATAGTAAGACAGAAAATAGATCTGTAATTCTAATTTATATTCAAATCCATCACATCTAATGAAGATTTGGACCCAAATGTCCAACAGGATTAATTCAACAAAAGAGCATAATACTATACAGGTAAATGCAGTCATCCTTACTATCTCTCATCTTCATTTATATTGTTATTGGATTTTACAGCAGGAAGGTAGTCAAACAAACATGCAAATTTTTAAATACATTATCTACTGGACTTCAAAACCATTTTTACCCAAAAAAAGAAAGAAAGAGAGAAAAACAACAAAAAACCATGCTTTCGAGCATGTCCTTTGTTTCAACAGATTGCTTCAGCCATAGAATATACAGACTTGCTCCTTGGATGTTTGAACTTCTGAATGATATCCATGCTGTCCCACTAGTTTAAGAAGACATCTTGGGAGATGAAATCAGCCCATGCATCCTGTAACCACATAGGACATTTGCATTGTCTTCATTATACTTATCATCCAAATTGAAATACACTTGTCAACATTGGTTTCACTAATCATTTTCCCCTCAAATTTTCTTACTGTTTTCCTACATTTTCCTTTTTTAAGCCAAACTTATGGTAAACTAGCTTATTTCATGTGCCTAAATTGCAAAAATTCTTTGCAAGAGACAAAAGTTACCTGAAGGATGGAGAATGCCTTCTCTGCAACATATTTTTGTCTAAGTGTTGCTCCTCTTTGTTGCAGTTTGTCTGGGTGGAGACATAGCCTTGCTTTCTGATAAGCTTTCTTCACTTGTGAGCTCTCTGTTAGGCTGGTTAGAGGGATAGCACACCAGCCACTATTGGGCCACAAAATCTGGATTCATGTCAAACAAAATGGTTATGTATCAACTGGCATGTCATCTAATATTATGATAGCCACAAAAAAAAAAAAAAGAAGAAGAAGAAGAAGAAGAAGAAGAAGAAGCAAAACAGCAACAACAATGAGAGTAGGAGAAAGAAGTCAGAAGATTGTTAATGTCAAGCATCAAAGATCTTACATGATGTAGTTTTGAAAGCAGTATCTTTATGTTGGTTTCTTTGCCAGCTGACCACAACCGTACGCATTCATCCAATAGCTCCACTTCCATCTATAGTTTTTCATGAAAGAAAAAAAAAAACTAAGATAATCTAAGATATCTGGAGGAAGAGATGGAAAAGCTCCAACATCTTGCAGTCTTTTATTCTCAAGGCATGTCAATTAATACACTAAGGCATGTCAGACAAGCTTACATATTTTTCTGACTCTTGTTTTTCTTCTTCAGCTGTCCAATTTCTTTGTTCTTCTTCCTGAAAAAGAAGTAGAAGGGGAAGGAGCTGTTAACACATTGGCAATGCCATCACTTAACTAGTTTAAGACGTCTTCTATCACCAAGAAGGACTTAGACATGGCCAAACAAATGGTATTTACAAGTTTTTTACAGACTTTCCTCTTGTTAGAAAGGAGACAATTTACAAAGAACCAACAAGGTAAGAAATTCCCTTCTGATAACAAATGCTTACACCAGTGATAAGACATTTAAACTATGGAAGCCAGGTATTGCCCCCAACATAAATGTTAGCTGTCTTCACAGTTTCAAATGCAAGAAATACAGACATGATTACAATAAGAAGGGTTTCCTTCGCTTGGGGCCTCACAAACAGTCTCAGTTGATAAATTTCAAGTTTTTAGGGGCCGTCTTACTTATTTAAAGGTATTGACAATGCATGCACCGCAGTGATTCTTTTATAATGTCATAATATTTATTCATTATGCTCTCAGGAAACATTACTTTACCTCTGTCAATTGAATCATTCCGTGGCCATCGATTGGTTGATCTGAAAATTCACTTGGATTAGGCCTTCCTGCATAAATATTATATGAAAATTTTGTTATTTATCTTCTTGTTAGACTCCTAATTTATGTCAAGTTAAATGACCACATCACCTTCCATTTCAACAGGCTGCTCATTGTCACCTTGTCTCGTGCTCAAATCTTTCTCAGAACTCTGTGCTTGAAACTTCTCTTTGGCCCATGCAATTGCGTCGTCAACAGAAACGGTCTCACCGCAGGTTCCATCTCTATGGTAAGAGTTGATCTCAATGACGTAAGAGCTCATAACTTCATCATCTTCTTGTTCTAGGAATGCATGATCTTGAATCCCAGATTCAGGCTCAGGGTCCTGATGAAGTGAAGAGACAGCTGAGGAAGAGGAGTTGAGTTCTGCAGGATCATCTACAGATATTTTGACACTTCCATACGAATTTGGTTCAAGACTAATGGTTTCTGGGGATGAGACCTGCCTTCTGAATCCACCATAGGAGGTTCTGAAATTCTCGTGGTACTCATTTTCCATGAATTGGTTTTCAGTGTAAGAAGAGAGATTGCAAGGAAAAGCAGGATTCCCTTGTTTCTTGGGATGTTCTTCTGTCATCACAGTTGATGAGTTCCATCTAGAAGGGACACTGATTGGCCTGTAAAATCAAGTTATATATTCTTATCTTAAAGTCTTGATTGTTGGGATTCTGAATTAGAAAAATCATTCTATCAATTGTTCAATGAATTGCATTGGACAATGAAGTATTTGTACAAAGGTTGTCATAACCACAAGAGGTTATAACACGAGGCAAATTGCATATTAACTTCCTATTATCTTAAGCTTTTGAAACGATCGGTAATTTAACATAGTCTTAAGTAAGGATTATGGTCTCCAAAAAGTAATCGGCACATGACCACGCTAATAAAGTTAAGTCATTTAGTTTTCCCTTCCTTTTGACATGTAAAAAAAAAAAAAAAGAAGTAGAGATTATGAGTTCAAATCTAAATCCCTAATTCAATTAAATTAAAATATTTAACGTGTGGGTAATTACTAATCCAACAAAATCAATTTCCCGTTAAAATAAATAAACAAATATTCCCTTTATAACTACTATTAGTCTATACAATTATTTATTAAAATCATGAGTAATGTTATAAGGCTTTCCTAAAATCATTTCAAATGTGATGCGACTTTTAAAATTATCAATAGATAAAAAATTAATAAATTATATTTTAAATTCTATGATAATTTTAAAAGCCACATTTCATTTGGGATGATTAATACTTTAATAAGCATTACGATATTACTCTAAAATCATTTTTAGGCATTTCAGTAGGTGCTAGGACAAACACGTCATAATGTCCCATCCCGGCTTTTACTCCCGCGATTAGCGGGATCAAACGACATCGTACCATTATTCCGTTATTCCCTTCAATACCCTCTCGATTGTGTAAAAACAAGTAAAATATTGAAATTAAAAAGGACATAAACGTCAAATTAACGTGCGAAAGTAAAAGCATGGACGAGGTTATAGTACGGTACCTGAGCTTTGAAGCAAAGGAGGACAATGCCACGTCATCTCCGATCACCGGCCGGAGAGGGCTCAGCTCCTCCGAGCTCAGCGCCGAGGACGAGTTCGACTTTGCCTTCGACGTCGGCCGGGACCGGTCCCTCGACCGCCTCCGATCATCATCCGACCCAAAAATATCGCTATAGAACCCGTCGCTCCTCGCCGGAATCCTGAACGCCGGCAGGCTCCGACCACCTCTAGTCGCCGGGGTCACAAAATCCGGCTTCCTGAAAATCTCCTCGTAGAAGCCATTGGAATTGGAGAAGTCCCCTGAGAATTTACGCTGAAGAACGCTCCGCGGGGGCCCGCCGAAGACGTCGGCGAAGTCGTCGGCGTCGAGGGTCCCGGCGTGGCCGAAAAGGGATCGTCTGGACGAAGTATCCTCCACGGAACGGCGCCTGGGGAGGCTGGGCGCCATTCCCATGCGCATTCGCCACGAGTCATCCATAATAATGTCCGGCGCCGGAGGCCGGGGTTGAAGGTGACCGGAAAACACAGTGAAAGAAGAAGAATTGACGTGGGTTTTATATATATAGAGGCATGGAGAAAAAAGGAGCTTTGTGAAAAAGTAGTTAACTTTATCTTTTGGCTTTAAAAAGTTGGTAGGGTTTATGAGAATATATATGGACAAAGTGATAATGAATGAAATCTTGATGATGTTTTGGAATATCATCACACTAATTAAGCACACACACTTGCTTACCTGGAAAGACGATGTTTTTCGGTTCGGTTCAATGATGCCATAAATTAATGCTTTTGTTTTTGTTTTTGGTGGAGTGTAATAGTTTTGTGTAATCATTTTAACAGACACCTAGATGTTAAGTGCAACTTGTCTTTAACTGAAGTAGATATGTTGTTTAATTGTAATTGTATGTAAGTTAGCGGAAATTTGAAGTCATGGATATATATTTGATTGTAAAATTTTTATGATTGTATTTATGACTTTATAATCTCATCACATTTTATTATGATTTTACAGAGTTATATGTTTTGTATTGTAAAAGTTTTATGTTTTTGATATTTCATCAATAAAATTTACAAATTTTTGTTAAAAAAAAAAAATCAATTAATGCAAATTCCTATAATATAATAAGGACATAATTTTGTTTCAAACTGGATTAGAAGAAGTTTATCTGGTTTATAAAAATAATATGTGTCTTCTAAAAATTATATACTTATTGCATGCTATTTAAAAATCTTATATTTGTCAAGTGACGTCATTTTTATAAATTAAAGTTCAATAAATTTTTTGGGACCCATTTTGAAAGAAAAATTCACCATGATGGGGATAAAATGAAATAATAATAATAATAATAATAATAATAATGATTGATCTCAAAACTTTCGTACCAAAATAGCGTGTACGTTGGTGAGCCATCCAACTCTTGAAATGTGTAGTAGCCTAGTAAGGAAATAATAATGTTTTTTTTTTTTTTCAAAATAAGTTAAAAATGATGTCTCACAAGTTTTTTTATATTTAACTGATATTCTCATACAAATATTAACTTTTAGATTTATATGGTCTACTATTGACTTATATAAAGTTTACATAAGTTAATTTATAAGATGAGATGAGAAAAACATGAGAAATATATTAATGCCTACCATTTTGCTTTTAGAAAACAATATTTACATAAGATCAGGAGAATACGAAGAGAAACCATAACATTTCTCTTTTTTTATTAACAATGAGAAATATTACGATTTCTCCAAGTATTTTCTTCATCTTACATAGATATTGTTTTTTTTTTTTTAAAAAAAAATATTAAAAAAACTTATCTCACTAGTCCCTCATATTTTTTTTAGAAAACAATATCTACATAGAATGAAAAGAACATGAAAGAAACTGTAGTATTCTTCTTCAAATATGTATGTGAAAATCACACATTCTAAAAATAGATATCACCTTATTAATTAGATTGAGAAATTACATTTTTATCTTATAATGCTAATACGATATTATCAATCAACCATTAGATCAATAATCAATTTTTGTTAAAAAAAAAAGAAAGAAAAAAAGTTAGAAATTATATTTTTATCATGCAACTATCTCATAATGCTGAGCTAAAGTTAACTATTGAATCGGTCATTATTAAAAAATGTTAAAATTCAATAGTTAATTGAGACTATTACGTCAATAATGTGAAATAATTGGAAGATCAAAATATAACATATAACATTATTTTAAAAAATTAATAATTAATTGAGACTATTAAATCAATATAATGATATAAAAATATAGTATTAAATGGACGGCCGGAGGGCGGCTACGTTATTGTCGACAAGCAGTAAAAGGACAGCCATTTTCTTGTCCTCTGAGCATCTTCTTATTAACAGTGGGCCTTTTGGCCAATTTCTTTTTGTCCATTCTGGTTTGTATTCTTGTTGTTAAGGGTTCTCACGTCTCAGTACTTCTGACCCTTGTTGTTCTTTGCATGTTTTCTTTCATATATGTTTTTATTCTTCTTTTTCACGGGATTAAGGTTAAAAATTATATTTTTATTTTATAAAATTAAGGTCACAATCCCATGAGAGCAACTAGAGTAGCTCTCTACCTGCTAGAAATCAGTAATAGGAGGAGCCTATAAGTCCAGTTAAATTATAGGCCGACCTGATCCAACTCCATCAAAACATTAATAAAATTCAAGGTGATTTATACACTAATTAAGCATATTGAAGATTCATGTTGCAAGAGTCGAGACCATATCCTGATATTTATCTGACCACATGAAATTAAGTTAGGCCACTGCTCATCTCTCTTCAAGGCTTCTCTCGTAACTTTTTCCCGTATTTGATTAAAAAACCTCGCTTCAAAGCTCGCCGTTTCAATCCAATAACCTCTTTCTTTTAACTGAAGTGAAGTTTTGTTTGGGTGCTGCTGAAATACATTTGCAAACCTTTTAAAACCCAGTTTTGGGTTTCAGTTACTTACACGTGTAATAAGATTTTGTTTGAATTCATCTAGAATAACTAGTTGTTCAATCCTGGCCGCCTGATTTAACTTCATTTTTTGGTTGATGGAATCGAACTGCCAGCAAGATGAGCTCACAATTGAGTGCGAAGAATGGGGTAATTGCTCGAGACGCGTTTTGACCCTTGGATTCAATCACGGTCGTTTGAGGTAGGCTTCACTTTTTACCGCTTAGCGTGAACAGGCTCAACTTTTTCATGGGCTTTACACATTCCTTCTTACACACATAAGGACAAAATAATCTGAGCCATTGGATCTATTATAACGCAAATCATGATGGTAAAAAAAAAAAAAAAATTGTCCAATCATTGGCTTACCTTGAATCCACTCTTATCTAAACCTAAATTCAGAAATTTGTTTCGCCGACAATGAAATTATTTTTAATTTCAGCTGAAAGTAATTTTTGGCGTTTGAATCGTACCAAAAATGAACTATAACATTCACTGTCTAATGACTTTTGACGGTGGCATCCACTTTCTGGTGACTTTTAGTAGTAGTGGCGGAGAACGACCTGCGACATAAAATGTGTTACAACTACAAGGAGGTCGAATATTTGGGTTAAAAAAGAGAAACTCAAACTTGAAAAGAAAAAAAAAAAATCATTTACATAGTTTAAATGATGCTTTTCTGATCAACTTTTTATTTGGTTAACAAGATTTTCTGTGTACTAAATACCAAAAAATAATAATAAAAAATCTAAAAAAGGGCCTTTTGTCGAAACAAACATAGCCTTATTTTTGGGCTATGAAATCAACTTTTAGACAACTCTCCAAACACTTCTTCAAATTCTATTTTCTCTTTTCAAAATTATCTAAACATAATTTTTGTAGTTTTTCTTTTTATTATTTTTTAGAATTATGAAAACAAAAGGAAAAAAAGGTTGAAAAACGAATACAACGTAAATAATACGACTCCAAACAACTAAACAAGCAATCCTTCATATTTATTAAATAAATTATGAGAAAATTACACTTATCTCCTCAATCTACCATCATATTTCTAATATATTCGCCAATTTACCATTAATTGGAGTTATAATAATATCTCCTCTTTTGCGACAGAAAATGAGTAAAATACCATGCATAAGATTCGAGAAAAAAAAGGCAAAAAATTAAGAAAAAGGCAAGATTGATAAAAATATTGTAAAAATAAAAAGTTAAAAATCATTACAATAAAACGATAGATTGAAGAGAGTAAATATAATTTCCCTTAAATGAAGTTAATCTTCTTCAAGCATGACTAATCATTTATAATCTTTTCAAACATTGTTGTGTCTTAATTATAACTGGTTATTTATGCGGAACAGAATCCTCTCCAGTTCATTTGAATTGATAATATCCCGTTAGTTATAATTTAGTCGTATTTTTATCTTTTCACTTTTTAAGTTGACTAAAATACTTCTTTCACTATAACTAACTGAATATTATCTCGTTCATTTGAACTAGAGATGATCCTAATTCATTTATGCTACTTCTATCACCTATATGTATAGGGATATATGGCAACACCTCATCATTATTATTTTTTTTAAAATATATATTAAAAAGGTTTGGTCATTATATTGGAATATTATCGTAAGTGGCTGGTACATGTGAAAATAAAAGAAATAATAAATATAAATAGCTGTAAATGAAAAAGGTGAGGGAAAGGATGGTTGATAGGTGAAAAGGGGACAATGCATGCATGCCCTAAAAAGCTCTCTACTTTCCAACGGAGATATCATCATCAAATCAATCCTTTAATTAGAGAGTGCCATTAATCCACAGCCTTGCAAAAAGATAAGATTTTGAGGTGCAATTGTTAAAGCAAAAAGAGAAATCATGGTGCCCTAAGATCCTATCACCAATGACACAATTTAAGGTTTTTTTTATAGGAAGATCACTAATTTCTTAATCTCAAGGACCAACAAATTCTGGTCTGCTTGTTTACTAAGCAATGTGGTCCTAGCTAATTAATGACAACCTCTACTACTGCACAATGTGTTGATCGAGGAAGGGGAACATGATAACTAAAAGAAGTTGATTAAGTGAAGGATAATCATTAATCAAGCTTGTTCATTAAAATATAAGGAATGTTACTCTTCATGTCCAATTGATTGATATACCTTGTTTTAAGTGGCTTTATTTTGTTTGTTTACTTTTTTTTCTTTTTTATTTTTCTTTTTTGGGTTTTATTGGCCGGCATGAAAAGCCACTTAAAACAACTTACATTTGCTAGTTTGAAATGAGCGTGAAGAATACCATTACTCTTAAAATATTATCTTTTTACCAGTTTAAAGAGTCGGGTCTAACTTGAGCTTGATCAATGATATTCTTGATTGAATATACAAGGTTACATACCATTTTGATCCATATGGTCCTAAAGTTTATTAAAATGCTACCCGGGTTTTTGAAAGTCTCAATTTCTACTTATGCATGTGGCCAGATCTCCACCTATAAAGTTGTGCCACGTGCATGTACACCTAACCAAATTAGAGTTTCCATATTGACTTCACTTGTCACGTCATGTCATACCAAACCACACTAGCATTTTGGTAGAACTAGCTTAAACAAAGGTTTCATCCCCAACCATATCGACTGTCGTTATCTTGTTGGGATTTTTTTTTTTTTTTTTTTTTTTCTTGGGATTATATATCAAAGATACTACGGAAAAATTACAAGAATAGCATCAAGAAAGCATAACATCGGATTATACAAATAAAATTAAAAAAATTAAAAAAAAATTGCGAGAGAAGCTACTCACATTGCATAGGTCAGCTACTCCAAAGAGAAGGGGCAGATTTGAATTCTTTTTCTCTAATCTCAAAGCACTAGTGTATATATATATATATAGGGTTTTGAGGCCTCTAAACATTCTCATGAATTATGATTAAGAGACCAAGAATGTGGGTTCTAATGCCTACACAAGTTTCCTTTAGATAGCTAGACGCATGTCTTCGATCTAGAAGTAGTATTAGGTTTTTTTTTTTTGTTAAAGTAGAACTTTGAAAACTTAGCCACCACACACACTACATACACGCCATAGGGTTATTCTCTTGTGTAAATTAGGTCAACCCCAATGTGAATAATGATCAGCTTGAAGAAGGACCTAGAGAGAAAATAAAACTGACTCCAATAGTCACCTCATGATGTGGCCTAAACGTTGTAGTAACCAAATTAAATATCTTCTTAAAAGAAAAAGATCATAGAGGGCATTAAAGTGATGGACGTATGCCTAAACACATGGAAGGGGACAACATGCATGCATATAGGATAGGAAGATAATAATGATTTGGTTGATGTAGAGCATGGAAGGAAAAAGGGATCATACGAGACATGACAACCAAAACAAATGAGAAGAAATTAAAAAATTTGAAGTCTCAAAAACCCTAGAGACTTTGAGTTATATGTTTATACCTTGCAAATTTGTTGTTTTGTATAATCCGATCATATGTTTTCTTTAAGATTTTTCTTTGAAATCTTCGGTTGTATCTCGTGTTATTAAGTTGAATAATTCTACAAGTCTTTCTTTGTGTCCTTCTAAAAATGAGGTGACTTTTAAAATTATCATTTAATCAAAATCTAATTGTGATCAATCATAAGCTCAATGGACACAAAAATAACTTCTAGCATTACTGTCACATACATGTTCCCAACAAAATTAAGTTCAGGAAACTATGTTTGCTTGATCTTCTAACCATTATTCTTCTTATGATGTTTTCTCAATATTTTAATTTTTGTAATGTCTCCCCAATTTATTATTGTAATTACAATGTTCCACTTCCGTGACTCAATAATAAATACATAAATAAAAAATGATAAGTCATTTCTTGAATCTTATAGAAAATATTTTTATCACTTTAAATTGCAAAGGAAAATATTGCAACCCCAATAGTAAATCGGAAAAGACATTACAAAAATTAAAATATGGGAAAGAAAGGAAAATGTAATTAACCCTTAAGTTGATACGTATCAAGATTTTTTTTTTTTATTCTAATTATTTGAAAGTGATAGGTTTTTTTTTTGGTGAAAATAGTGAACAAATGTTAAACAGAATGATAAATTGATAATTAAATTCCCATGGCTTCTTGTCCATTTCTCCTAGCTAAAAGCATTTATGAAAATATGACTCCCATAATATAATGTATTAAAGTTTTTTTTTTAATCGTGCATACTTGTATTATATATGTTGTATATTGCACGTTATAACTCACTAACAATGATTACATCCATCTGTTTACCCTTCCACAACTATGATTACATCCTTCAAGTGCCTGTCCACCTTTTTCACCTTCTTTTTTTTTTTTTTTTCTTCTTTTTTGGAGCAAAAGGGTAGGTCAATTTTGGCTATCCTACCTAGGCGTGACCATAATAACACCTATCCGTTGAGAGCTGCATATGAGGGACCTAGACGGTGAGAGCTGCAGGTGCTCCTTCAAGTTCAACTAAGCTATAACCTGACCCAATCCCACCAGGACATCAATAAAAATCTAAGATAACTAATACTAATAAGGTATATGTGGAATTTTCATTATGGAGATTCGAACCGATGTCCTGACCAGTTACAAACTTCCTTAGGCCATTAAACCACCATCCTTGATGGTTTTTCTGATTTTGTATGCAAAATAAAACTAAAAGTACCTTATACTGCTTAGGTAACTCAGCTGGTCAAGAGGCAAGTAACTCGACCAATTGAGTGTTTGCAATTTAAGGAAGGAAAGTCTTCAATGAGATATTTGGGAGTTTTATTTTTTTATTTTTTATTTATCAAGAAAGATTATAACTCATGATTTAATCCATTAATAGAAAAAATCACAGCTAATTAAAATTAAATTTTGGTTCTGCAAAAGGTTGTCCTTTTCAGTAAAGGCTGCAGCCACTACTCGATCTCTTCTGTATTGTATAGTATTCAGGTCTATTAATCTAAGATTTTTATACTTCCTTCCTAATTAGAAAGGTTATTAGATCGATCAGTAGAGCAGAAATTGAAGAGATTTTTTGATGTCTTGAAATGATTCATCAGCTGCTAAAGTAAAAGCGATTTGGGAGGTTGTTTGTGTACCTATGAAGGAAGGAGGATTATGGTCCGTTTAGGATTGTGATTTTAATAAGTGTGATTTTAAAAATTGTGTTTTTGAAATCGCTATTTTTAAAATCGCAAAGGTATTTGGTAAAACATATTAAAAAATATTTTTTTTATCAAATATTTGTTATTTGAAATTGTAATTTTTTATTTAAATTCGCGCATTTTCAAATAAGCACCCCATAGTGTGCTTATAGAAATCGCAGATTTTTTCTCTATTTTAAATTAAATGGTTTTTAAATCACAATGCCAAACACTTACATCTTGCAATATTTAAAAAAAATACAAATTATTCTTGTAAAATTGCAATTCCAAATGCACCCTTAGGCCTTGTTGAGGAGTGAAACAAGGCAAGCATCATGGATTATTTGTGCTAAAGTTGAGTCACTATGGGTGGCTTGGGTTAAGGAGAACCTATTAAAGGGAAGGTCTCTAATCTGCTAAAATTCCACAAAATTGTTCTTGGGGATGGAGGAAAATATTAAAGCTACAAGATGCAACAGGCCTTTTATTAAATTTGCAGTGGGAGAAGATGGAGAAAACATTTATCTTTTGTTAGAATATTGGTGACACCCTAATAGAATTCTCTAGACAAAAAGTATGGTCATAGGGTTATCTATGATGCTGGATGTGGTGTTAGAGCTGAACCATCAAATGTTTTAAAAGAAAAGATGTGGCAGCCAACAAGATATTCAATGCAAATTGTTACTTACTGTTGAGATTTGTGTTGCAGATAAGTCTATATTTGGGTTATTTCTAAATCTGGAATCTATTCTAGTTCAGAAACTTTGAATTCTAATAGAACTAAACATCCAGAAGCGAATTGGTGGAGACTGCTCTGGTTCCCCTCTAGCAAACCTCTACATGCATTCATATATATACTGTGGCTTGCAGCACTTAAGAATAGGTTAATTATTACTAGAGATAGGCTGCTGAATGTATGCATTTTGCAGAAGTTGTAGTTAGAGTAGAAATCATTTGTTTTTTGAATGTGGATTCAACAAAAAACTTTATTGCAATAGAGAGATTCAAGAAGATGCTGAGAACTTACCAGCTATAACATTCTATAAATAGTAGGCTTAAAGTCAACTGATTTTGTATTAGCTAAGGTGGTTAGTTTCAACTGTAAAAAGTAGTTGATGTAGTCTGTAATTTCTTATCTCAATCACGTGGAGTGTTTTGTACTTTTTCTTTTTTTTAATAGTAAAAGTTATCTCATTCATAAAGTGTTGTTTGAATTGTTCTGTCAGTAGCATTGGTTGTTTGCTCTTGTTAATGCCAAGGTGCAGCTTTTCGAACCTTCTTTTTTTTTTTAAATTTTTAAATTTTGGTAATTATCCTTTCCCACATAAATTATAACGCGATTATCATTTTTTCCTATGAATTACAAACTTTACATTACACCACCCATAAACTACCATTTTGTTATCAAAATCCTTATTCCGTTAGTCAAGGCCATTAAGTCGAACGATCAACTGTAATATTTACTATACTATTCATGACACTGTTCACAATTGACAGCACTATTTACGACACTATTCACAAGTATTGTTTATTAACTTAACGACTTTGATTGATGGAAGGAGGGTTTTGGTAATGAAATGGTAGTTCATAGGGGGTGTGATGTAAAGTTGGTAGTTCATGGGGGGAAATAATAATCGCATGGTAGTTCATGGGGGAGAAATAATAATCGCATGGTAGTTTATGGGGGAAAATGATAATTTTCCTTCTTTTTTTCTTCAGTTGTATTCACTAGAAACAACATGATCTTTTGGGCATTCTTGGCCTCTCTCAATTTTAAAAATTAGCTCAAGAGATGAGATTTTTTTTCACACTTATAAATTGATTACCAACTTTTCTACAACCGATTTAAGATAACCCCAATAATCTCTCCCTCATTCATGGAGCCTTGGGTTTGAGCAGAAACAACCTATTTTTCTTGTAGACTGTTGAGCCGAGACCTATTGGTTGAACCTGAGCTCTGATACTAGTGTTGTGTATTTGGGTGGTCTTGAACCTCTCTCAACTCTAAAAGTTAGCTTAAGAGAGATAAGGCTTTTCCTTGTACTTATAAACTAACCATCAACCCATTTCACAACCAATGTAGAATAATCATAACAATTCCAAATGGCACCATGTGATTGCTTGTTTTAGCTGCTATGGTAAAATGAAAATCCAAATTCCAGTATATATATGCCCAACAAAAACAGGCTTCCATATATACAAGAATATTTGGTTACAAAGTTTCAGACAGGATTCCTACAAGGGAAGGAAAATACAAATACATCAAAATTAGACAAAGATTACGTATGTTGGGAAGAGTTTCACTAGAATTTATAAATAAGAGTGAATATAAATGATGATAACAAGCAACAACAGTGGAATCATTGGCAGTTGATGGGTCGGCCATGAAGCAGACAAGTAAGAAGGTTCCATATGGTGTCTTTGAACAATAAAACCCTCTTTGTTATCTCTTTCGATCCAAAAGCAAAACAAAAAGGGCAAAGCCCCGCCACTCTCTCATAACCATTGGCATTAGCTAGCCCTACACCCTTTTCATTTCTCTTTTTCATCTCTGCAGATTGTGCTTGTTCCTTTCACTACAAGATGCCGTGAATTAGTTGTAAACAACAAAGCAGCTTTCCTTATCATAAAAGTGACATAACATGACTACTTGAACTATAATGCACGACTGAAAATTTGGTGGGAGGAAGATAGATACATTAATCATTAATGTCAATCTCTTTCGTAGGCGCAAAGCATTAAACCTAACCCTAACGGGCTGGGGCGTTACAGAAGCTCTGATACCTTCCTATCACTAAAGTTCTGAACCCCAAGCTTGTCTAGCTAGAGATCCATGTCCCTATCTTGCTATAACAACCACTTAGTACTTGGCCAGACATCAAAAAGTATTGTTGTCCCTCTTTTATTGAGGAACCACATAGTGAAAGTTAAAATAAAAATAAAAATAAAAAAACGTATGAACATATATTTTCCACCTGTAACGAATGGACCAACATATTGATTTCAGATGGACAATAATGGAGGATGGTCGAATAAAGCTGTCAAATAAAAGGAAGGACACCAAGCTGGTCAAACGAAAGGGTGGGGGTTGCCCCCTAGCAGTACTTGCTGTGCTTACCAGGAGCCACAGTTGTAACAAATTAGTTGGATTAGAAATCTCTTATGGCTCAAGAGGTGGGCCTTAGCATGCCCCCGCTAGCAGGCATGATAATCGTCGCTTAGAATCACCGGGATTAGTGTAACACTTCTAGCGCTTTCTCTGAGTCGTTACAATAGGCCTATACCTTAATAATTCACTCATTAAGAGCCAACATCGAAGCCGCAATCCAATTTGCTTGTTTTTGTAACCTCTGCCAACTCAACTAATCAAATTTACACTCCACATGCTAGAGGAGGAAATCTCCTCTAGGTGGGAGTCACTCAAACCCTAAGAGGAGCTCAGGTGAATCTCAGATGTATGCAATTTAACCCTTCGCAAAACTATGCCAAAAATCAAAATATCATTTCGCTATACGTTTGCTAACTTCGGCCTCAGAGTACTGGCTTCACTCGAACCCATCAGTGAACCCTTCTAACCATTTCCCTTTCTTACAAAGTTCCTCCCTAGAAGGCGGTCTTAAGGTCATTGTAGGTCATTGCGCGCACCAACATTAATGATGTGGGACAAGGTATAAGAACAGTTAACGTACATTGGTTGAACCAAGGACACTCACTCAGAACAATGAGTGGCATGGAGTACTGTTTCCATGTCAAACCTTTAGCCACAAGGCCCACAATCTGTCTATTAAACCGTGCACAAAAAACACCCAGAGGAGATCAACTTACTGAAACGTTTGAGGGAAAAATCATGGCAAACGTAGCGAAGGATTCTTGCCTCTTAAGAGTATATGGGTAAAGATGGTGGAGTTGCATGAATTCATTAGTGATTTGGCTATTGATATATAACAAGAAAAAGAACTCTTCTTCTTCTTTTTTTAATCAAAGCGAGAGATGGGAAAAAAAGAAAAGAAAAAGAACTCTTCGTATCATAAAAGATGAAGATGAATAGGAGGGCCCTCTAACGACAAATGAGAAAGATTTCAAGATATTTTTTTGGGCCAGAAAATGATGCTCACACTCACTCTCAAAGCCTTTTTTTTTTTTGACGTGGCACTAAAAGTTACCATCGATTAGACCAATTCAAACTAGAGATACAGTTGAATATAAAGACAAGGGAGATATTGTTAAAGATAAATACAATAAAGATAAACATCAAGTAGAATACTCACAATAGGACTCTAGTTCTCATCTTGAGTTTAAGTTAGAATTGTTTTGTATCTAAATTGATTATATATATACAACATTGCTGTACCGGTTGGAGTAAGCAGCATTATAGAAATGTACTTCTTATACCATTAAATCCAAAATTTGATAGTGGTTCATCCAAAATTTAATGGTGATTTTTAGTAACATGTCAAGAAGTATACATTTGGAATAATAGGGGAGTGAGAGTGTGTGTAACATTTCTCTTCTTGGGCCAAACCAAATATCAAACAAGCTCTTGTAACTGTATTATAGTTCTTTCTCAAAATAGCAAGTGAAGCCTCAGAATTCTGGGCCTATATACTGTTCTTCAATAACTTCCAGAGCCTAAGTTCTCGTGGTACAACGGGAGAATCCTTTGCTTTACTACTGGCTAACTTACTAGGCAATCAATATGCTTATTGGAGGTATTGCACCTGAAAAAATGTAAAAATTGCGAGTCAGAAGAATAACTTCCAGAGCTAAAAACTTTCCTACACTAGGAAAACTAGAACTCGATCACAAGCTGATCAAAGCCAAGGATGGGCTGTAAGAGAGTCAGGCCACAAAGGTACCCTCAAATGCTTGGAGATTATGGAGGTCAAACTGCCGTAGTTTGAAAAAACAGCTCCCACTTCTCATGCTGCACCTGCAAAACCAGATTTTGAGGTGATGAAGGAAATAGTAGCAAGAGAAGAAGGGATAACTGGAGAAAAAGATGGTCCCGTTTTTAAGTAGCACACATCAAACATGATCATGGTTCTAAGACTTCTGAAGAAGGAGAATACTGTTCATTTTCCCATGTCAGCAATCACTTATGAAAGGGTGATGACTTATGATGCTTTACACACTGTTAGAGTAATCAATTCTCCATAACTAAAAAGTTTTATCAAAAATCAAAATAAAATGAAAGATAGCTATTACCCTACTGCAAGTGGACTACCAACAAATCAATTTCTCAAAAATAAAATAAAATCATTAGAGCCTATGGTGCTTCTGCTCCTTGCGGATGCTTCTTAACTTCTATGATCGTGGTTTTTAATGTGACATTTAATTTGAAACAGTATGAATTCTTTTTTTTTTTTTACATGTCCGCACAAAAGGGGGGAAGGGGACTCAAACTAGTGACCTCCACTTTATTAGGCGTAGTCTCAGCCGACTGAACTACCTCTTGGGGACAAAAAACAGTACAAATTCTACTTCACCCCTTTTGCCATGTTTTCTAGAGAGGAAGAGAAAAGAAGGTGATGATGACGACAATGTTAACCACACATCTAATTTCTTAATATTAATTTTAAGCTAACCCTTATTCTTCTTTTTATGATAACACTAATTTATATACAAGGCAATAATCTCAAGGGATAGCTAAATCGGTTGGAGACCATAACTTATGAAGTGGATGTTAATAGTTTCAATAATGCCTGTTTGTCACAATATTTTCATGGCAGGTTTCTCATAATTTCCCCTTTTTAACCTTACCAAAATAAAAAGACCCTTGGGAGTAAGTTCCAACCACAGATTCACCCTAGGCACATTAATTAAAGAACAATCACTTTAACTCATTGGAATTGTCGTAGCCCACCCAAAAAGGGGGAGGAGAGAGAGAGAGAAGGCAAAAAGAGAAACAAGTGCAATAAAAAACTCTTCATTTAGAAGCTAAAACCACTTGTGGAACAACATAACATAGAAAGACCATCCAGAATCACTGTCAGCAACTGTTAGCAAATAAAAGGATAATCATATTAACAATGGGTAAAAACATCCATTGAAAAATTCAAATGACAGAGAAAAACAATAGTAAGTTCTATGGGAGGAGGCAGGAGGACCATCTCTCTAATATTAGCAGACAAACGGGTGAGCTACCCTACAAATTTTAGTTATCTAAACCACTTGAGAGTAATAACTGACTACGCATGTCAAAGATTTTTTGTTACAAGAAAAGCGAACACATCACGGACTTAGCATGAAATATCTGACTCACTAGGTAACTTAATTGGTCACATGAAGATGGAAGAATATGGACTTACCATGATAAAAGCAATTGATGATAGCAGCAAATAATGATGATGGAAGAAGTCAAATCTATACTCCCACTAGCTTCCCAAATCCTTTTGACACTCAGATAAAATATGTCCACGCTCAACAAAACTTATCATCAGCTTATCTGCCTCCTCTGATTTACTTTCTAACATCAGTCTTTTACACACCTTCTCACATAACTTCAAATCAGGAATCAGATTCCGAGAGAACATTCGACAGGCTACCTTATATGCCGACAAGGGAATCCCTTTGTTCAAATAACTCTCCATAAGTATGTGACATGTTTTAGCATCAATTCTTGAAGCTGTTCTCAACACATTACCCAAGAGTTTATCAGCCTCCTCAAGGTTTCCAAAACTACAAAGCTTTTCAATAACTTGATTATACACTGTTCTGCATGACTGTCTTAAAAGCATTTTTTCTAATACTTTTAACAAATCTTCTACCCTACCCATCTGACAAAACCGGTGAATAACTGTTCTGTATGTAACAGGAGTAGGATCCACACCTTTCTTCAACATCTTCATTGTAAGTTCAGTTGCTTCTTCTATTCTACCTTTCTTCCCCAATGCATCAATCAATGTAGTATACGTGAATGCATCAGGGTGTTTGTTACTCAGATACATGTCATCAAGCAATGACAGAGCAGCCTCCAAGTCATCCTTCTTACAAAATCCATGAATTAAAGTGGTAAAGTTTACATTAACAGCACATCCTTGTTCAGACACTCCTCCATGAACTTTTAGCCTCGTGCATTTTCCCCTCTTGGCAGAGGGACTGAATTAGTAAGTTAATATCAACTGGGGTTGGAAGAAAGCCCTTTGTTAGCATCTCCCTTACCAAAGCAATGGCCTCAGACAATTTCCCTTCCCTACGCAGGCCATGCATCACAACACCATAAGTGATTGCACTAGGAGTCCACCACTCTTCCTCACTCGTGTTGATCATCTCTCTAGCTTCTGAGGACTTTCCACACTGACAAATCCCATGTAACAAGGCTGTATATGATACAGTGTTTGGTTTGCAACCATGCTTGTACATCTGCTGAAGCATCCTTTTAGCTTGATCCACCTTTCCTACAAGACAAAACCCATTAAGAACAGCAGTATAAGTCACAACATCAGGAATGCAACCCTTTCTGAACATTTCGTTTACTAATTCTTTTGCTATGTCAATCTTCCCTGCCTTACAAAATGAGTGAACTATTGCACTATACCCGACCTTATCCACAGAAAAATGCCTCTCCTCTGCTTCCCTTAAGAATTCCAAAGCCTCATCTCCATGACCATGCTTGCAGAACACATGAATAAGAGTATTGTAGGTAACCTGGTCTGGCATCAATTTACTGTTCTTCACCATCTTCTTCATCAATTCCCTCACTTCTTTAACCCTTTTCTCCTTACAGAGAAATCCCATCACTGTATAGTAGCTAACTTTATCTGGGTGGCATCCCTTTAGTGGCATTTCATCGATCAGTTCCATGGCATCTTCAATGCGATGTACATCACAATACCCCTTGATCAAGCAGTTATAAGTGACAACATTAGGTGTCATTTCAACAAGTTGCATCCGAGCCAGGAACCTCAATGCCTTTTCCAGATGATTTGCCCTCACCAAAACATTGATCGCAGTATTACATATCGATAAATTGAGTTCTACTCCTGCTCTTTGCATCAAGGTTAACAGCTGCATTGCATTCCTTAACTTGCCTGCCCGACTATACGACACCATCACATAACCAAAAGCTTCAGGCCGGCGCTCTATACCCCTGCGCGCCATGAGCCGAAGAACACGTCTAGCACCCTGACACAATTTAGTTTTACTAAGAACCTCAAGCATCGTATAGTACACGACCGGGTCATGCTTGTACCTCCACTGCCGATCAGCCCAATAGAAGAATTTCAAAGCAACTCGTTCATCCGTCTGAGACCACAAAACAGCACAAACTTGCCGAGGCTTGAGGCTTCTGAGTAAGTGCCTCAACTCCCCTTCAAGCTTTGGGTTCCAATTCGAGCTGAGTTCAATTAATCTACAGATCTCTCTCACCAAAGGGTGTCTTTTTTCATCCTCATCAGCCTCATCTCTTCTAACATCTTCTCTTTGTTCACGATTCCTATTAAACGAATTCAAAACCATAAAATCATCATCATTATCATCCTCTCCTTCTCCTTCTTCTACTTCATCGTCATCATCCTTATCCTCAAGCTCTTTAACTTCATCAAAATTAACAAAGTTAGAGTCTTGCTGACTCCCAGAAACCCTGGAACCCATTTGCCTAAATCTGCCATACCCATCACCACGATCATCACTTTCACCTATTCCCCCACCATAACCCCTAGTACCAGTGCTTGAACGAGAACTAGCAAGTGAGCTTCTTGAAGAAAATGAAGAATAATATGCACCAGGTCTAATAAAGGGTAATGGGTTTGCAAAGAAATGGCTTCTGCGTGTAGAAATTACCTCTTGCGCGGTGAATTCACCATTAATGCCACAAATACATGTACGAAACTCTAAGAAAGCAATGAACTTGTGAGGTTTGGCTAAAGCTTTTCGAACTCTAATGTAGGAATTGAAGTTATATAGCATCTCAGAACTCTAGATGAAAAAATCACAAAAATGGCGACAAAATGAGATTTTATAATCTGAAATAACAATGCAAGAAAGAGAAGCAAGTTGTTTGCCTGGCTCTGGCAGCTTTTGGTTTATTTTGTCACTTTCCGCATACCCACATGTATATATGTTCATACACGAAGGGGAAGAATCTGAAATGGGTTTTGTGAGTTTTTCCTGATTGACGACTCCAGCCTTTTGTTGCAATGATTTAAGTCGTTTCCAGTAAACTTAGTTTTTGAGATGGTCTTTCTTTTTGGTCATTTGTTGGAAGACAGGAAGACGGAGCGGAGAAGTCCCAAGAGGCAGTTCAATTGTGTGTGAATCCTCCTTATGAAACAGAGGTCACGAGTTCGAATCTCTCTTTCCCCTTAATCTTGTGTAAACATGTCAAAAAAAAGAAAAAAAAGAAAGAAGAGCGGAGAAGAAGAGGAGAATTGGGAGCAACTGCAAGGGAGGTCATCACAATTTGATGACGTGGCTTATTTTTAAGCCTTTGATTTTCGTAACGCAATCCTAACCATTAACTGACTCCTCTCCAGTTAAAGTAGAACAGTCCAATATAAACCAAAGCATCCAGTTGATGACCAGGATCTCTTCTTAGAGATCTTAAGGTCATCTATAAAACATTTGTCTAATTTAAAAAATAATAATAATTTATTATTTTACTTTTAAAAATAAATAAATAAAAAAACAAAATAATAAAAAATTTAAAACAAAATATTAAAAAAGTAAGGGGTGGCGCCACGACCCCCCAAATGTATCTGCAGAAATCGTTGCATGTGAGCTTCACGTGACACTGAGGCATTTTTTCCTTGCAAATTTATTCATATGTTAAATTGAAATACACCGTATTAAAATTATTATGCCCTTATAATTAATTAATTTGTTTTGTTTTCACATTAATTAATTAATATAGACAGTTTTTTGTAGTGTTTTCACGTTAAGAAGCTTAAAATTAGCTAGAAGTACTACTTTTAACAATGAAGATCAAAATAAAAAACTGTGAAAAGTGAGAAATATTGATTTGAGCTGAAACCTAAGTAAGTAACCTCAATAACATTTTTGATGATGTGAAATATACAGATTAACTCATTCAAACTCATTCAAATTCAACAATGTCAGGGAATGAGCACTTGGAAATGTATATAGCATTTAAAAAAAGCACCCTAAGGATCGGTTCAAGTGATAAAGAACTTTGTTTTGGTGATATTCTCATCAAGTCTAAGATTTAAATCTCCTTGAGTACAAACAATTTATTGGAACCGGTTCACTAATAAAGTAGCAATATTACCCAACCCATGAGAGGGAGGCGTTTTGCATATGTCCAAGATTTATCCTACAATAATAATTACATGAAGTAATCCTAAAGGTTTCTCGTTAAAAAAAAATAAAAATAAAAAATAAAAAGTCCTTGAGAGTAAGTTTCACCCACATGTCTACCCTAGGCACATTAATTAAAGAACAATCACTCTTACTCATTGGAATTGCTGCAGCTGCCCTTGGCCTATTAAAACAAAAACCAAAAAAAACAAAAGAGAGATAATTGCTTCAATTGACCTTAAAGCAAATGATGAACGGAACAACAGAGGTAGTTTTGTATTTAGTTTGTCATTATCTTTGTGTATTCTAAGCTTTCTATGGAATTCAACTTAGTTCTTCGTTTAGGAATTCATATAATGAGGAACATAGATACTATAATCAAGTAATGAACAACATAACTGGGGAAAACAATAGCAGATACTCTTTTATCACAAACAGCTTTTAAATAATTGGTTGAATTTAAAGCTAAAGTGAAAAAGAGACAAATATGAACATTGTTAAGAATCTTCAATAACCAGCTTAAAAATCATGTTCTTCCAAAGTGCCAAGGACAAACCAAAAAAAGAAACAAACACTAACGGGTACACACACAGAAAGTTTGATAACAGGAAATAACATCAACCCTTCTGTATTCACAATACTAAGAGAAACATGTGCAGTAAAACTCTTCATTTAGAAGCTAAAACTACATGTGGAGAGCCACACATAAAGACCAACCAGTTAAACTATCAGTAAGTTTTAGTAAATAAAAGATAATCATATTAACAATGGGTCAAAACATCCATTGAACAAGTCAAATGACATAGAAAAATACTAGTAATTTTCAATGGGAGGAGGCAAGATGACCATATCTATAATATTAACATTCAAACTGATGAGCTACCAACAAATGTTAGTTCTCTGAACCTCTTGAGAGCAACAACTGATCACACGTCCAAGATTTCTTGTTACAAGAAAAGAGAACACATCATGGACTTAGCATGAAATATCGGACTCACTATGTGACTTAATTGGTCAAATGATGATGGAAAAGTCAGATCTATACTCCCACTAGCTTCCCAAATTCTCTTGACACTCAGATAAAATATGTCATAAGCTTATTCGCCTCCTCTGATTTCCCTTCTAACATCAGCCTTTTACTCACCTTCTCACATAATTTCATGTCAGGAATTAGATTTTGGTTGAACATACGACTGGCCACCTTATATGACGATAAAGGAATCCCTTTGTTCAAATAACTCTCCATAAGTATGTGACATGTTTTAGAATCAATTCTTGAAGCTGTTCTCAACACATTACCCAAGAGTTTATCAGCCTCCTCAAGATTTCCAAAACTACAAAGCTTTTCAATAACTTGATTATAGACTGTTCTACATGACTGTCTTGAAAGCATTTTCTCTAATAATTTTAACAAATCTTCCACCCTACCCATCTGACAATACCGGTGGATAACTGCTCTGTATGTAACATGAGTAGGATCCACACCCTTCTTCAACATCTTCATTGTAAGTTCAGTTGCTTCTTCTATTCTACCTTTCTTCCCCAATGCATCAATCAATGTAGTATACGTGAATGCATCAGGGTGTTTGTTACTGAGATACATTTCATCAAGCAATGACAGGGCAGCCTCCAAGTCACCTTTCTTACAAAATCCATGAATTAAAGTTGTAAAGTTTACCACATTAACAGCACATCCCTTGTTCAGACACTGCTCCATGAACTTTTTAGCCTCGTACATTTTACCCTCTCGGCAGAGGGACTGAATTAGTACGTTAATATCAACTGGGGTTGGAAGAAAACCCTTGCCAATCATCTCCCTTACCAACTCATAGGCCTCAGACAATTTCCCTTCCCTACGCAGGCCGTGCATCACAACAGCGTAAGTGATTGCATCTGGGGTCCACAACTCTTCCTTACTCATGTTCATCATCTCTCTAGCTTCTGAGGACTTTCCACACTGACAGAGCCCATGTAACAAGGCTGTATATGATACAGTGTCTGGTTCACATCCATTGTTGTACATCTGCTTAAGCATCCTTTTAGCTTGATCCACCTTTCCTACAAGACAAAACCCATTAAGAACAGCAGTATAAGTCACAACATCAGGAATGCAACCCTTTCTGAACATTTCGTTTACTAATTCTTTTGCTATGTCAATCTTCCCCGCCTTACAAAATGAGTGAACTATTGCACTATACCCGACCTTATCCACACAAAAATGCTTCTCCTCTGCTTCCCTTAAGAATTCCAAAGCCTCCTCCCCATGACCATGCTTGCAGAACATATGAATAAGAGTATTGTAGGTAACCTGGCCTGGCATCAATTTACCGTCCCTCACCATCTTCTCCATCAATTCCCTCACTTCTTTAACCCTTTTCTCCATACAGAGAAAACCCATCACTGTACAGTAGCTAACTTCATTTGGGTGGCATCCCTTTAGTGGCATTTCGTCGATCAGCTTAATGGCATCTTCAATACGATGAATATCACAATAGCCCTTGATCAAGCAGTTATAAGTGACAACATTAGGTGCAATTTCAACAAGTTGCATCCGAGCCAAGAACCCCAATGCCTTTTCCAGTTGATTCCCCCTCACCAAAACATCAATCGCAGTGTTACAAATCGACAAACTGAGTTCTACTCCTGCCTTTTGCATCAAAGATAGCACCCTCATCGCGTTCCTAAACTGGCCTGCACGACTATAAGACACCATCACATAACCAAAAGCTTCAGGCCGACGCTCAATACCCCTGCGCGCCATGAGCCGAAGAACACGTCTAGCACCCTTACACAATCTAGTCTTACTAAGGACCTCAAGCATCGTATAGTACACGACCGGGTCATGTCTGTACTTCCAATCCTGATCAGCCCAAATGAAGAATTTCAAAGCAACCTGTTCATCCGTCTGAGACCGCAAAACAGAACAAACTTGCCGAGGCTTGAGGCTTCTGAGTAAGTGCTTCAATTCCTCTTCAAGCTTTTGATTCCAACTCGACCTGAGTTCAAGTAATCTACAGATCTCTCTCACCAAAGGGTCTCTTCTAACATCTTCTCTATGTTCACGATCCCTGTTAAACGAATTCAAAACCGTAAAGTCATCATCATTACAATCCCTTCCTTCCTCTTCTTCTTCTTCATCGTCATCGTCCTCATCCTCAAGCTCTTTAACGTCATCAAACATAACAAAGCTAGAGTTTTGCTGACTCCCAGAAACTCTGGAACCCATTTGCTTAAATCTGCCATACCCACTAGCACTAGCGCTTGTTGAAGAAACTGAAGAATAATATGCACTGGGACCAATAAAGGTCAATGGGTTTGCAAAGAAACGGCTTCTGCGTGTAGAAGTAACCTCTTGCGCAGTGAATTCAACATTAACGCCACAAATACATGTACGAAACTCTAAGAAAGCAATGAACTTGCGAGGTTTGGCTAAAGGTTTTCGAATTTTAGATAGCATCTCAATACTCTAGGTTGAAAAATACAGAAATGGCGCAAAATTGAGATTTTGTAATCTGAAATAACAACGTAAAGAACGAAGCTTCAAGTTGTTTGTCAATCCGAGCCGCTTTCTTTGCATTGTGCTCTTCGTTTTCTGTTTTTATACTAAACAAAAAAAAAAAAGAAAACGAAAACGAAATTAATTTTCCCTAATTTTTTTTTTAATTACAAATATGCATTATAACTATAAATTTAAATCTTCAGATTTTATTATTAAGGCTTATTTTAAAATTTTAAAAAATATATTATTTTTTAAGTAAATTGTGATTTTAAAACAGAGGATTCTCAGTGTTTCCCAATCTTACATAAAACACGATTTAAGAAAAAAATAAAATTATAGTGGCGCCACACGATTTTTAGTAGATAACAAATTTGAGATTAGATCAAATTTGTGAGAAGATTAAGACCAAAATTGAGGCATTAGCATCAAATTTGATGATCAAATACATTTTGAGTGATATCATCCTAAAGGTTAACCTTCCACCCATAGATTTTAGTTTTGAATCCAAAAATAAATTTTAAAGCATTAGAACCAAACTATTAACTCATAAAAATTAATCTATTAAAGAAAAAACCAGGTATACAATTTTATTTTTCTTAAATCACGTTACATGTAAGAGAACTGGGATAACACTAAGAAGAATCCCTAAAAACCCCTTTAAAAAAAGGCCTGCGGGTTTTACAAAATTTTTCCATTACTCCCTTTTTTTTTTTTTCTATTATTTGTTTTTTTTTTTTTAAAAAAAAAGAATAGAGCGATTCTTATAAAAACCAAACTAAAATCAAGCATAGCGCTCTACAGTAATAATATCCAAAATACAAAGAGGAATTTTCTCGATTGACCCTTCTTCTTCGATGAGTGAAAGTGCCTCTTTCACAAGACAGTGGGCAACAAAAGGAAAATCACCAAAAATTATAATTAGGGTTCTTTCAGGTGGCTCTTTACATTTTTAATATCTTTTCAGTTATTTTTTAGCCATAAATAAGCTACAAATTTGATCTATATTCAGAGTTCTGAAATCACATATCTTTTAATAGTTTATGTTTATTTATATGCAATACAAGAAACTAAAATATTAGAATTCAAAAAATGATAAAAGCACAATTTAAATATAACTTTGGCTCAACTTTTTTTTAAAGTTAAAAAAAAAGGTCTGTGGAGGAGAGAGAGCTTAAACTAGACAGAACGAGAAATTTCAAATTTGATTTAAAAATTGAGCCAAAATTAAGTTTAAATTGTAGCTCTATCACATATTTAAAAAAAAAAAGGCTAAAAAAAAACTCAACATGCCACATGTAAAAATGTCCAACCGCCAAAACCGTCAAATTCCGCGGGGGAAGATTCTCTCTATAAATACTCCACGAATCTTCCTCTGCTCGTTCACTCTACGCGGCTACGCCACTGTTCTCCTTTCTCCCGAACGTTCAAACCCCAAACCCCTTCTCTCACGTACTCTTCAGGAGAATGGCGAACCCTAATGTCACTGAGAACGGCAACCTCTCGGATCACGGCCAATCCTCGGCCCTGATCTTCCTCGGGACCGGGTGCTCGAGCGCGGTCCCCAACTTAATGTGCCTGATCCAGCCATCCGATCCTCCCTGCCACGTCTGCTCCCAGGCATTGTCTATACCACCCGAGCGCAACCCTAATTACAGGTGATTTGGTTTAGATTTCTGACTATGTGATTCTTTTGCTGCTGTTTGCCTTACATTTTGTGTGTCTTTGGTAATTGTTGAAGTTAGATCTGGCATTGTGTGTTCGAGGAGAGTTTGGTGGCTGATTACCGCCCTCCATGTGCTCTTTTTGCTTAGTTATAAAGTTTAGGAGAGGAAAAGGAATTTTGATTCTTATTTTTGTCCATATAAAAAGAAAAAGAAAAAGTAAGTGCGCTTAATTTTAAGAAAGTCTCTTTTGTTTTGCTCGGTTATACTAGCAGCCAAACAGAGAGGTAGTGTTCTTTCTTCTATTTTGAGAAATGCATTGGATGGACAATACTAGTGAGTTTTAGTGTTTAGATTCATTTGCTATTCTTTTTGAAAGTTTGGTTCAGTACATAACTTTGGTTTTTTATTATTTGGGATCTTAAAGAAGTAAATGTTCGAATTAAGTTACCAAGAAAAAGTATTAATTGAGGCAATTTTTTTTTTTTTTTTTGGGTAGCAAAAGGAAATGAGTTGAATGTTTGAATTTGTTAATGGATAATATGTCTTTATACCTTTGTTTTTCTGTTGTTGAATTGCGTGGCTATGTGTTGGATATTTATGATTTATGGATTTACAGGTGCAATACATCTCTTCTGATTGATTATTGCCAAAGCGATGGTAATCACAGCTATATATTGATTGATGTTGGGAAGACATTTCGGGAGCAAGTACTTCGGTGGTTTACTGCTTGTAAGATTCCTAGAGTGGATTCTGTGAGTATTCTTTGTCCACATGTTTGTGATTACCTATGATTTGTAGCACATATATTTTAGTGAAAAATGGCAAGTTAGGCCTTCGTTTCTAGGCTTCATAAAGGTATACACCTTCATTCATCTAATACATGCATACAATAAATCTTGGGAACTATATATTTTCTGTTCTTTTCCTTAAGAAACCTATCTTGACCGCAGAGGGCAAGTAAATGGTCATTGTTCTCATAATCTTTTCATGATACGTATGCCACAGAAAATAATAATAATAAAAAAAACTTTACATCACATAAATTTATGGTGTCATATCAAACAAAATTTTGCTATTGTGTCGACTGTCATCTTCATTCACTGGGAGACTTTCCTTCTACCTTTTTGTTGTTCTGAAGGCTGGCTTACACAGAAAGGAGAGGGAAGAAGGGGGGGGGGGGGGGGGGGGGGGGCGTTCTTTCTTCAAATTAATGAAATAAGAATCAACCATTCATTCATATTTAGTCTACATGATTATAACACGATTGCAGATTATCTTGCTTTACTTCATGAGAACCTAGTCAGATCTATGTTTGAGTTTGTTTGGTTTCTTGTGGTATACTTGTGTTGGCTATAGGTTTTGGTGCTTTTAGTGCCTCCACCATGATGCCTTATCTTTTTCATCATTACTAATTTTTCACTAGTTGATGAGGTTAAGATCTATATCTTATGCACATAAGTATAAATAAGATGTCAGTAGAGTAGACTGTTTGATAGTATCACCAGCTCTTTTATTTTGGTCTCATGTTGTATCTTAGCGTCAGAATCATGTCCTCCTCATGATGTATGAAATTCTAACTATATTCATTCCTCTATATTCTACCAAGTTAATTAGTTTTTATATCTGTTCCATGAAATCTTTCTGACATGTGCATAACAATTGTAACTAAGATTTCATTTTAGCTCAGTCTAAGCTAAACCGTCGAAACTTCACAATTTATGAAGTATTCCCATGTTAGGAGCTTATTTAGCCTGGACTGTGGTGTTTTTTTTTTTTTTTTCCTTTCAGTTTATTCTTTATTGGTAAATACAAAAGTCAAGCCTCATATGGGATTAAATGCATGGCTCACCCTCCATGCCTTACTTATGGGGGGGAGAGTTTGCATTTCTTTTAAAGACCATTGGCTTTTGTTTACTGCCTTGTATATCATGTTGTTGGTCCTAATTGTTGATAAAGATGGCAATGCTAGCTTGACAACCATTAACATAATGATTTTGGTTAAAATAACAAGAGCAAGAGGAAGGTGAAGGGAAAGTAAAACATTCTCTTATAGCCCTTGATAAAGCAAAATGTTGATAGAGGATATGTAGCCAAATTCTATTGACTGGATTGAAGGTTTTGTAGGCTTCATTTGATTCATATGCAAGGATTTGTTGTTTGAACTGTACTGATAACATAGTTATTATCATCACCTTGGTGTGGTCAACCCCACTAGTTGGATTCTGTTGATTCTATGTTTCATTTATTATACTGTCATGGTAGATTCAATGTGTTGGATAGGATGTATTGGAGAGTATAGGATGTGTTGGAGGTCGACTAAGAATGATAGATTTGATGTTCAGTTTCTTTATAAGGCTATGAGAGGGTTGATCCATAAAATGCACAAAATAACACATAAGATCAATGCTAATTTTGGATGTATCTGTGACGCTTATATTTGTCTTAATATATCTATGGCAATAAAGTAGTTTGAACAAAGCTGAATGGTCACTACAATTCCCACTCCTCTTGAGTGCCAGCAGCCTTTGTTTGTTCATTTCCCACTAACCCACATTTTATGTTTTTTTTTTTTTTTTAGCAATTTGTCATTTTTTAATTTTTTCTTTTTGTGTGTGTGAGTTTAGCTATTTTTTCTTTTTAATAACAGGCCATCGCATTTATCATTAAATGAAATTTATGTTCTTTTTTTCTTTTGCTCTCAATTCTGTGGGTTTCATTAACTCAAATGGATGAATATGATTGGCATGGATTTTTTGAGTTTATACCTGAATAGTGACATTGAAATTTAGGTTGCAAATGTGTCTACTTGGGGATTTCTAATTTCAAGGCATTACATTATTTTTAATCAAACTTAGAGATTAATTTTTTCTCATCAAACACCTTCTTGGAAGCTCTTCCTAATATCAACTCACTAACACTGTGTGGTTGCACGGGCAGCCAAAGTTGGTAAGTTGAGCAGATGAAACAATAAAAAGTATTAGCATTAATAAATAAACCTTAGAAATTTTCAAGCATTAAGAATACTAATACTTGGGCAATAGAATATGTTGCAGCTCTCAAACTGTTTTTACTGAAATTCATGGTTTCACCAGTAGAGGTATTATAACATGCTTTGGAATGGACTGTCCATGCTGTAATTGTCTGTTTAGACTGCTATTTATTTTATTGTTGACAGTAGTTTATGTAAAAAGCTGAATGAAATGAGCTGTGGACATTGATGAATTTTATTGACTTGAATTTAAGAGTATTTTTTTTTTAAAAAAAAAAAAAGAAAAAAAAAATCTGTGACTTTTATTTTTCATGCTTGTTGCTAATTTACTAATAAATCAATTTTCTTGATAACTGAACACTGCTCTTTCTGAGAGTATTAGAACTTATTTTTTTGTGAAATGCAGATTATTTTGACTCATGAACATGCTGATGCAATTCTTGGTCTGGATGATATACGTGCTGTGCAACCATATAGTGCTACAAATGATATTGATCCCACTTCCATATACCTAAGTCAGCATGCAATGGAGAGGTGCTTATATCTTTTTTTCTTCTTTCTCTTTCTTATTATTTTATTCTTGGATGCTCATTCAAGATTGATGACGCCCTACCCATCATTACTTGTACTGACTGCTTTAGATCTGAGCCTATAAATAAATCTACATACTATGGAGTTTGGTACTTTTCAAATAATTTTTGAATGTGTAAAGCCAAATGTTATATATTATTCCTTATAGTTGAATGGTAAATGGTATTTAGTGAATGAGCGAAAAAAATAAAAAAGTACATCCCTATTTTTGTAGACAACATGTAGTTCACAGTTTTTAGTTTGCCATCTCTTGCATGAGTCTACTTCCCATAGATTTGATGGGTAGAATGTCTGTATTCTTTCTACACCAATTTCATCAAACTTTATGTTTGCATTATTAGGATACAGTGCAGTAGTATTTTTTTTTTTTTTTGGATGAATGAGTAAATTCTATATTCAACAAACGAGCTAACAAACTAACTCTAGCAATCTACTAAAGTTAAAGTTACACAGAAACAATGCAAAGAAAAAAACTCTGCAAGAGAACTAAACACAAAACCAGCACCTATCTGCAGAAACACAAAGCCAAACAATTTCCAAACTACACTCAGTGAGCATGTCATGAGCCTTGATCGGATAGATGGTGACTTTTGATTGATTGCAATGGTGCTGGGAATCTGTATTGTACAAATGGCAGGTTAGATCACGATCAAGGCTCATGGCATGCTCACTGATCTGGCCAGGAGGAAAATCATAAAACATATATAATTGGACAATAAGTCTTTCTATTATAATGAAGGCACTTATACAGAATTACTATTATTATTATCATTATTGTGATTGTTAATTGTTATTATTATTTGTTCTAAGAAGCATCTCTACACCTTTTTATTTCTTTTTTATTTACATTTATTAACCATCTGCAAGATACCATGTGGATGGGATAGATAAGATTTATTCTTGTATTTGGAGATGATGAAACCAAAGAAGAATAAAAAAAGGGGCAGTGTGGCCCTTGCCACTCTTGAGTTTGAAGGGAGATCCCAATGTCTCTATCACTCTCTTTGTATCTCTCTTTCTATTTATTTTCTTTCAATATTTAAGGGGGCATTTGGGTCATTTTTAAAGCTTGTCAGTTGTTAAGAGGATCTTAGAGTCACATGCACGTGTCATGCATTCACTTATATTTGGACTTCACTTCTAGTTTAGATGCCAGTGGACACTACAATTCTTTCAAATAAGGGGGTCAATTGCTCAAATTGAAACTTTGCTAGAGACATTGCATATCAGGTCATAGTTGGGGGGAGGGGGAGGCTAATTTCTTCAATTTTTTAAATCAGGGAGTGACTTCATTTGAAATGGTTTCGAATATGCTGATATAGATTTATGTTTAGCATTTTGTGCTTGAATTCTCTTTTTGTCAGGTGTAATCTAAGCTATACAATCACTTGAGATTTTTATGTTGTACCTTTATAACAGCATTGCGACAAAATTTCCATACTTGGTTCAAAAGAAATATAAAGAAGGTCAAGAAGTGAGACGGGTAGCACAGCTTGACTAGAGGATAATTGAGGACCAATGTGAGAAACCATTTGTTGCATCAGGCCTAGGATTTGTTCCTTTACCAGTTAGTAGCTCCATATCTTTCTTGATCATACTATACATCTACCATTCCTTTGTATATCTTAGTATTTTGATGCTTTGATTTTGAATGTAGGTGATGCATGGAGAAGATTATGTCTGTTTGGGTTTCATATTTGGTGACAAGTGTAGAGTAGCTTATATATCTGATGTTTCTCGCTTTCCTGCAAGCACGGAGTATGGTAAGTGATATTAGTGGTGATTTAACATGGTATCCGAGTAAACGTCCTAAGTTTGAACCTTGTCTCTAACTCTATCATTCACCTCTCATTTTAATGAAATATTTCACGTGTTAGGTCTCATTTATTAAGGGAGAGTTTGAGTCCATAAGTAAGAGGAGTGTTAGAATATTAATTAAATGAACTTCACAATTTCCTATAAGATTAAGCTTTTGGGATAAGTGGTGATTTAACAATATAATTGTGTATGTATTGTTTGAGTGTGTTTGACCTCTGTCTGTGTGTGTGTGTGTCTTACACTTTTTCTGCATGTTGCTGATCTCATATTTCCAAGAAAAGCACGGAGAATTTGATATCATCTTAAATCTCTTCTTAACGTTGTAAGCCATGCCTCCCAAGGTTGAGGGATCTTCTGATTATCTGGGTTGGCATCTGCCTTGCCGATTACAAGTAGTGCGCTCCTGTGCTCCGCGCATGTGTATTCCCTGGTTCTAGGATTTATGGCCTTCTCTGTTTTCTGATTTTGAGATATACTCGTCAATTTATTTAGAATACTGGATCTTACAATATTGACTGGGAACATTTGTAGCAACTAACTCTTGCTTTTGACTTCTTGGAATGATTTGACAGTTTTTTTTTTTTCATTTATCTATGGTTATGCGTATATCTTAGGCAGCTATTGTATACAACAAATCAGAAAGTTTTTCTTGGGGTCTAACATAATGTTGCTTAAGGACATTATCAGCATTTTTTTTAACAAATGTAAACTACAAGAAGAAAGGGGGATTAGGAGAGAACTAGCTCATGCAGATGCCATGGATAGGTATCCAACTAAAATTTTCATTTCTGCAAAATCTAAGCCACTACCACTCCATAAATATGGTAGTTAGTGGGGTGGGTGGTGTTCTGATGGAGCAATGGGTCTTATGGGGTGGGTCTCTGGAAATGCACTATGAGAGTTTGGAAGGAGTTTCTAGATTTACTAGTTTTGAGGTGGGTGATGGCTCCATGATTAGTTTTTGGAATGATGTGTGGTGTGGAAAGCTTCCAAAGTTGTTCAACATTGATTGCTTAAGGGATGCTTTCATGGCAGATCTTCTTTAGGTCGTCAATGGCTCTCCTTGGTGGAACATTAATTTTGTAAGAGCAGCGCATGATTGCAACTCTTTACTTTTTCTTCAATCAATTGTATTCCATATGTTTGAAACAGGACGTTATAGACAAGCTTTGTTGGAACCCCTCCAAGATGGGGTTGTTTGATATAAGATTGTCCTATAATGTCTTCCAAAAGCCTCTTTGCAGATTAAAAAAAGAATTGGAGTGGGAGAGACCGTCCTTACCTTTTTTTTTTATATATAAATTAGGAGAAAAAAAAGGGGGGGGGGGGGGGGGGGGTGGAACAAATTGCAGGCCTTTGAAATGCTTAATTTATATATCTTTTGGTCCTCAGACTTCTTGTATTGGGCTTTTTGGACATGATGGTTTGTTGAATTTGGACCTCAAAAGACTTGTTAGAAAAAGCATGAGAAGGTTTTTAAATTGAATGCAATTGGGTCGTGTTTAAGTAGCGTTCTATTTGAGATATATATATATATATATATATATTGCAATTATCTACATTCTTTTTTCTAAGTTAATCCATCTTTCTAAAACTATGAAGGGTATTTTGATAATTAAATTTCTATCATTTTTAGGTATTATTTTTTACATTCTAAGAGCATTCTCAATAGAGGAGCCAAATTTTTATACAAAATTACTTCTCAAAACTCATTTTATCTAGTTTAACTAATAAATTTTTAAATACCTCCTACATCCTATTAGTTATATTTATATCATTTAAATATTTTTTATTTTTTTATAAGGATTGTATTTTTCTTAAATATCATATTTTTCAATTTTTTGGCAAAAAAAGAGATATGAAGAGAGAAATAGTAAGAGAAAATTTTGGAAAAAGAAAGATGTGGCAAGAGAAAATTTTGGGAAAAGAGAAAATAAGTGAGAAATAATAATAAAAAAAATGTAATGGTTCATTCAAAAATACCGCTGCATGTAACTTTTTTTTAACTCATTCAACAAAATATCTATTTTACCTTTTTTTTGTGCTTCTCCAATGTAAGGGGCATTTTACAAATTTAAAAAACTATTTTAAATAAAAATGTCATTTAGCTCCTCCATTAGGAAGAGGTCATAGTTATATTGAACTTACAAGAGCAACTTACAAGAGAAAGAAGGCAGTCAGAAGTCTATACATTCCAGGCCCTTGGGTTCAGCTGATATACTCTTCAACCTGTAAAGGTACACCTCTAACTGGAGAATCTATGTTATTGGTGTTATTGTCATTACTATTATTATACACAAAGGCATATTCAAATCAATATAATCTTTTAGTTTTATTTCTCTTCATCAGGAAAAAGAAGCTTCATAAAGATTTTCAGACTTTGTAAAAGATGTTTACCATACATGTTATATTGTGAGACCACAATTGGTGATTTGTAATTTGGGCCAACTACATGGACCTATAAAATATTTGTTATACCACATGGAGTAATTTGTAATTTAGGCCAGTCACAAGGACCGGTTTTATATTTATCTCAAAAATTTATCATGCTCGCCACTAGGCCTACAACTATCAATTTGATTTGGAGAGATCACTGTATCAATATAAAGGTTTTTTCTAATTAAAAAGACAGGCGAGAGAGACTAACTAGAAATCGAATTCTACCTTCAACAAGGTTGGGGGTTTAACAAAATGAAATATAATCGCTTATAGACCAATAGGCCTTTTCTTATTATTAGCAATTCCAATGCATTGACTAGGTGAACATATTGCCTCTAAAACTCGAGTCTATCAAACTATAGTGGGGTTAGCAATTTGCTACATGATTTTTCGAATTCAATATAAATTTAACATAAAATTAGCGGGTTATGATTTTATATAATTAGGTTTCGAGTCAATTTGGTGACCCGAATTAATCATTTAATAAACAGGTCAATTTTGAGTTAACTTGCTAAATTCATGGGTGACTTGCATAATCCGTATTATTTTATTTTATATATATTTTTTTTTTACTACTAAAACAAAACCCTTAAAAAATTAAAATTCATATAAATTCATTTTTATATAAAATTTATTCTTACAATCCATAAAAATTATTATTTTGCATTTGAATTCATATAGAAGTCGAAACACGTTGTATTTGGGTCAACCCAATGCAACCTGTTTATTAAATAGGATTATACGTTTATGTTGTATCATGCCACCCTTTATTTAACTCGGTTGTATTGCCATTAAGGAATTTGACTTGTTTAGCTAAATAAAATCTTCATCGACTATATGTTGTAGGTGTTTATAAAGTTTACCAAGAATGCAAAGGGAATGCCCTCCTTTTCTATTTGCCCCAGTGAAAATAGAATTGGGTTTGGGATCACCTTGAGCATATAAGAGGAATTTGCAAAACTGTCTAGTCTCTATCATCTTAGGCCTTAAAATTACAATAAACATGTAGAGTTGGTGGATGGGTTTAATTGTTCGAAGAAGCCTCCTTGTAGATATATATATATATATATATATATATATATATATATATATATATAAATATATATATAGAACATGATTTAAGAAAAAATAAAATTGTAATAAACAAATTAATTTTTATGAGTTAATATTTAAGTTTTAATACTTAAAACTTGTTTTGGATTCAAAACTAAAACCTAAGGGTGGAAGGTTAACCCTTTAGGGATGATATCATCTAAAATATATTTGATCATCCTAAATTTAGTGTTAATGTCTCAATTTTTATGTTAATGCCTCAAATTTTGATGCTAATGCGTTAAATTTGGTCTAATCTAAAAACCGATAGTGAATTACAATTTTATTTTTCTTAAATAACGTTTACAGAAAACCAAGAAAACATGTTGGAACATTAGGAAACCCCTAACATTTTCCATATATATATATATGGCCTTCTCACTCCTTATCTCCCCCTCTTTCAAAGTCCAGAAGGTCTATTCAATAGAGCAATATTAGGTCCTTCAATGATTTTTTTTTTTAAATTAAAAAAAAAAAAAAAGTGTAAGCTTAGCTTATATAATAAAGAATTAAAAAAGTGATTTATCAACAAAATTGAAAGAGAGTTTTAGATTTTTTTTTTTTGGTGAAAAAAGTTGTTATTTATGAAATAAAAATTGTTTGATGAACTCCATATATAATTGCGTCGTATCCCAGGTGGTTTGCTTGACTTAAAGTCTTCCACGCAGAAGCAGGAGAATTGGACGTATTTCGGACTCAAGAGCATCTTCAACACTCCACGCAGAAGCAGGAGAATTTCCGGAGCATCGATTTTCAACAGAGATGTTTTAAATAACAATTTATAGTTAAATATATAGTTATTATGTCTCCTCCATAGTCCATACTCTCCACGCAGACCCAGAAGAATTAGACGTATTTCCAAGTGCATCTTCAACACTCCACGCAGAAGCAGGAGACTTTGTCGTATTTCCCGGAGCATCGATCTTCAACAGATGTTTTAAATAACAAATAAGAATTGGAGTAAGGGAGACGCTTCTTACCTTACCAAAGCTCACCAAACAGCGTCAAAAGTCTTCAAAAATTAAGCCTCTTTGCAAATAAATAAATAAATAAAGGAATTGGAGTGGGAGTGGGAGAGACGCTCCTTGCCATTTTTTTATTATAAATTAGGAGAAAAAAGGGGGGGACAAATTGCAGTATCCTTTTGAAATGCTTTATTTATGTATCTTTTGGCCCTCAGACTTCCTGTATGGTTCGTTGAATTTGGACCTTAAAAGAGTTGTTAGAAAAAGCATGTGAAAGTTTTTTAACTAATCATTTATTATTTATATTAATTTTTGTTGGATTATATGTAGCGATGTCCCAAGTTGATTGTATACACTATACATATACATATTATTAGCATATATTTATAGCCTCTTCTGTACATTATTCAGTGTGATTCAATATACAATTTAGTCTCAATAATTTTTATGTGTAAGATGATAATTAAAATAACTAATCATTTGTGTTGAGATACATCTACTACTAATATTTAAAAATAAAATTAAAATTAAAATTGTAAATAAATTGAATGCAATTGGGTCATGTATTTGACATATGTTAATATATATATTGCAATTATCTACATTCTTTTTATAAGTTATACTAATCAGAGCATGTTTAAAATTAGTTTGAGAAACAGAACTTTTAAGTCAAAAAAAGTTTTTGTGCAAAAGTTTCATTTATAAGCTTTTGCCAAAAGTGAGTTTAGCTTTTAATTTTTCTATCAAATGAGTACTTTTTTTTTTTTCTCAAACCGACTTTTTGAGTATTAAAAGCTTTTTTATACCACTCAAATGCAATCCCAAATAGACTCTTAATCCATCTTTCTATAAAACTATGAAGGGTATTTTGATAATTAAATTAATTTCTACAATTTTTAGGTATTATTTTTTACGTTCTTATAGCATGTGAGGTCATATATAGTTATATTGAACTTACAAGAGCAGCAAGGCAGTCAGAAGTGTATAAATTCCTGGCCCCTGGGTTCAGGTGATATGCTAGCTCTTCCAACCTCTAACTGGAGAATCTGTGCTATTGGTGTTTTTGTCATTACTATTATTATTCACAATTCACAAAGGCATATTGAACTCAATATATATATATATATATATATATATATATAATCTTTTAGTTTTATTTCTCTTCATCAAGGAAAAGAAGCTCCATAAAGATCTTTAGACTTTGTAAAAGATGTTTACCATAGATGTTATATTGTGAGACTACAAAGAGTGATTTGTAATTTATAATAACTGCAGGGACCTATAAATTATTTATTATACCACATGGAGTGATTTGTAATTTAGGCTAGTCAAAGGGACCATATTTACATTTATCCCATAAATTTACTATGCTTGCTACTACTATCAATTTGATTGGAGAGATCATTGTTTCAATTTGATATAAATATAAAGGTTTTTTCTAATTAAAAAGACAGACGAGTGACACCAACTGTGAAATCAAATTCTACCTTCAATAAGGTTTGGGGTTTAACAAAATGAAATATCATCGCTTATATACTGAGCCTTTTCTTAATATTAGCAATTCCAATGCATTGACCAAGTGGACAAATTGTCTCTAAAACCTGAGTCTATCAAACTGTAGTGGGGTTAGCAATTTTCTACATGATTTTCAAATTCAATATAAATTTAACATGAATTAGCGGGTTATGATTTTATATAATCGGGTTCGAGTCAATTCGGGTGACCCAAATTAATCGTTTAATAAACGGGTCAATTTTGAGTTAACTTGCTTAATTCATGGGTGACTTGCATAATCGTATTAAATTATTATTATCTTCTTTAGCTAAATAAATCATGTCATATTGTGAGACCACTCATATTATAGATGGAATAAAGTAAATTTACCATGCTTGCCACTACTATCAATTTAATTGGAGAGATCACTGTGTCGATTTGACATAGATAAAAAGATTCTTTTCTAATTAAAAAGACAAGTCTATTTTGTGGGATCAAGTTTACATGTTGTCTGCTGTTATTTTAATAATAGGATATATGCTATAGTAAAAGCAACGATTGAGATTAAATCTTTCAAATCTCTTTTTATTTTCTCTCTTATTAAAAGCTTTTAAAAGTAAGTCAACACTGAGATTTAATCTTGACCTTACTTTTACTACAGCATACATATTGTTATTTCAATAACAGCATGTATGCTAGATCCTGTTTTGTAAAGGGTAGTGGGATTAGTATCAAACACTTATGTTTTGTGATCTTGAATTGGGAAAGCACTACTTTTCTTTTTCTTTTTTTTTCTTTCTTGGATTACAAAATAAATGAGAAAGGGATAGAAATTACAGAAAAATGGCTGGGCAACCAACAATAAGCCCCAATACAACCTAATCAATGCAGTAAACAGAAATTACACAGGAAATAACCAAAAAAAAAAAAAACCCTAAATACCCTAATAATTATTTTCAAAATCATTTAAAATAGGCTATGATAAAGACTCAAAGAAGGTCCAAATGACTATAATATGCCCAATAAGCTTATTACCTAATAGTCAAACCTAACTGCATTGCTCCTCGCAACTATCACTAATGCCTCTATTTTTTATTTTGGTGCACTCTTCTTCCATGATTTTCTATTCTAATATAAAGTTGAGGAAACATCTTGAGAAAAATATCATCGGCTAGTTTGAAGTAGCATATCATCCACCTCTTCCAAAACATGATAGGCCCAATAACAATCCCAAAGCCGAAAACAAATCCTAATTCAGCACTTAAGAAGTTCCAGTTAATTCTATTCCCAAAATCGAAATGTGCTTCTTTAGATGTTGAAGGTGATGATCCCGGCTTTTCATGTGTGCATTTTTCTTTCAAAGGAAAGCCACATAATCCTATGTTTCTTTTAGGAACTTTCAGAGAATGTAGCAAATTGTTTGATCAATGGAATCTTTCCCCCCAAATTGATTGAATGAAAGGTTAAGGAATGATAGGAAATGAAGACCTTGCAAGTTGGACTGAAATCTCACCGGTAAACTTGTTGCTTGACAGGTCCAACGATTCAGGATTAGTGAATTTTCCTAGAGATTGTGAGATTTGGCCAATGAAAGCATTATGAGACAAGTTGAGACCATATCATAATTTGAGTTCTCCTAATTCGCTAAGTATAGGCTCGTCAAAATTGTTGCATGAGAAGTCAAGGGAGGTGAATATAGTTAGGATCTTCACCAACTCTTTTTGAACGATTGATTGTAATGATAACCATATTTTGATAATAAATATTCACCACATCTTGATAATTATCAGGTAGGTTAGTTTCACGAAAAGTAATCAATCTAAATGGGGGATTATACTCAAATCGGAGGGGACTAAGCTGATATTGGGTCTCATTTCTTTCATCCATTATTGCCTTCCAATCAAAAAGTATTTTATTGGAAGCTTATTAGTGAAATTGTTTGCAGGTAGGTCTACAATTTGAAGCATAGACCATGAAGCATTTGGCCCTGGACAATTAATGGGTCCATAAAATTGGTTAGATCGTAGAACAAGAATGTGCAACATGGATATGTTCTTCAAGTAACATGGGAAGACATCCTCGATGTGGTTGTTCCCGAGGTCTAAAACTTCCAAAGATGTACATTTAACCAAAGATTTTGGTAGCTTTCCTTCCAGTTGGTTATCATTGAGATCTAAAGTTTGTAAGCTACAATTTCTTGAAAACGAATCAGAAATTGCTCCAATGAAGCTGTTTTACCTTAGATTCAGCACTCCTAAAACTTGATCCCACTCGGATTGAGGCATACTCATCTTAAATAAGCATTGGGGAACCGTACCACTCAATGAATTACTAGACAACTCTAGAAGACGAAGATTTGTGGCAATGCATATTGATTCAGGGATGCTCCCATAAAATTTATTGCTCGAAAGAGAGAGAAAAGAAGTGGGAGCAAGGGAATTACCAATGCTAGATGGTATGAAAGAGCTGAAATTATTCCTCAAAAAATCCAAGTATGTAGCATGCATGTTCTGGGATAGCCTAGAGTTGCCCTTGAAGCTAGTTGGAGTGAAGGTCTAAGACATTCAAATAAGACATGCTGAGCAAAGAAAAATCTAAAGTTGTCAGATAGTTATAAGAAAGATTCAACGATTAAAGTTCAGAAAGAATCCAAATCCAATTTGGTATCTTCCCATGAATCTTGTTGTTTGAAAGGTCTAGTCCTAATAATGTGGATTGATCTATCAAGCAGTTAGGAAATGTTTTCAACTTGTTATAAGCCAAACCCCAGTGCAAAGAGAAGGAAGATGTGAGTGGCTGCTTGAATTGTGAAGCTAACCTGAGATGGATTCATTGGTCAGGTTGAGACTAATAACGCAACCCCCGTAGCTGTAAATTACGCCTTTCCATAAACAACAAATGACATTTTGATTCCAATGCACTAGTTTTGGGGAGGAAGCATCCTAAGTCTGACGTTGTTCTTCCACTGGAGAAACAAGGATCGTTGATTACCATCCCATCAAGGCAAAAATATGTCTTTGTAGAATGCATAAAATATGTTTCTGCCATCCTTACATCCGCCGACATAGAGAGCGAAAGCATCAAGATTAAGAAAAGGCATGAAAAGAGTGGAATTCTCATTGAAGGCTGCAAAAAGAACACCCACACCAAAATCATGTAAGTTAGCGACAACAAAGAAAGACTAATGCTAGATGCATTGTAGAATTGAGCATAAACCATAATTGTTGAAACAACATGATCTATAGCTCTCAAAGCGGAAAATAAAATTATCAAGTTCAATCCTTTTAACTATAATACAAATATTTTGGACTTTCGAGTGTCAATCCTTTTAACTTTTTCCAATTCGTATATAAATATATGGGTGTTGTGCTGTGATATAGGCAAGAAGAAAAATCTACGGGAGAGAGCTTTGTTCTTAGCTCAAAGCTTCTTTCTCTCCCCTATAACTCTCCTCTTCTTTCCTCTTAAAAGCCCCGTTATGGGGCACCCATCCTCAAATCTTAAAAAAAAACAATACCCTTACTAGTAATTGCAGAACTTATCTTAGTATTTTTTGCATTTTTATTTGTATGGTGTGGGTTTTGTAAGAGACCGAGGAAGGAAACCCATCCAGCGATGGCAATGGGCAATCAAGCTACTATGCAACCCATCAACAATTAGATTGCCTATCTTTGGTTGCGGTGCAGTGAGTATCTGAATCTCCTCTTAATTCTTTATTCTGTTCTTTTGAGGGCTTATGTCTTTGGAGGTAGGAGAATCTAGAAGAACATGAGTAGTGGAGTTCAGGTGTGCAAGTCAAGTATTTTATTGGAAGCTTATTAGTGAAATTGTTTGCAGCTAGATCTACAATTTGAAGCATAGACCACGAACCATTTGGCCTGGACAATTAATGGGTCCATAAAATTTGTTAAATCGTACAAACAAGGCATTGCCACATGGATATGTTCTTCAAGTAACATGGAAGACATCCTCGATATAGGTTATTCGTGGTCTAAAACTTCAAAGATGCACATCTAGCGAGATTTTGGTAGCTTTCCCTCCAATTGGTTATCATTGAGATATAAAGTTTATAGCTACAATTTCTTGAAAGCGAATCGAAATTGCTCCAATGAAGCTATTTTTCCTTAGATTCAACACTCCTAAACCTTGATCCCACTCGGATTGGGCATACTCATCCTAAATAAGCATTGGGGAAGTACCACTCAATGAATTACAAGACAAATCTAGAAGAAGATTTGTGGCATTGCATATTGATTCAAGGATGTCTATAAAATTTATTGCTTTCGAAAGGGAAAGAAAAGAAGTAGCAAGGGAATTTCAATGCTAGATGGTATGAATGAGCTGAAATTATTCATCAAAAAATCCAAGTATGTTAGCATGTTCTTGAGATAGCCAAGAGTTGCCCTTGGAAGTTGGTTGGAGTGAAGGTCTAAGACATTCAAATAAGACATGCTGAGCAAAGACAAATCTAAAGTTGTTAGATAGTTATAAGAAAGATTCAATGATTGAAGTTCGAAAAGATTCTAAATCCAATTTGGTATCTCCCCATGAATCTCGTTGTTTGAAAGGTCTAGTCCTAATAATGTGGATTGATCTCTCAACAAGTTAGGAAATGTTTTCAACTTGTTATAAGCCAAACCCCAGTGTAGAGAGAAGGAAGACGTGAGTGGTTGCTTGAATTGTGAAGCCAACCTGAGATGGATTCATTGGTCAGGTTGAGACCAATAACGCAACCCCCGTCACTGCAAATTACATCTTCCCATTAACAACAATTGATATTTTGATTCCAATGCATTAGTTTTGTTGAGGAAGCTGATCAAATCTGACATGTTCTTCCACGAACAACAAGGATCGATAGCCATCCATCGAGGCAAAAAATATGTCTTTGTCGAGTAGGTAAAATATGTTTCGCCATCCTTACATCCAACCGACATAGAGGCGAAGCATCACGAAGATTAAGAAAAGGCATGAAAAGAGTGGAATTCTCATTAAAGGCTGCAAAAAGAACACCCACATCAAAATCATGTAAGTTGTAGCGACAACAAAGAAAGCCTAATGCTAGATGACTGCTGTAGAATTAAGCATAAACCATAATTGTTGAAACAACATGATCTATAGCTCTCTCAAAATGGGAAAATAAAAATTATCAAGTTCCAATCCTTTTAACTATAGCCACAAACATTTTGGACTTTTCGAGTGCAATCCTTTTAACTTTTCCAATTCAGATATAAATATATGGGTGTTGTGATATAGGCGAGAAGAAAATCTGACGGAGAGAGCTTTGTTCTTAGCTCAAAGCTTCTTTCTCCCCTGCCCCAACTCTCTCCCTTCTTTCCTCTTAAAAGCCGTTATGGGGCACCCATCCTCAAATCTTAATAAAAAAACAATGCCCCTACTAGTAATTGTAGAACTTATCCTAGCATTTTTGCATTTTTATTTGTATGGTGTGGGTTTTGTAAGAGACCGAATCGGAAGGAACCCATCCCGACGATGGCCTGTGAGCAATCAAGCTACCTGCAATCCATCAACAATTAGATTAATGAGAGAGTATCTAATCTCCTCTTAATTCTTTGTTACAGTTCTTTGAGGGGCTTATGCTGGAGGTAGGAGAAGGTAGAAGAATATGAGTAGTGGAGTTCAAGGTATTTGTGCAAATCAAGTATTTTATTAGAAGCTTATTAGTGAAATTGTTTGCAGCTAGGTCTACAATTTGAAGCATAGACCACGAACCATTTGGCCCTGGACAATTAATGGGTCCATAAAATTGGTTAGATCGTACAACAAGAACGTGCCACATGGATATGTTCTTCAAGTAACATGGGAAGACATCCTCGATATGGTTATTCCCGTGGTCTAAAACTTCCAAAGATGTACATCTAGCTAGAGATTTTGGTAGCTTTCCCTCCAATTGGTTATTATTGAGATATAAAGTTTGTAAGCTACAATTCCTTCGAAACAAATCAGAAATTGCTCCAATGAAGCTATTTTTCCTTAGATTCAACACTCTTAAACCTTGATCCCACTCGGATTGAGGCATACTCATCTTAAATAAGCGTTGGGGAACCGTACCACTCAATGAATTACTAGACAAATCTAGAAGACGAAGATTTCTGGCATTGCATATTGATTCAAGGATGCTCCCATAAAATTTATTGCTCGAAAGGGAGAGAAAAGAAGTGGGAGCAAAGGAATTACCAATGCCAGATGGTATGACAGAGCTGAAATTATTCATCAAAAAATCCAAGTATGTAGCATGCATGTTCTGGGATAGCCAAGAGTTGCCCTTGAAGCTGGTTGGAGTGAATGTCTAAGACATTCAAATAAGACATGCTAAGCAAAGACAAATCTAAAATATTCAGATAGTTATCAGAAAGATTCAATGATTGAAGTTCGAAAAGATTCCAAATCCAATTTGGTATCTCCCCACGAATCTCGTTATTTGAAAGGTCTAGTCCTAATAATGTGGATTGATCTCTCAACAAGTTAGGAAATATTTTCAACTTGTTATAAGCCAAACCCTAGTGTAGAGAGAAGGAAGACATGAGTGGCTGCTTGAATTGTGAAGCCAACCTGAGATGGATTCATTGGTCAGGTTGAGACCAATAACGCAACTCCCGTCACTGCAAATTACACCTTCCCATTAACAGCAATTGATATTTTGATTCCAATGCATTAGTTTTGTTGAGGAAGCACTGTCAAGTACGACACTGTTCTTCCACCGGAGCAACAAGGATCACTGATTGCCATCCCATCAAGGCAAAAATATGTCTTTGTCAGGAGTACGGTAAAATATGTTTCTGCCATCCTTCTGTCCAACCGACATAGAGAGATGAAAGCATACGAAGATTAAGAAAAGGCATGAAAAGAGTGGAATTCTCATTGAAGGCTGCAAAAAAGAGACACCCACATCAAAATCATGTAAGTTGTAGCGACAACAAAGAAAGCCTAATGCTAGATGCCTGCTGTAGAATTGAGCATAAACCATAATTGTTGAAACAACATGATCTATAGCTCTCTCAAAACGGGAAAATAAAAATTATCAAGTTCCAATCCTTTTAACTATAGCCACAAACATTTTGGACTTTCGAGTGTCAATCCTTTTAACTTTTTCCAATTCGTATATAAATATATGGGTGTTGTGCTGTGATATAGGCGAGAAGAAAAATCTACGGGAGAGAGCTTTGTTCTTAGCTCAAAGCTTCTTTCTCTCCCCTCGGCCCCCAACTCTTCTCCCCTTCTTTCCTCTTAAAAGCCCGTTATGGGGCACCCATCCTCAAATCTTAATAAAAAAACAATACCCTTACTAGTAATTGCAGAACTTCTATTAGTATTTTTTGCATTTTTATTTCTATGGTGTGGGTTTTGTAAGAGACCCGAACCGGAAGGGGAAACCCATCCCGACGATGGCCCTGTAGGCAATCAAGCTATTCTGCAACCCATCAACAATTAGATTGCCTATCTTACAGGTTGCAGCTGTGAGTGAGTATCTTAATCTCCTCTTAATTATTTGTTACAGCTTCTTTGAGGGCTTATAAATGAGGTAGGAGAAGCTAGAAGAATATGAGTAGTGGAGTTCAGAGTGTACAAGTCAAGTATTTTATTGAAGCTTATTAGTGAAATTGTTTGCAGATCTACAATTTGAAGCATAGACCACAAACCATTTGGTAATGGGTCCATAAAATTGGTTAGATCGTACAACAAGAACGTGCCACATGGATATGTTCTTCAAGTAACATGGGAAGACATCATCGATATGGTTATTCCCGTGGTCTAAAACTTCCAAAGATGTACATCTAGCCAGAGATTTTGGTAGCTTTCCCTCCAATTGGTTATCATTGAGATATAAAGTTTGTAAGCTACAATTTCTTCGAAACGAATCAGAAATTGCTCCAATGAAGCTATTTTTCCTTAGATTCAACACTCCTAAACCTTGATCCCACTCGGATTGAGGCATACTCATCTTAAATAAGCATTGGGGAACCGTACCACTCAATGAATTACTAGACAAATCTAGAAGGCGAAGATTTCTGGCATTGCATATTGATTCAAGGATGCTCCCATAAAATTTATTGCTCGAAAGGGAGAGAAAAGAAGTGGGAGCAAGGGAATTACCAATGCTAGATGGTATGACAGAGCTGAAATTATTCATCAAAAAATCCAAGTATGTAGCATGCATGTTCTGGGATAGCCAAGAGTTGCCCTTGAAGCTGGTTGGAGTGAAGGTCTAAGACATTCAAATAAGACATGTTAAGCAAAGACAAATCTAAAATATTCAGATAGTTATCAGAAAGATTCAATGATTGAAGTTCGAAAAGATTCCAAATCCAATTTGGTATCTCCCCATGAATCTCGTTATTTGAAAGGTCTAGTCCTAATAATGTGGATTGATCTCTCAACAAGTTAAGAAATATTTTCAACTTGTTATAAGCCAAACCCCAGTGTAGAGAGAAGGAAGACGTGAGTGGCTGCTTGAATTGTGAAGCCAACCTGAGATGGATTCATTGGTCAGGTTGAGACCAATAACGCAACCCTCGTTACTGCAAATTACACCTTCCCATAAACAGCAATTGACATTTTGATTCCAATGCATTAGTTTTGTTGAGGAAGCACTGTCAAGTATGACGCTGTTCTTCCACCGGAGCAATAAGGATCACTGATTACCATCCCATTGAGGCAAAAATATGCCTTTGTCAGGAGTACGCCAAAATATGTTTCTGCCATCCTTCTGTCCAACCGACATAGAGAGATGAAAGCATACGAAGATTAAGAAAAGGCATGAACAGATTGGAATTCTCATTGAAGGCTGCAAAAAAGAGACACCCACATCAAAATCATGTAAGTTGTAGCGACAACAAAGAAAGCCTAATGCTAGATGCTTGCTGTAGAATTGAGCATAAACGATAATTGTTGAAACAACATGATCTATAGCTCTCTCAAAACGGGAAAATAAAAATATCAAGTTCCAATCCTTTTAACTATAGCCACAAACATTTTGGACTTTCGAGTGCCAATCCTTTTAACTTTTTCCAATTCGTATATATATATATATATATATATATATATATATATATATGGGTGTTGTGCTGTGATATAGGCGAGAAGAAAAATCTACGGGAGATAGCTTTGTTCTTAGCTCAAAGCTTCTTTCTCTCCCCTCAGCCCCCAACTCTACTCCTCTTATTTCCTCTTAAAAGCCCGTTATGGGGCACCCATCCACAAATCTTAATAAAAAAACCATACCCCTACTAGTAATTGCAGCACTTATCCTAATATTTTTTGCATTTTTATTTGTATGTTGTGGATTTTGTAAGAGACCCGAACCGGAAGGGGAACCCCATCCCGACGATGGCCCTGTAGGCAATCAAGCTACTCTACAATCCATCAACAATTAGATTGCCTATCTTACTGGTTGCAGCTGTGAGTAAGTGTCTGAATCTCCTCTTAATTCTTTGTTACAGTTCTTTTGAGGGGCTTATGTGCTGGAGGTAGGAGAAGCTAGAAGAATATGAGTAGTGGAGTTCAATGAGTGTGCAAGTCAAGTATTTTATTGGAAGCTTATTAGTGAAATTGTTTGCAGCTAGGTCTACAATTTGAAGCATAGACCACGAAGCATTTGGCCCTGGACAATTAATGGGTCTATAAAATTTGTTAGATCGTAGAACATGAACGTGCCACATGGATATGTTCTTCAAGTAACATGGGAAAACATCCTCGATATGGTTATTCCTATGGTCTAAAACTTCCAAAGATGTGCATATAGCCAGAGATTTTGGTAGCTTTCCCTCCAGTTGGTTATCATTGAGATATAAAGTTTGTAAGTTACAATTTCTTGGAAACGAATCAGAAATTACTCCAATGAAGCTGTTTTTCCTTAGATTCAACACTCCTAAACCTTAATCCCACTCGGATTGAGGCATACTCATCTTAAATAAGCATTGGGGAACCGTACCACTCAATGAATTTCTAGACAAATCTAGAAGACGAAGATTTCTGGTATTGCATATTGATTCAAGGATGCTCCCATAAAATTTATTGCTCAAAAGAGAGAGAAAAGAAGTGGGAGCAAGGGAATTACCAATGCCAGATGGTATGACAGAGCTGAAATTATTCTTCAAAGAATCCAAGTATGTAGCATGCATGTTCTGGGATAGCCAAGACTTGCCCTTGAAGCTGGTTGGAGTGAAGGTCTAAGACATTCAAATAAGACATGCTAAGCAAAGAAAAATCTAAAATATTCAGATAGTTATCAGAAAGATTCAATGATTGAAGTTCGAAAAGATTCCAAATCCAATTTGGTATCTCCCTATGAATCTCGTTATTTGATAGGTCTAGTCCTAATAATGTGGATTGATCTCTCAACAAGTTAGGAAATGTTTTCAACTTGTTATAAGCCAAACCCCAGTGTAGAGAGAAGGAAGACGTGAGTGGTTGCTTGAATTGTGAAGCCAACCTGAGATGGATTCATTGGTCAGGTTGAGACCAATAACGCAACCCTCATCACTGCAAATTACACCTTCCCATAAACAGCAATTGACATTTTGATTCCAATGCATTAGTTTTGTTGAGGAAGCACTGTCAAGTACGACCCTGTTCTTCCACCGGAGCAACAAGGATCACTGATTGCCATCCCATTGAGGCAAAAATATGCCTTTGTCAGTATACGCCAAAATATGTTTCTGCCATCCTTCTGTCCAACCGACATAGAGAGACGAAAGCATACGAAGATTAAGGAAAGGCATGAAAAGAGTGGAATTCTCATTGAAGGGTGCAAAAAAGAGACACCCACATCAAAATCATGTAAGTTGTAGCGACAACAAAGAAAGCCTAATGCTAGATGCCTGCTGTAGAATTGAGCATAAACCATAATTGTTGAAACAACATGATCTATAGCTCTCTCAAAAAGGAAAAATAAAAATTATCAAGTTCCAATCCTTTTAACTATAGCCACAAACATTTTGGACTTTCGAGTGCCAATCCTTTTAACTTTTTCCAATTCGTATATAAATATATGGGTGTTGTGCTGTGATATAGGCGAGAAGAAAAATCTATGGGAGATAGCTTTGTTCTTAGCTCAAAGCTTCTTTCTCTCCCCTCGGCCCCCAACTCTCCTCCCTTTCTTTCCTCTTAAAAGCCCGTTATGGGGCACCCATCCTCAAATCTTAATAAAAAAACAATACCCCTACTAGTAATTTCAGCACTTATCCTAATATTTTTTGCATTTTTATTTGTATGGTGTAGGTTTTGTAAGAGACCCGAATCGGAAGGGGAACCCCATCCCGACGATGGCCCTGTAGGCAATCAAGCTACTCTGCAATCCATCAACAATTAGATGCCTATCTTACAGGTTGTAGCTGTGAGTGAGTATCTGAATCTCCTCTTAATTTTTTGTTACAGTTCTTTTGAGGGGCTTATGTGCTGGAGGTAGGAGAAGCTAGAAGAATATGAGTAGTGGAGTTCAGTGAGTGTGCAAGTCAAGTATTTTATTGGAAGCTTATTAGTGAAATTGTTTGCAGCTAGGTCTACAATTTGAAGCATAGACCACGAAGCATTTGGCCCTAGACAATTAATGGGTCCATAAAATTTGTTAGATCATAGAACAAGGACGTGCCACATGGATATGTTCTTCAAGTAACATGGGAAGACATCCTCGATATGGTTATTCCCGTGGTCTAAAACTTCCAAAGATGTACATCTAGCCAGAGATTTTGGTAGCTTTCCCTCCAGTTGGGTATCATTGAGATATAAAGTTTGTAAGTTACAATTTCTTGGAAACGAATCAGAAATTGCTCCAATGAAGCTGTTTTTCCTTAGATTCAACACTCCTACACCTTAATCCCACTCGGATTGAGGCATACTCATCTTAAATAAGCATTGGGGAACGGTACCACTCAATGAATTTCTAGACAAATATAGAAGACGAAGATTTTTGGCATTGCATATTGATTCAAGGATGCTTCCATAAAATTTATTGCTCAAAAGAGAGAGAAAAGAAGTGGGAGCAAGGGAATTACCAATGCCAGATGGTATGACAGAGCTGAAATTATTCATCAAAAAATCCAAGTATGTAGCATGCATGTTCTGGGATAGCCAAGAGTTGCCTTTGAAGCTGGTTGGAGTGAAGGTCTAAGACATTCAAATAAGACATGCTAACCAAAGACAAATCTAAAATATTCAGATAGTTATCAAAAAGATTCAATGATTGAAGTTTGAAAAGATTCCAAATCCAATTTGGTATCTCCCCACGAATCTCGTTGTTTGAAAGGTCTAGTCCTAATAATGTGGATTGATCTCTCAACAAGTTAGGAAATGTTTTCAACTTGTTATAAACCAAACCCCAGTATAGAGAGAAGGAAGGAGTGAGTGGCTGCTTGAATTGTGAAGCCAACCTGAGATGGATTCATTGGTCAGGTTGAGACCAATAACGCAACCCTCGTCACTGCAAATTACACCTTCCCATAAATAGCAATTGACATTTTGATTCAAATGCATTAGTTTTGTTGAGGAAGCACTATCAAGTACGACACTGTTCTTCTACCGGAGCAACAAGGATCACTGATTGCCATCCCATCGAGGCAAAAATATGCCTTTGTCAAGAGTACGCCAAAATATGTTTCTGCCATCCTTCTGTCCAACCGACATAGAGAGACGAAAGCATACGAAGATTAAGAAAATGAATGAAAAGAGTGGAATTCTAATTGAAGGCTACAAAAAAGAGACACCCACATCACAATCATGTAAGTTGTAGTGACAACAAAGAAAGCCTAATGCTAGATGACTGTTGTAGAATTGAGCATAAACCATAACTGTTGAAACAACATGATCTATAGCTCTCTCAAAACAGGAAAATAAAAATTATCGAGTTCCAATCCTTTTAACTATAGCCACAGACATTTTGGACTTTCGAGTGCCAATCCTTTTAACTTTTTCCAATTCGTATATAAATATATGGGTGTTGTGCTGTGATATAGGCGAGAAGAAAAATCTACGGGAGATAGCTTTGTTCTTAGCTCAAAGCTTCTTTCTCTCCCCTCGGCCCCCAACTCTCCTCCCTTTCTTTCCTCTTAAAAGCCCGTTATGGGGCACCCATCCTCAAATCTTCATAAAAAAACAATACGCCTACTAGTAATTGCAGCACTTATCCTAATATTTTTTGCATTTTTATTTGTATGGTGTAGGTTTTGTAAGAGACCCGAACCGGAAGGGGAACCCCATCCCGACGATGGCCCTGTAGGCAATCAAGCTACTCTGCAATCCATCAACAATTAGATTGCCTATCATCTTACTGTAGTGCAGAGTGAGTATCTAATCTCCTCTTAATTTTTGTTACAGTTCTTTTGAGGGGCTTATGTGCTGGAGGTAGGAGAAGCTAGAAGAATATGAGTAGTGGAGTTCGAGTGTGCAAGTCAAGTATTTTATTGGAAGCTTATTAGTGAAATTGTTTGCTAGGTCTACAATTTGAAGCATAGACCACGAAGCATTTGGCCCTAGACAATTAATGGGTCCATAAAATTTGTTAGATCAGAGAACAAGGACATGGATATGTTCTTCAAGTAACATGGGAAGACATCCTATGGTTATTCCTGGTCTAAAACTTCCAAAGATGTACATCTAGAGATTTTGGTAGCTTTCTCCTATCATTGAATAAAGTTTGTAAGTTACAATTTCTTGAAACTAATCAAATTGCTCAATGAAGTGTTTTTCCTTAGATTCAACACTCCTACACCTTAATCCCACGATTGAGGCATACTCATCTTAAATAAGCATTGGGGAACCGTACCACTCAATGAATTTCTAGACAAATATAGAAGACGAAGATTTTTGGCATTGCATATTGATTCAAGGATGCTCCCATAAAATTTATTGCTCAAAAGAGAGAGAAAAGAAGTGGGAGCAAGGGAATTACCAATGCCAGATGGTATGACTGAGCTGAAATTATTTATCAAAAAATCCAAGTATTTAGCATGCATGTTCTGGGATAGCCAAGAGTTGCCCTTGAAGCTGGTTGGAGTGAAGGTCTAAGACATTCAAATAAGACATGCTAACCAAAGACAAATATAAAATATTGATAGTTATCAAAAGATTCAATGATTGAAGTTTGAAAAGATTCCAAATCCAATTTGGTATCTCCCCTAATCTCGTTGTTTGAAAGGTCTAGTCCTAATAATGTGGATTGATCTCTCAACAAGTTAGGAAATGTTTTCAACTTGTTATAAACCAAACCCCAGCAGAGAGAAGAAGGGTGAGTGGGCTTGAATTGTGAAGCCAACTTTGAGATGGATTCATTGGTCGTTGAGACCAATAACGCAACCCTCACTACAAATTACACCTTCCCATAAATAGCAATTGACATTTTGATTCCAATGCATAGTTTTGTTGAGGAAAGCTCAAGAATCTGACCTTTGTTTCTCTAACAACAAGGATCAACGATTGCCATCCCATCGAGGCAAAAATATGTCTTTAGAAGATGTAAAAATATGTTTCTGCCATCCTTCTATCCAACCGACATAGAGAGACGAAAGCATACGAAGATTAAGAAAATGAATGAAAAGAGTGGAATTCTAATTGAAGGCTACAAAAAAGAGACACCCACATCAAAATCATATAAGTTGTAGTGACAACAAAGAAAGCCTAATGCTAGATGACTGTTGTAGAATTGAGCATAAACCATAATTGTTGAAACAACATGATCTATAGCTCTCTCAAAACAGGAAAATAAAAATTATCGAGTTCCAATCCTTTTAACTATAGCCACAGACATTTTGGACTTTCGAGTGTCAATCCTTTTAACTTTTTCCAATTCTTATATATATATGGGTGTTGTGCTGTGATATAGGCGAGAAGAAAAATCAACAAGAGAGAGCTTTGTTCTTACCTCAAAGCTTCTTTCTCTTCCTCCGACCCCCAACTCTCCTCCCCTTCTTTCCTCTTAAAAGCCCGTTATGGGGCACCCATCCTCAAATCTTAATGAAAAAACAATACCCTACTAGTAATTGCAGCACTTATCCTAGCATTTTTTGCATTTTTATTTGTATGGTGTGGGTTTTGTAAGAGACCCGAATCGAAGGGGAACCCCATCCCGACGATGGCCCTGCAGTAATCAAGCTACCTTGCAATCCATCAACAATTAGATTGCCTATCTTGCAGGCTGCAGCTGTGAGTGAGTATCTGAATCTCCTCTTAATTCTTTGTTATAGTTCTGTTGAGGGGCTTATGTGCTGGAGGTACGAGAAGGTAGAAGAAGATGAGTTGTGGAGTTCAGTGAGTGTGCAAGTCAAGTATTTTATTGGAAGCTTATTACTGAAATTGTTTGCAGCTAGGTCTAAAATTTGAAGCATAGACCACGAAGCATTTGGCCCTGGACAATTAATGGGTCCATAAAATTGGTTAGATCGTAGAACAAGAACGTGCCACATGGATATGTTCTTCAAGTAACATGGGAAGGCATCCTCGATGTGGTTGTTCTCTAGGTCTAAAACTTCCAAAGATGTACATCTAGCCAGAGATGTTGGTAGCTTTCCTTCCAGTTGGTTATCATTGAGATCTAAAGTTTGTAAGCTACAATTTCTTGGAAACGAATCAGAAATTGCTCCAATGAAGCTGTTTTTCCTTAGATTCAGCACTCCTAAACCTTGATCCCACTCGGATTGAGGCATACTCATTTTAAATAAGCATTGGGGAACCGTACCACTCAATGAATTACTAGACAAATCTAGAGGATGAAGATTTGTGGCATTATATATTGATTCAGGGATGCTCCCATAAAATTTATTGATTGAAAGAGAGAGAAAAAAAGTGGAAGCAAGGGAATTACCAATGCCAGATGGATGACAGAGCTGAAATTATTCCTCGAAAAATCCAAGTATGTAGCATGCATGTTCTGGGATAGCCAAGAGTTGCCCTTGAAGCTGGTTGGAGTGAAGGTCTAAGACATTTAAATAAGACATGCTGAGCAAAGTCAAATCTAAAGTTATCAGATTGTTATAAGAAAGATTCAATGATTGAAGTTCAAAAAGATTCCAAATCCAATTTGGTATCTCCCCATGAATCTCATTGTTTGAAAGGTCTAGTCCTAATAATGTGGATTGATCTCTCAAGAAGTTAGGAAATGTTTTCAACTTGTTATAAGCCAAACCCCAGTGCAGAGAGAAGGAAGACGTGAATGGCTGCTTTAATTGTGAAGCCAACCTGAGATGGATCCATTGGTTAGGTTTAGACCAATAACGCAACCCCCGTCACTGCAAATTACACCTTCCCATAAACAGCAATTGACATTTTGATTCCAATGCACTAGTTTTGTGGAGGAAGCACTATCAAGTACGACGTTTTTCTTCTACCGGAGAAACAAGGATCGCTGATTGCCATCCCATCGAGGCAAAAATATGTCTTTGTTAGGAGTACGCCAAAATATGTTTCTGCCATCCTTCTGTCCAGCCGACATAGAGAGACGAAAGCATACGAAGATTAAGAAAAGGCATGAAAAGAGTGGAATTCTCATTGAAGGCTGCAAAAAAGAGACACCCACATCAAAATCGTGTAAGTTGTAGCGACAACAAAGAAAGCCTAATGCTAGATGACTGTTGTAGAATTGAGCATAAACCATAACTGTTGAAACAACATGATCTATAGCTCTCTCAAAATGGGAAAATAAAAATTATCGAGTTCCAATCCTTTTAACTATAGCCACAAACATTTTGGACTTTCGAGTGCCAATCCTTTTAACTTTTTTTAATTCATATATATATATGAGTGTTGTGCTGTGATATAGGCGAGAAGAAAAATCAACGGGAGAGAGCTTTGTTCTTAGCTCAAAGCTTCTTTCTCTTCCCCCGACCCCCAACTCTCCTCCCCTTCTTTCCTCTTAAAAGCCCGTTATGGGGCACCCATCCTCAAATCTTAATGAAAAAACAATACCCCTACTAGTAATTGCAGCATTTATCCTAGCATTTTTTGCATTTTTATTTGTATGGTGTGGGTTTTGTAAGAGACCCGAATCGGAAGGGGAACCCCATCCCGACGATGGCCCTGCAGGCAATCAAGCTACCCTGCAATCCATCAACAATTAGATTGCCTACCTTGCAAGCTATCTTGTGGGCTGCAACTGTGAGTGAGTATCTGAATCTCATCTTAATTCTTTGTTTCAATTCTTTTGAGGGGCTTATGTGCTGGAGGTAGGAGAAGGTTGAAGAAGATGAGTTGTGGAGTTCAGTGAGTGTGCAAGTCATGTATTGGACACGTGGGCTAAGCTGTTGAGAATAGTTTTTTTTTTTTTTTTTGAGCTTTGCTTGGGAAGTAAAGTAACTGATCGGCAGGCTGTTTTATGGGTCAATGCACATGGGCCTTTAAATGGTTGGGTTGGTTATAACAAGATGGGGTTTATTCCTCTGTGGTTGGGCTTATGGTAAAGTTTTGTTACATATAAAAGGCCAAGGCCAACGCTTGTAATAGGATTCAGACTTTTGGCAATTGTATTGCCAGATGAAAATTGAGAAAGATTGAAAATTGGGCTTTGATGATTGTATTTTACTTTTTAGGAGGCTTTGTTGAGATTAGTATAAAACTGTAGTAAAATTTAATTGATATGAAAAAAAAAATAAGAATGTTGAGATAAATAATACATGGCTCTTGCACGCCAAACGGAACCTACCCCAAGGTGTGCCTCTTGTGGTGGGTTCTTAATTCTTTTCTAAATTTTTAACTATTCTTTTGCTTTTTTCAAGATTTTTATGGGTTTTTTTTTTTCCAAAAAAAAAAAAAAATTGGAGGGTAAAAGGAAGAAGGTCATCTGTGGGATTTATCAACTAAATTGAAAGAAAGTTTTAGATTTTGTGAAAAAAGTTTTTTTTTTTTTTAAATAAAAATTGTTTGATGAACTATAATTGGGTTGTATTCCGCACACAATAATCATTTGATGAAAGCTCATTGTAGTACCTTGTAAGCTTTTTTATTATTTTTGTCTCACTCTTCCTTGAAGTAAGAGATAAAAAAAACATAATTTAAAGAAATCCGATAGTTGAATAAATATTTCTATTGGAGATTGTAGTAACAAATTAGTAGCTAAAATATAAAAAAGTTGTATTTTGAGTAGCTAAAATGATTATCATTGCTGAAAATGCCCCAAGAGTATTCATATCTGGCTCAGCAAATATTTAACTAAATTTTAGTTAAAATACCACATTTTTCTATTTTTGGTACCTACATTTTTAAGATACCCTACATCCAACTTAACATTTTAGCTATTCACTTTTCAATTATTAAGCTAGCTGCTCAACAATTAATTGGCTACTTTGTTGAGCGGTTGGAATGTATTATTCTTTTTAGCTATATTGCTCAACAAAATAGCGTTTTCCAACGTGAATGCTATAAAAAGCTAGACAAACAAAAGTCTTCCAAAAGCATCTTTGCATATAAAAGGTTGAGAATCTTTGCATACCAAAGCCCATTGAATTGCGTCAAAAGTCTTCAAAAAGCCTCTTTGCAGATAAAAAGTTCAGAATTGGAGTGGGAGAGACGCTTCTTACTATCCTTTGAAATGCTCAATCAATATCTTTTGGTCCTCTTCTTGCATTGGGCCTTTTGGACATGATGGTTTGTGGAATTTGGACCTCAAAAGAGATATTAGAAAAAGAATGTGAAGTATTTCAACTAATAATTTTTTATTTATATTATTTTTTATGTATAAGATAAGATGATAATTAAAATCACTTATGATTTGTGTTTAGATACATCTACTAATAATATTTAAAAAAAAATTAAAATTGTAAATATATTGAATGCAATTGGGTCATGTATTTGACATATATATGTTAATATATATATATATATATATTAGGGGAATGATGTGCAGTAACATCATTCCCCTAAACCACATTAATTAAAGAACAATCACTTCTACTCATTCGAATTGCTGCAGCTGCCCTTGGCCTATTAAAACAAAAAACAAAAGAGAGATAATTGCTTCAATTGACCTTAAGGCAAATGATGAACAGAACAACAGAGGTAGTTTTGTATTTAGTTTGTCATTATCTTTGTGTATTCTAAGCTTTCTATGGAATTCAACTTAGTTCTTCGTTTAGGAATTCATATAATGCGGAACATAGATACTATAATCAAGTAATGAACTACATAACTGGGGAAAACAATAGCAGATACTCTTTTATCACAAACCGCTTTTAAATAATTGGTTGAATTTAAAGCTAGAGTGAAAAAGAGACAAATATAAACATTGTTAAGAATCTTCAATAACCAATTTAATAATCATGTTCTGCCAAAGTGCCAAGGACAAACCAAAAAAAGAAACAAACACTAACGGGTACACAGAAAGTTTGATAACAGAAATAACATCACCCTTCTGTATTCACAATACTAAGAGAAACATGTGCAGTAAAACTCTTCATTTAGAAGCTAAAATTACATGTAGAGAGCCACACAAAAAGACCAACCAGTTAAACTGTCAGTAAGTTTTAGTAAATAAAAGATAATCATATTAACAATGGGTCAAAACATCCATTGAACAAGTCAAATGACATAGAAAAATACTAGTAATTTTCAATGGGAGGAGGCAAGATGACCATATCTATAATATTAACATTCAAACTGATGAGCTACCAACAAATGTTAGTTCTCTGAACCTCTTGAGAGTAATAACTGATGACACGTCCAAGATTTCTTGTTACAAGAAAAGAGAACACATCGTGGACTTAGCATGAAATATCGGACTCACTATGTGACTTAATTGGTCAAATGATGATGGAAAAGTCAGATTTATACTCCCACTAGCTTCCCAAATTCTCTTGACACTCAGATAAAATATGTCATAAGCTTATTCGCCTCCTCTGATTTCCCTTCTAACATCAGCCTTTTACTCACCTTCTCACATAATTTCACGTCAGGAATTAGATTCTGGTTGAACATACGACTGGCCACCTTATATGCCGATAAAGGAATACCTTTGTTCAAATAACTCTCCATAAGGATGTGACATGTTTTAGAATCAATTCTTGAAGCTGTTCTCAACACATTACCCAAGAGTTTATCAGCCTCCTCAAGATTTCCAAAACTACAAAGCTTTTCAATAACTTGATTATAGACTGTTCTACATGACTGTCTTGAAAGCATTTTCTCTAATAATTTTAACAAATCTTCCACCCTACCCATCTGACAATACCGGTGGATAACTGCCCTGTATGTAACATGAGTAGGATCCACCCTTCTTCAACATCTTCATTGTAAGTTCAGTTGCTTCTTCTATTCTACCTTTCTTCCCCAATGCATCAATCAATGTAGTATACGTGAATGCATCAGGGTGTTTGTTACTGAGATACATTTCATCAAGCAATGACAGGGCAGCCCCCAAGTCACCCTTCTTACAAAATCCACGAATTAAAGTGGTAAAGTTTACCACATTAACAGCACATCTCTTGTTCAGACACTGCTCCATGAACTTTTTAGCCTCGTGCATTTTACCCTCTCGGCAGAGGGACTGCATTAGTACGTTAATATCAACGGGGGTTGGAAGAAAACCCTTGCCAATCATCTCCCTTACCAACTCAAAGGCCTCAGACAATTTCCCTTCCCTACGCAGGCCGTGCATCACAACAGCGTAAGTGATTGCATCTGGGGTCCACAACTCTTCCTTACTCATGTTCATCATCTCTCTAGCTTCTGAGGACTTTCCACACTGACAGAGCCCATGTAACAAGGCTGTATATGATACAGTGTCTGGTTCACATCCATTGTTGTACATCTGCTTAAGCATCCTTTTAGCTTGATCCACCTTTCCTACAAGACAAAACCCATTAAGAACAGCAGTATAAGTCACAACATCAGGAATGCAACCCTTTCTGAACATTTCGTTTACTAATTCTTTTGCTATGTCAATCTTCCCCGCCTTACAAAATGAGTGAACTATTGCACTATACCCGACCTTATCCACACAAAAATGCCTCTCCTCTGCTTCCCTTAAGAATTCCAAAGCCTCCTCCCCATGACCATGCTTGCAGAACATATGAATAAGAGTATTGTAGGTAACCTGGTCTGGCATCAATTTACTGTCCCTCACCATCTTCTCCATCAATTCCCTCACTTCTTTAACCCTTTTCTCCATACACAGAAAACCCATCACTGTACAGTAGCTAACTCCATTTGGGTGGCATCCCTTTAGTGGCATTTCATCGATCAGCTTAATGGCATCTTCAATGCGATGAATATCACAATAGCCCTTGATCAAGCAGTTATAAGTGACAACATTAGGTGCAATTTCAACAAGTTGCATCCGAGCCAAGAACCCCAATGCCTTTTCCAGTTGATTCCCCCTCACCAAAACACCAATCGCAGTGTTACAAATCGACAAATTGAGTTCTACTCCTGCCTTTTGCATCAAAGATAACACCCTCATCGCGTTCCTAAACTTGCCTGCACGACTATAAGACACCATCACATAACCAAAAGCTTCAGGCCGACGCTCAATACCCCTGCGCGCCATGAGCCGAAGAACACGTCTAGCACCCTTACACAATCTAGTCTTACTAAGGACCTCAAGCATCGTATAGTACACGACCGGGTCATGTCTGTACTTCCAATCCTGATCAGCCCAAATGAAGAATTTCAAAGCAACCTGTTCATCCGTCTGAGACCGCAAAACAGAACAAACTTGCCGAGGCTTGAGGCTTCTGAGTAAGTGCTTCAATTCCTCTTCAAGCTTTTGATTCCAACTCGACCTGAGTTCAAGTAATCTACAGATCTCTCTCACCAAAGGGTCTCTTCTAACATCTACTCTTTGTTCACGATTCCTGTTAAACGAATTCAAAACCGTAAAGTCATCATCATTACAATCCCTTCCTTCCTCTTCTTCTTCTTCATCGTCATCGTCCTCATCCTCAAGCTCTTTAACGTCATCCAACATAACAAAGCTAGAGTTTTGCTGACTCCCAGAAACTCTGGAACCCATTTGCTTAAATCTGCCATACCCACTAGCACTAGCGCTTGTTGAAGAAACTGAAGAATAATATGCACTGGGACCAATAAAGGCTAATGGGTTTGCAAAGAAACGGCTTCTGCGTGTAGAAGTAACCTCTTGCGCAGTGAATTCAACATTAACGCCACAAATACATGTACGAAACTCTAAGAAAGCAATGAACTTGCGAGGTTTGGCTAAAGGTTTTCGAATTTTAGATAGCATCTCAATACTCTAGGTTGAAAAATACAGAAATGGCGCAAAATTGAGATTTTGTAATCTGAAATAACAACGTAAAGAACGAAGCTTCAAGTTGTTTGTCAATCCGAGCCGCTTTCTTTGCATTGTGCTCTTCGTTTTCTGTTTTTATACTAAACAAAAAAAAAAAGAAAACGAAAACGAAATTAATTTTCCTAATTTTTTTTTAATTACAAATATGCATTATAACTATAAATTTAAATCTTCAGATTTTATTATTAAGGCTTATTTTAAAATTTTAAAAAATATATTATTTTTTAAGTAAATTGTGATTTTAAAAAAAAAAGGCCTTAGTCTTCCTTTTCTCTTTCAATTCTTACATAAAATCGATTTATAAAAAAATAAATTATAAATTTCTCCACCAGATTTTTTAGATAACACCAAATTTGGCGTTAGCATCAAATTTGCGAGAATCACCAAAATATAATTAGATCAAATTTAGATTTATCAAATCATTTAGTATATCATCTAAAAGGTTAACCTTACCCATAGATGTTTAGTTTTGAATCCAAAAATAAATTTTAAAAAAATGATAACCAAATATTAACTCATAAAAATTAATCTATTAAAAAGTCTGTGGAAAAATAGATTCTGATTTTATTTTTTCTTAAATCGTCTTACATGTAAAGCAAAACTCAACATGCCACATGTAAAAATGTCCAACCGCCAAAACCGTCAAATTCCGCGGGGGAAGATTCTCTCTATAAATACTCCACGAATCTTCCTCTGCTCGTTCACTCTACGCGGCTACGCCACTGTTCTCCTTTCTCCCGAACGTTCAAACCCCAAACCCCTTCTCTCACGTACTCTTCAGGAGAATGGCGAACCCTAATGTCACTGAGAATGGCAACCTCTCGGATCAAGGCCAATCCTCGGCCCTGATCTTTCTCGGGACCGGGTGCTCGAGCGCGGTCCCCAACTTAATGTGCCTGATCCAGCCATCCGATCCTCCCTGTCACGTCTGCTCCCAGGCATTGTCTATGCCACCTGAGCGCAACCCTAATTACAGGTGATTTGGTTTAGATTTCTCACTATGTGATTCTTTTGCTGCTATTTGTCTTACATTTTGTGTGTTTTTGGTAATTGTTGAAGTTAGATCTGGCATTGTGTGTTCGAGGAGAGTTTGGTGGCTGATTACCGCCCTCCATGTGCTCTTTTTGCTTAGTTATAAAGTTTAGGAGAGGAAAAGGAATTTTGATTCTTATTTTTGTCCATATAAAAAGAAAAAGAAAAAGTAAGTGCGCTTAATTTTAAGAAAGTCTCTTTTGTTTTGCTCGGTTATACTAGCAGCCAAACAGAGAGGTAGTGTTCTTTCTTCTATTTTGAGAAATGCATTGGATGGACAATACTAGTGAGTTTTAGTGTTTAGATTCATTTGCTATTCTTTTTGAAAGTTTGGTTCAGTACATAACTTTGGTTTTTATTATTTGGGATCTTAAAGAAGTAAAAGCTCGAATTAAGTTACCAAGAAAAAGTATTAGTTGAGGATTTTTTTTTTTTTTTTTTGGTAGCAAAAGGATATGTAGAAGGAAAGGAGTTTAATGTTTGAATTTGTTAATGGATAATATGTCTTTATACCTTTGTTTTTCTGTTGTGAATTGCGTGGCTATGTGTTGGATATTTATGATTTATGGATTTACAGGTGCAATACATCTCTTCTGATTGATTATTGCCAAAGCGATGGTAATCACAGCTATATATTGATTGACGTTGGGAAGACATTTCGGGAGCAAGTACTTCGGTGGTTTACTGCTTATAAGATTCCTAGAGTGGATTCTGTGAGTATTTTTTGTCCACATGTTTGTGATTACCTATGATTTGTAGCACATATATTTTAGTGAAAAATGGCAAGTTAGGCCCTCGTTTCTATGCTTCATAAAGGTATACACCTTCATTCATCTAATACATGCATACAACAAATCTTGAGAACTATATATTTTCTGTTCTTTTCCTTAAGAAACCTATCTTGACCGCAGAGGGCAAGTAAATGGTCATTGTTCTCATAATCTTTTCACAATACGTATACCACAGAAAATAATAATAATAATAAAACTTTACATCACATAAATTTATGGTGTCATATCAAACAAAATTTTGCTATTGTGTCGACCGTCATCTTCATTCACTGGGAGACTTTCCTTCTACCTTTTTGTTGTTCTGAAGGTTGGCTTACACAGAAAGGAGAGGGAGGGGGGCGTTCTTTCTTCAAATTTGAGTAGACTATGAAATAAGAATCAACCATTCAAATTAATAAAATAAGAATCAACCATTCTTCAAATTAACCATCCATTCATATTTAGTCTACATGATTATAACACGATTGCAGATTATCTTGCTTTACTTCGTGAGAACCTAGTCAGATCTATGTTTGAGTTTGTTTGGTTTCTTGTGGTATACTTGTGTTGGCTATAGGTTTTGGTGCTTTTAGTGCCTCCACCATGATGCCTTATCTTTTTCATCATTAGTAATTTTTCACTAGTTGATGAGGTTAAGATCTATATCTTATGCACATAAGTATAAATAAGATGTCAGTTGAGTAGACTGTTTGATAGTATCACCAGCTCTTTTATTTTGGTCTCATATTGTATCTTAGCGTCAGAATCGTGTCCTCCTCATGATGTATGAAATTCTAACTATATTCATTCCTCTATATTCTACCAAGTTAATTAGTTTTTATATCTGTTCCATGAAATCTTCCTGACATGTGCATAATGATTGTAAGTAAGATTTCATTTTAGCTCATTCTAAGCTAAACCATCGAAACATCACAATTTATGAAGTATTCCCATGTTAGGAGCTTATTTAGCCTGGACTGTGGGTTTTTTTTTTTCTTTCAGTTTATTCTTTATTGGTAAATACAAAAGTCAAGCCTCATATGGGATTAAATGCATGGCTCACCCTCTATGCCTTACTTATGGGGAGAGAGTTTGCATTTCTTTTAAAGACCATTGGCTTTTGTTTACTGCCTTGTATATCATGTTGTTGGTCCTAATTGTTGATAAAGATGGCAATGCTAGCTTGACATAGTGATTTTGGTTAAAATAACAAGAGCAAGAGGAAGGTGAAAGGAAAGTAAAACATTCTCTTATAGCCCTTGATAAAGCAAAATGTTGATAGAGGATATGTAGCCAAATTCTATTGACTGGATTGAAGGTTTTGTAGGCTTCATTTGATTCATATGCAAGGATTTGTTGTTTGAACTGTACTGATAACATAGTTATTATCATCACCTTGGTGTGGTCAACCCCACTAGTTGGATTCTGTTGATTCTATGTTTCATTTATTATACTGTAATGGTAGATTCAATGTGTTGGATAGGATGTATTGGAGAGTATAGGATGTGTTGGAGGTCGACTAAGAATGATAGATTTGATGTTCAGTTTCTTTATAAGGCTATGAGAGGGTTGATCCATAAAAAGCACAAAATACATAAGATCAATGCTAATTTTGGATGTATCTGTGAAGCTTATATTTGTCTTAATATATCTATGGCAATAAAGTAGTTTGAACAAAGCTGAATGGTCACTACAATTTCCACTCCTCTCTTGAGTGCCGGCGGCCTTTGTTTGTTCATTTCCCACTAACCCACATTTTATGTTTTTTTTTTTGGCAATTTGGCAATTTGTCACTTTTTAATTTTTTCCTTTTGTGTGTGTGAGTTTAGCTATTTTTTCTTTTTAATAACGGGCCATCACATTTATCATTAAATGAAATTTATGTTCTTTTTTTCTTTTGCTCTCAATTCTGTGGGTTTCATTAACTCAAATGGATGAATATGATTGGCATGGATTTTTTGAGTTTATACCTGAATAGTGACATTGAAATATAGGTTGCAAATGTGTCTAATTGGGGATTTCTAATTTCGAGGCATTACATTATTTTAATCAAACTTAGAGATTACTTTTTTCTCATCAAACACCTTCTTGGAAGCTCTTTCTAATATCAACTCACTAACACTGTGTGGTTGCACGGGCAGCCAAAGTTGGTAAGTTGAGCAGATGAAACAATAAAAAGTATTAGCATTAATAAATAAACCTTAGAAATTTTCAAGCATTAAGAACACTAATACTTGGGCAATAGAATATGTTGCTGCTCTCAAACAGTTTTTACTGAAATTCATGGTTTCGCCAGTAGAGGTATTATAACATGCTTTGGAATGGACTGTCCATGCTGTAATTATCTGTTTAGACTGCTATTTATTTTATTTTTGACAGTAGTTTGTGTAAAAAGCAGAATGAAATGAGCTGTGGACATTGATGAATTTTATTGACTTGGATTTAAGAGCATTTAAAAAAAAAAAAAAAATCTGTGACTTTTATTTTGCATGCTTGTTGCTAATTTACTAATAAATCTCAATTTTCTTGATAACTGAAACCCTGCTCTTTCTGAGAGTATTATAACTTATTTTTTTGTGAAATGCAGATTATTTTGACTCATGAACATGCTGATGCAGTTCTTGGTCTGGATGATATACGTGCTGTGCAACCATATAGTGCTTCAAATGATATTGATCCCACTTCCATATACCTAAGTCAGCATGCAATGGAGAGGTGCTTATATCTTTTTTTCTTCTCTCTCTTTCTTATTATTTTATTCTTGGATGCTCATTCAAGATTGATGAGGCCCTACCCATCATTACTTGTACTGACTGCTTTAGATCTGAGCCTATAAATAAATGTACATACTATGGAGTTTGGTACTTTTCAAATAATTTTTGAATGTGTAAAGCCAAATGTTATATATTATTGATTATAGTTGAATGGCAAATGGTATTTAGTGAATGAGCAAAAAAATAAAAAGTACATCCCTATTTTTGTAGACAACATGTAGTTCACATTTTTTAGTTTGCCATCTCTTGCATGAGTCTACTTCCCATAGATTTGATGGGTAGAATGTCTGTATTGTTTCTACACCAATTTCATCAGACTTTATGTTTGCATTATTAGGATACAGTGCAGTGGTATTTTTTTTTTTGGATGAATGAGTAAATTCTATATTCAACAAAGAGCTAACAAACTAACTCTAGCAATCTACTCAAGTTAAAGTTACACAGAAACAATACAAAGAAAAAAGCTCTGCAAGAGAACTAAACACAAAACCAGCACCTATCTGCAGAAACACAAAGCCAAACAAGTTCCAAACTACACTCAGTGAGCATGTCATGAGCCTTGATCGGATAGATGGTGACTTTTGATTGGTTGCAATGGTGCTGGGAATCTGTATTGTACAAATGGCGAGGGTTAGATCACGATCAAGGCTCATGGCATGCTCACTGATCTGGCCAGGAGGAAAGTCATAAAACACATATAATTAGACAATAAGTCTTTCTATTATAATGAAGGCACTTATACAGAATTACTATTATTATTATCATTATTGTGATTGTTAATTGTTATTATTGTTATTGTTATTATTATTTGTTCTAAGAAGCATCTCTACACTTTTTTATTTCTTTTTTTAACCATCTGCAAGATACCATGTGGATGGGATAGATAAGATTTATTCTTGTATTTGGAGATGATGAAACAAAAGAAGAATAAAAAAAGGGGCAGTGTGTCCCTTGCCACTCTTGAGTTTGAACGGAGATCCCAATGTCTCTATCACTCTCTTTGTATCTCTCTTTCTATTTATTTGCTTTCAATATCTAAGGGGGCATTTGGGTCATTTTTCATGCTTGTCAGTTGTTAAGAGGATCTTAGAGTCACATGCACGTGTCATGCATTCACTTATAGTTAGACTTCACTTCTAGTTTAGATGCCAGTGGACACTACAATTCTTTCAAATAAGGGGGTCAATTGCTCAAATTGAAACTTTGTTAGAGACATTGCATATCAGGTCATAGTTGGGGGGAGGGGGAGGCTAATTTCTTCAATTTTTTAAATCAAGAAGTGACTTCATTTGAAATGGTTTCGAATACACTGATATAGATTTATGTTTAGCATTTTGTGCTTGAATTCTCTTTTTTTCAGGCGTAATCTAAGTTATACAATCACTTGAGATTTTTATGTTGTACCTTTATAACAGCATTGCGACAAAATTTCCATACTTGGTTCAAAAGAAATATAAAGAAGGTCAAGAAGTGAGACGGGTAGCACAGCTTGACTGGAGGATAATTGAGGACCAATGTGAGAAACCATTTGTTGCATCAGGCCTAGGATTTGTTCCTTTACCAGTTAGTAGCTCCATATCTTTCTTGATCATACTATACATCTACCATTCCTTTGTATATCTTAGTATCTTGATGCTTTGATTTTGAATGTAGGTGATGCATGGAGAAGATTATGTCTGTTTGGGTTTCCTATTTGGTGACAAGTGTAGAGTAGCTTATATATCTGATGTTTCTCGCTTTCCTGCAAGCACGGAGTATGGTAAGTGATATTAGTGGTGATTTAACATGGTATCCGAGTAAACGTCCTAAATTTGAACCTTGTCTCTAACTCTCTATCATTCACCTCTCATTTTAATGAAATAGTTCACGTGTTAGGTCTCATTTATTAAGGGAGAGTTTGAGCGCATACCTAAGAGGAGTTCTAGAATATTAAGTAAATGATTAACTTCACCATTTCTTATAAGATTAAGATTTTGAGATAAGTGGTGATTTAACAACATAATTGTGTATGTATATGTTTGAGTGTGTTTGAACTCTGTCTGTATGTGTGTGTGTGTCTTACACTTTTTCTGCATGTTGCTGATCTCATATTTCCAAGAAAAGCACGGAGAATTTGATATCATCTTAAATCTCATCTTAGCGTTGTAAGTTATGCCTCCCAAGGTTGAGGGATCTTCTGATTATCTGGGTTGGCATCTGCCTTGTGATTACAAGTAGTGCGCTCCTGTGCTCTGCGCATGTGTATGCCCTGGTTCTAGGATTTATGGCCTTCTATGTTTTCCGATTTTGAGCTATACTTGTCAATTTATTTAGAATACTGGATCTTACAGTATTGACTGGGAACATTTGTAGCAACTAACTCTTGCTTTTGACTTCTTGGAATGATTTGACAGTTTTTTTTTTTTTTTTTCATTTATCTATGGTTATGTGTATATCTTAGGCAGCTATTGTATACAACAAATCTGAAAGTTTTTCTTGGGGTCTAACAAAATGTTGCTTAAGGACATTATCAGCATTTTTTTTTAACAAATGTAAACTACAAGAAGAAAGGGGGATTAGGAGAGAGCTAGCTCATGCAGATGCCATGGATAGGTATCCAACTAAAATTTTCATTTCTGCAAAATCTAAGCCACTACCACTCCATAAATCTGGTAGTCAGTGGGGTGGGTGGTGTTCTAATGGAGCAATGGTTCTTATGGGGTGGGTCTCTAGAAATGCACTATGAGAGTTTGGAAGGAGTTTTCTAGATTTACTAGTTTTGAGGTGGGTGATGGCTCCATGATTAGGTTTTGGAATGATGTGTGATGTGGGGAGCTTCTCCTTAAGGAAAGCTTCCAAAGTTGTTCAACATTGATTGCTTAAGGGATGCTTTCATGGCAGATCTTCTTTAGGTCGTCAATGGCTCTCCTTGGTGGAACATTAATTTTGTAAGAGCAGCGCATGATTGCAACTCTTTACTTTTTCCTTCAATCAATTGTATTCCATATGTTTGAAACAGGACGTTATAGACAAGCTCTGTTGGAACCCCTCCAAGATGGGGTTGTTTGATATAAGATCGTTCTATAATGTCTTAATTTCCCATGATAGCTCTCCTTTTCCTTGGAGGTGTTTTTGGCAGACTAAGGCCCCTTTGAGAGTGGCTTTCCTTGTTTGGCCTGCTGCTTTAGGTAAGATTCTCACCTTAGATAACTTGAGGAATCCATGGACCACCTATTACTCCATTGTGAAATAGCGAGTGCCATATGGAACTCTATCTTTGGCTTGTTCAGTTTAGCTTGGGCCATGCCTCATCGAGTGAGATATCTCTTCGCTTGTTGGAGAGGGCAATTTGGTAGTCCTCAAAGCAAAGCTGTTTGGAGAATGATTCCGCTTTGGTTGATGTTGTGTATTGGGAGACAAGGAAATGACCGAAGCTTTGAAGATAGTGAAATGACAGAAGCTTCAAAGGCCTTTTTCTTAATACCCTTTTCCTTTGAATGGCTGCTTATGATTGCTATTATATTTCTAGTTTTCATGACTTTTTGCTGTTTTTTCTTTTTCTGGTTAGGTTCCTCATTGTACACTTAATGTGTACTTGGGTGCACCCTTTGGTTTTAATAAATTTAGATTACTTATCAATAAAAAAAATTACACCACGTCATGGAAGCATCACCGTACTTCATGGTAGAATGAGTCTTGATTGAAATATTTTTAACTTCTGGGACACAATTACTAACCACTATTGGACTTTGCAGATCTAAAGTTTAATTTAAACTTCTGTTTTGCTTTCTACACAAAACAATATTTTGGTGGCTTATTCACCTAAAAGTGCCTAGTCATGTAGACAATAATCCAACAAAATATTTCATTTCAGCAAAAGTTTAAGCAACATTGGCCATTTGGTTTGTGGAAGCATCACCCTAATCAATGGTAGAATGGTAGTAAACACTTCTTTGGGGACTTGATCACAATTGATTTACTTTATGAGACAAAATTAGAACCAATATTGGACTTCAGGAACCTAAAATTTTTGATTTAGACTTCTGTTTTTCTTTTCACACAAATGAGTTTTGGTGGCTTATTGACCTAAAAGTGTTGTGCTCTTCTAGAAAAACATTTAGCGTAACATGGTTGATCTTATCTATGTTGTACATTTTTGTCATGCTGAAGACAGAAATATGCTTGCTTTATGTACCCGACTATTCACATTCATTGTTTAATGCTTTTTGTGATCTTTTTTGTTTGGATATGATTTCATCCCCTAGATGGATAAATAAATGCAAGGACGTCCTAAACACCCACCCAAGAGTCCCAAAAATTAGAGATATGCGTCAAGTAACTTGCTTTTTGCATGCAGATGACTGACTGTTGACCTATAGGTATTGCATCTTTCTGGACATAGTAAACACAAAGTTTATTGGTTTATGATTTGGTCAATGGCTGATTCTGTGCTCTTGGTTCAAATATCACAACTGTACCTATCTTTTTACTGGGTCTCTCTTATCTTTTCCTGCCAAGAAAATAATATATTCTAGTCAAACAGAAAATCATTAATGCTTCTAGAATTTGAAAATCTCTATAACCTTTTCTCAGAATCAAACATTTTAATTTACCTCTTTAAGTAGGGATAATAGTCATATTTTTTTATTCACTTGTGTATATATTCTTGAAGTATATATTCTCCAATAATAAGGGGAAGAGGGAGCTTAAAAACTTAGGCTTCATTAATTTTGAGACCAGAGGTTGTGGCTCTAGTAGGGTCAAAGGCAGGATGTCTTAGTTTTGCCTTTCTTTTTTGGTTCTTTTTTGGGTTTCTGTTTGGCTGTGGCTCTTTCTGGGCTGTTTGGGTTGGGTCTTCTCTAGGTTCTAGGGTGTGTTTTTGGGCTTTTGGTTGGGTTACCTAGGTATACTTTCTTATGTACTTGGAGGCGCTTTGCGCTTTTTTGATAAATACAACATTACTTATCAAAAATATATATATATTCTTGAAGTTTTGTGCTTATCAAAAATATTCTCAAAGTTATGTGTTTTTTATTTGGAATTCCTTGTGTAAAAAGAATTACCTTAGGCTCTAATCTCTATGTAATGGTGACTTTGATTTTGTAGTTATTTCGAAAAGTGGGGCTGGACAGGTGGATATTCTCATATTGGATACATTATATAAGGTCAGTCCCTTCTTTTAATTACTTGCAGTAGGTAGATGTACATAAAAAAATAAAAATAAAAAAACATTCATCTATGAATACACATCACTGGCATTGTATTTGGAGGAAGTTCATGAGATGCAACAACAAGATATACAACAGAAACCCAGACACTTCAATAGAAATTTTAAGGAAAATTTTGCTGACTTTTTTTTTAATCTCTTTTCAATTATTGTTTCTAGTTTCCTCCCCCCTCCTTTTCTCCTTGTGTCTTCCACCCTCCCTCTCTCCCTTACTAAATGTAGTTTCCCCATTTGGGAATACCATTTTGTCTCCTTAAAGTGGGGTTTTAGTGGCTCTTTCCCTATTGTCACTTTTATGTTTCTTCTTTTGTCAATTGAAGTTGTGTAATGACTCTTTTGCTTGTGCCACTCATGGGTGTTCTTGATTTGTAGACAATTACATTCAAACATCTTATGGGAGTTTGGCGGGGTGGATGGTATAGGGGGTCATTGGAAGTCTTTAAAAACACATTATGAGAGGGTGGGATGTTTTCTCTAGTTTTACTAGTGTGGAGGTGGGTGATGGCTCTCATACCGGGTTATGACATGAGTTATGGTGTGGAAATCATTCTTTGAAGGAATCTTTTCTGAATTTATTTTACCTTGCGAGGAATAGGGTTGCAATGGTGGCTGACCTTAGGAGTGTTAGCAATGATACGGTTCATTGAGACATTAACTTCACTGGGTTGGTGCATGATTAGGAGGTGGACTCTATCTTCTCTTTCTTCAATGTTTGTATTCCGCTAGGGTGGGTTGGGAGGGAAATGATAGGTTTTGTTGGATGTCCTAAACAAGAAGACCTTTTGTGGTCAAATCCTTTTACAAGGTTCTTCTTCCTAATGTTGACCCCCCTTTCCCTTGGAAGAGCATTTGAAGGACTAAGGCTCCTTTGAGGTTGGCTTTCTTTACTTTGACAGCTTTCCTTGGTAAAATTCTAACTTGGATAATCTTCACAAGTGTCATATCATAGTGATAGATTATTGGTGTTGTATGTATAAAAAGAGTGGGGAGACCACGGATCATCTTCTTCTTTATTGTGATGTCGCGAACTTAAAGCTTCCTCCAATCTGTTCATTCCTGCTACCTCTTTTTATATCTGCTCATACATACTTTTCTTTTTCATGTTAATATTTTTCCTTTTATGCATTTTGTTTTGCCTTCCCAGGAATTAATCTAATTATATTCTGATTTGCCTTTATTCTTTTTGCAGGATGGATCCCATAATGTTCACCTTTGCTTGCCACAGGTCTGTTTGCATAATCAAATTTAACCGTTATATAATTTCCCTTGTGGTCAATATTCTGTTCAAGTCACATTAACTAGTTTTGCAGTCACTTGAAGCTGTGAAGAGGATATGTCCTAAGCGAGCCCTGTTTATTGGTATGACTCATGGTTTTGATCACCACAAGGACAATGAGTTTCTGATGGAATGGACTAAAAGGTACAAATTCATTGTCTCTTTCTTGGTAGTCAATCACAATCTCATGGTCTAAATGCATTTATGTAATAATTGACCTGACTTGTCTGTTGACCTTTAATGTGTATTGATTATAGTTTTCTATTCTCTTCTCTCATGATGGCCCTAGGCTTATGGTAGTAAAGTTAGAAGATCCCTTGCAATTGGTGGAGTAAGATTTTAGAAAAATGTTAAGACCTACGACTCTTTTACAACTCGTTGACACGTGTCAACACGTGATTGACGGGTGCTAATTTTATTTTTGGCACGGCTTCCATTGCATGCTAACATATGTCAACAAGTTGTAAAAGAGTAGTAAAATAGTTGCCAGGAAAGCATTACTCAAGATTTTATTATGCACTGTCTGTAGATGCTGGAAATATCATAAAGATCCTCATGTTCTGTTTGGGAATATCATAAAGATACTCATGTTCTGTTTTTCCATCAAAATGTATTCAGGGAAGGAATTCCTGTGCAACTTGCGCATGATGGTTTGAGAATCCCCATAGCCCTATGATAAGGTGAGGCAATTCCCTTAAAACTCTGAACTGTCTTTCTCCTCATTTAGTAAGTAGGTTCATAATTATTTAGTTATAGGAAATATATTTCAGAATAGAACTTCTTAGCTACATAACTTGAATGGTGTGACTTCCAAATTGTTGCAACGTGAACAAGATTTTGACTACATCATCCCCAATGTAAAGATAATGGGAGCATGCCCGTGTATTTGGTGCAAGATGTGCCCCCTCTCCCCCCATAATATCACTTGATTGGTTAACCAAAATATATCTATAAGAAGATTTAGCAAGAAGGTAAATATATAATTAGGCCTAAAAGGAGTAAATTGTGATCTACCCTGAAACCTATCTGAACTGGACCCAATAAATTTGAAACCAGTGCACATGTTAGCAGTTCTTTGTTTCTTTTTTTTTTTTTTTTTTATGTGTATCCATAATTTCTACTAAGCAAAATTTAATGAATATAATTTTTAATACTTTGTAAGAGCATTCCCAATAGAAGAGTCAAATGACACTTTTATCTAAAATGGCTCATTAAATTTGTAAAATACCCCTTGCATTGGAGAAGTAAAAACAAAGGTAAAATATATATTTTAGTGAATGAGCTAAAAAAAAAAGGATACATCTAGCGGCACTTTTGAAGGAGCCATTTCATTTTTTTACTATTTCTCACCTATTTTCTCTTTTCCCAAAATTTTCTCCTGCTATTTTTTTTTTTTTTTTTTTTTTTTTTTTGATGAATGAGAAACTTTCATAGACCAACAACAAAACACTTTACAAAGAAAAGCTAAAGCACTTAGCTAAAGCTGAAAACACCTATACAAGCAAAAGCTCTACCATATTAAACCAATATCCCATCTATACCCCAAGCATTACAAAGAATATCATTTCTTCTAGTCTTTTTAAATCTACCTTTCGTAGTAAACCGGGTCCTCACCTCCCATCTAATGCGTTGAATAAGCTTCTCTTTAGTGCATGGATTATTGTTATGTTTCAAAGCATTACGATTCCTCCAAATATTATATATTGTAGAAGCAAAAACTAGCCGACACAAGTAAGCCTTCATAGTTTTGCCCTTCCACTTCTCCAACCCCAAAAAAACCACATCTTCCCAACAAGTAGGCGGATTGAGCATGCTACAAAGAATCATAACCTGCTGCCAAATTCTACTACTATAACCACAAGCAAAAAATAAATGATCTCTATCCTCAATTACATGCTTACAAAAAATGCATTTCACATCTCCTTGAAACCCCCACATCAACTTTCTCCCAGTGGTCAAAGCATCCTGCATTGCTAACCAAGTGATGAATGCTTGTTTAGGAATAGAAAAAGGAAACCAAACCAATGACCACCAATCCACAATATTTTCCTTAACTCGAATGGAATTCCAAGTATCTGAGCAAGAGAACGTACCAGTTTTTGAAGCATTCCATTTCGGCTTATCCTCATCACCCATAGGAACCATACACAACTTACTTTGAATATTAACAAGATGATCCGAACGAGCAGCAGGCCAACACCATTGTCCGTTCTGAATGAAAGAATCTAACCGGGCTTCAAGTTTACTATGAGTATCATAGATGACTCTATGCCCATATTTCTCATAGAGCACCCCATCTGGGTGCCAAGCATCAAACCAAAGATAAATATTCTTCCCATTACCAACATCAAAAGAGAGAAATCGTTTTGCTTCATCTCTAAGCTTTAACAATTTTCTCCAACTCCAAGTGCAAATCTGAGGGATAGAAACTTGCCAAAAGCTCTTACCCTTTAGAAGATTTTTCTTAACCCATGCAACCCAAAGGGATCCAGCTTTTGCAAATAAACTCCAAATATGCCTCATCATGGCAGCTTTGTTCCATTCCTCAATTTTCTTGCTATTTCTCTTCCACATCTCCCATTTTCCAAAATTTTCTTCTACTATTTCTCTCTGCACATCTCTTTTTTCCCAAAAGTTGAAAATTAGGATATTTAGGAAAAATACAATCCTTATAAAAAAATTTTAAAAAAATAAATAAATGATATTGATAAAAATATAATTAATCGAATGTAGATTTATAAATTCATGAGTTAAAGTAAATAAAGTGAGTTCTGAGGAATCATTTTGCATAAAAATTTGGCCCATCCATTGGGAATGCTCTAAGTAGGTTATTGCATGAAGAAAAAAGGGTGAAAAAAAAGTGTTGAAGATGGAAAGAGAAGTGAGTATCGGTGTTTAATGTGGTTGACAATAATGTCAGATAATAAATTATCTGAATAAAGACGAAATTCATATGCATCTTTTTGGTATATAAGAAGGGAGATTTGGCACCTCTAGTTAATCGATTTTTTTTTTTAAAAAAAAAAAATCTTTTACTTATTATTTCTATCAATACTTAATGGGTTCACTTGGGGTAAATTTTCTATCATTGAAAAATAGGTTGGCGTGAAAATGCTCATCCATGGTGCACCCATATGCTTGACTAATCTCAACTGCTGACCGACTCTTGACCCGAGTCCATACCATGAAACAAGTAAATAAATGGGAGTAATGTTATAAAGAAGATTAGAGTCCTTCCAAATATAATGTGACTTTTAAAATCACTAGTAAATCAAAATTTAATAGTGATTTAAAAAACCACATTACATTTAAGCATTACTCAATAATTGGTGCCAAATTAAGTCAAATTTTATGCTGCTGCTGTTATTCAGGTGGTATTTTTGTCATGAGTATTATCTGTCATTCACAAATAATTTTGTCAAGCGAATGCTTATTGAATCCAAAATAATCTTTTAATTTTATTTGTCTTCATAGGGAAAAGAAGCTTTATAAGGATCTTCAGAATTTGTGAAAGATGTTTACCAGAGATGTTATATTGTGAGACTAAAATTATAGAAGGAATAAAGTAAATTTACCATGCTTGCCACTACTATCAATTCGATTGGAGAGATCACTATTTGGATTTGATATAGATATAAAGATTAACTAAATGATTTATTATGAAAGCTTTACTATTTGTTTTATTGGAAGAAAACAGCCCACTTTGACTATTTGTTTCCTCTAATTTTCAGTATTCGTTCTCCACAAATGCATGTGGCCAAAGTTGCCTTTTGATTTGATCACAAATTAGTTATGTTAATCGGCAAGTTCTCTAAACATTTTAACAGAAAGTGAAATCGAATTCGACCTTCAATAAGGATGGGGGTTTTGTGAAGCCAATAATAGGCATTTTCTTCATATTAGCAATTTCAACACATTGACTAGGTGAAATTGAATTAGTGACGACATTTTGAGTTGTCGCTAATGATAAACACATCAGCGACAACATCTGTCATTACTGATAAGGTGATAGCAACAATGACAAGTATTTAATGCAAGGTATTTTTAGCGTCCACTTTCAACATTATTAACAACAATGATTGTCGTCACTAATAGTAATTATAAGTACCACCGAGAATGTCGTCGCTAATGAATCTTTAATGACGAGATATCTGCAACCATAGTAGAAACGTCAAATGTTGTCATTGCTATTCATTAGCAACCAAAATCATGCCTTTAGCGACGACATTGTGCTCATGGTTCTCCTAGCCATTGATTTTTTAACTTACTGTTTTTATTTTCAGTTCATATCTGATTTGCTTCTCCATTGGTATTGATTAGGAAAATCTTGTTCTCTCAAGCAGAATCGTCCTAATGACATTCAAAAGTTTATTTTATGTTTTCAAAGGCAGTATTGTCCTAATCACTTTACAATGATTCGTAAAGTCTTGCTCACAATGTCAATCAAAAGTAAATGAAAGTCATTATATATATATTTGAAGATGATTGTTGAAGCAGGAATATTGGTGGGATTCTCATTTATTCTAGAAATTTCCTATTTCTGGGCTCACCTGTCGCTTGTTTTTTTTTTTTTGGTGGTTAATTAGGGAGATTAGTATCCAAAACGTATGTTTTCTGACCATGAATTGGGAAAGGGCAACCTTTTTATTTTTTATTTTTTATTTTTCTGGACTACAAACAGGAACGGGAAAGCAATAGAAATTACTGAAAAATGGCTGGGCAACCAACAATAAGCCCCAATACAACCTAATCAATGCAGTAAACAGAAATTACACAGGAAATAACAAAAAAAAAAAAAACCCTAAATACCCTAATAATTATTTTCAAAATCATTAAAAATAGGCTATGATAGAGACTCAAAGAAGGTCCAAATGATTAAATATGCCCAAATGGCCAATCACCTAATAGTTAAACTTGACTGCATTGCTACTTGTAACTGTCACTGATGCCTCTGTTTCTGATTTCTATGTGCTCTTCTTCCACGATTTTCTATTCTAATATAAAGCTGAGGGAACATTTTGAAAGAAATGTCATTGGCAACTTTGAAGTAGCATATCTTCCACCTCTTCCAAAATATAAGAGGTCCAATAACAATCCCAAAACCAAAAATAAATCCCAATTCAGCACTTAAGAAGTTCCAGTCAATTCTATTCCCAAAATCCGAATGTGCTTCTTTAGATGCTGGAGGCGACGATCCCAGCTCTTCATGTGTGCATTTTTCTTTCAAAGGAAAGCCACATAAACCTATATTTCCTTCATAGGAACTTTCCGAGAATGTAGCAAATTGCTTGATCAATGGAATCTTTCCCCTCAATTGATTGAATGAAAGGTTAAGGACTGATAGGAAGATAAGACCTTCTGCAAGTTGGACTGAAATCTCACCGGTAAACTTGTTGCTTGACAAGTCTAATGATTCAAGATTGGTCAATTTTCCTAGAGATTGTGAGATTTGGCCAGTGAAAGCATTATGAGACAAGTTGAGACTACGTAATGATTTGAGTTCTCCTAATTCGCTAGGTATAGGCCCGTCAAAACTGTTGCATGAGAAGTCAAGAGAGGTGAATATAGTTAGGATCTTCACCACTCTACTTGGACACCTTTGATGGTAATTGTAACCATATTTTGATAATAAATATTCACCACATCATTCCTTTTTTGAAAAAAAATATTCGCATATTGATAACTATAAGATACCGCATAACCATAACCACAACCATTACCATAACCACTATAAGCATCATCATAAGCATGTAGAGGATCGACAATACTACGAAAATTCAAAGATAAGGAATTATCTTCAAATCGGAGGGGATTGAGCTGATATTGGGCCTCATTTCTTTCATCCGTTATTGCCTTCCAATTAGAAATGTATTTTATTGGAAGCTTACCAATGAAATTGTTCGCAGCTAGGTCTACAATTTGAAGCATAGACCACAAAGCATTAAGCCCTGGACAATCAATGAGCCCGTAAAATTTGTTAGATCGTAGAACAAGAACGTGCAACATAGATATGTTCTTCAAGTAACATGGGAAGACATCCTCAATGTGGTTGTTCCCGAGATCTAAAACTTCCAAAGATGTGCATCTAGTAGATTTTGGCAGCCTTCCTTCCAGTTGGTTTTCATTGAGATTTAAAGTCTGCAAGCCACAATTTCTTGGAAACGAATTAGAAATTGCACCGGTAAGATTGTTTTTCCTTAGATTTAGCACCCCTAAACCTTGATTCGAGTCTTGAGACTCACTCATCTTAAATAAGCATTGGGGAATCGTATCACTGAATGAGTTATTAGACAAATCTAAAACACGAAGTTTTGTAGCATTGCATATTGATTCAGGAATGCTCCCATAAAACTTATTGCTTGAAAGAGAGAAGAAAGAAATGTTAGCGGGAGAATTACCAATGCTAGCCGGTATGACAGAGCTGAAATTATTCCTCGAAAAATCCAAGTATATAGCCGATTTTGGAAAAGCCAAGAGTTGCCCTTGAAGCCAGTTGGAGTGAAGGTCTAAGACTCTCAAATCAGACATGCTGAGTAAAGACAAATCTAAAGTTGTCAAATAGTTGTAAGAAAGATTCAGTGAGTAAAGAGAAGAAAGACTCCAAATCCAATTTGGTATCTCCCCATGAATCTCGTTGTTTGAAAGGTCCAGTGCTACTAAGGTGGATTGATCTCTCAAGAAGTGAGGAAACATTTTCAACTTGTTATTAGCCAAATTCAATTGTTGAAGATACGGAAGATGTGAGAGGCTGCTTGAATTGTGGAGCCCATCCGAGATGGATTCATTGGTCAAGTTGAGACCAGTAACACGACTCCAGCTGCAAATCACGCCTTCCCATGAACAGTAAGGGACACCGACACTTTGATTCCAGTGTAAGTTTTGTGGATGAAGCATTGTCAAATACGAGGCTATTCTTCCACTGGAGCAACAAGGATTGCTGATAGTCAAGACCTTGGAACAAGAAGTCTATGTCAGCATCCGTCTGTTCAGCCGACATTGAGATACGTAAACATATGACGATCAAGAAGAGGCATGAAAAGAGTGAAATTCTCATTGAAGGCTGCAAAAAAAGACACCCACACAATAATAATGAGTTGAAGAAGAATAAACCAAATTACTAGTAATTAAGTTCAAGAGAGTATATAAGAGTAGATTACATTTTGACAGAAACCCACACAAATTTGGCAACTCTTTGCTTCGACAGGAAGGAAGAATGATGAGCGTATCAGAGTGTACGTCGGAATGCCATTTATTATATAGCCGAGCCGAGGGAGAAATTAACCAACAGACGCGTGATTTGTCAGAAAGCAACCAGCACCTTTCCACAATAAAGCAATACTCGTTTTCCTACTCTGTAGCAAATGCTCCGCATAAAAAAATAAAAATAAAAATTTCTTAAAAAAGACATTCAAAAACAAAATAACAGGCCATAGCGTGGCTGTGGCCTGTGGGTTATCTAGGAGGCTGATGGGCATTCACTTGTAAAAATTAATTAATGTGAGAAAAAATTAAAATATTTGACATGAAAATAAATAAAATGAAAAAAATTTATTTTGCGGTGATTATAATTATTTAAATAATAACAAAAAGTTATTAATGTAATGCAAAAAATAAAAGGGTTAAGTTCACTTAACTCCCTCGAACTATCACCCTAATGACAATCTACTCTTCAAACTATCAATTGCGATAATTTACCCCATAAACTACCAAAGCAATAAAAATGTACCCATAATTTTAACAAAATATTTTTTTCAAATTTTTAAAGCTATGTTTGTCTTATTGAAAAATCTATAGGGGCAATTTTGTCATTTTACTAGCATTGGAAGTACATTATCATTGTTTTGATAGTTTAGGAGATAAATTGTCGTAATTAATAGTTTGGGAGTATATTGTTATTGGGGTGGTAGTTTGAGGGGTAAAGAGAGTTTTAGATTTTTTGTGTGAAAAAAGTTTTTTTTTTTTTTTAAATAAAAATTGTTTGATGAACTCCATAATAATGGTTTGTTCGACTTAAAAGTCTTCCAATGGATCTCCAGGAGAATTGGACGCATTTCCTAGAGCACATGCTAGATATGTTCTAAATAATTTTTTATAGTTAAATATAATTATTGTGAGCTACTTTTCTCTTTCAGCAACACTTCAAAATAAAGTTTTTATGAAGTTTTATATTTAAAAGCTCATTGTAACATTAAACTTTATTATTATTATTTTTCTCTCATTTCTCTCTCTCACTCAAATTAATAGATAAAAAAATAAAAACAATATTTAAGAAACTCAAGAGATGAATAAATGTTTATGCAAGAGATTGTAGTAAAACATGAGAGCATTTCTAGCGGTTGATGGCTATTTTAACCACTCAAAATTAACCTTTTTAATTTAGCTATTACTTTTTCACAATAAACTTAAGCAAACTATCTATTTTACAATCTACTTTATTTAAATACTGTTTTTTAATCTATTTTTATCAGATAGAGGAGAGAGGGAGAGGGAAAGGGAGAAAGAGGATAAAGAAAGAATAAAAGATGTTTATAAGGTGCCACAATAAAGTTTCAAATATGAATGTTCACTGAAACAAATTTTAAAAAAATTGTTATTCTATAAGGTCTGTTGGAGCACCAAAATTGCTAAATTTAACTTTAAAGTTAATTTAAATGCCCTCCTAGAGATGCTCTAAGTAGCTAAAATACAAAAGTTCTATTTTAAGTAGCTTAAATGTCTATCATTATTGGAGATGCTCCAAGAGCATCCAAATTTGACTCAACAAATATTTAACTAATTTTTAGTTAAAAGGCCACATTCTTTCTATTTTAGCTACCTACTTTTTTAAGGTACTTACATCTGGCTTAGCATTTTAGTTATTCACTTTCACTTTGTTCATTTAAAAATGATTTCTCTATTCTTTCTTCAACAATCATATTTTTAAAAAAATTGTCAATTCTTAATTGTCATATTTTTCTAAATTTGTCTTTAGTAATGATTAAATATTAAAAAAATTATTTCCTAATAGTCATTTTTTTTTTAATTTCGCATTTGTAAAAATTTTAATAGTATATATTACCATTTACTGAATAATATTAAGGAATTTAATGATACCCACGCAAAAAATTTTTTTTAAAAAAACAAACAAACAAACAAAAAAATCGAACACTGTCAATTGATTGTTGAGCTGCAAGCATTGCTGCTCAACAATTGGTTAGCTACTTTGTTGAGCCGGTTGGGAGGTGTTCTTTTTTTTTCGCTACATGACTTAATAAAGTAGCGTTTTCCGAATGTGAATGCCCTAAGAAGCTCACCAAACCAGGTCAAAAGTCCTCCAAAAAGCCTCTTTGCAGATAAAAAGTGGTAAAGAATTGGAGTAGGGGAGACGCTTCTAGTCAAAAGCTCACCAAGCCGCGTCTAAAGTCTTCCAAAAGCCTCTTATCTTTGGTCCTCAGACTTCTTGCATTGGGCCTTTTGGACGTGAAGGTTTGTGGAATTTGGACCTCAAAAGAGTTGTTAGAAAAAGCATGTGAAGTTTTTTTAACTAATAATCTATTATTTATATTAATTTTTATGTTGAGATACATCAACTACTAATATTTTTTAAAATTTTAAAATTGTTAATATATGGAATGCAATTGGGTCATGTTTAAGTAGCGTTCTATTTGACATATGTTACAATTATGTACATTCTTTTTGTAAGTTATACTAATTAATCCATCTTTCTAAAAGGAAAATGTTAGCCTCCCGTAGTTCTCTCTGCTCTCCTGACTTACATAAAAACATGATTTAAGAAAAATAAAATTGTAGCTCTCTACCAGTTTTTTTATATTAGCACCAAATTTGAGGCATTAGTAACAAATTTGTGAGGCATTAGCATCAAAATTGAGACATTAGCATCAAATTTAGGATGATCAAATTCATTTTGAGTGATATCATCCTTAAAGGATTAACCTTCTACCTTTAGGTTTTAGTTTTGAATACAAACTATGAAGGGTATTTTGATAATTCAATTTCTATCATTTGATGATATTATTTTTTTACATTCTTATAGCATGTGAGGTCATAGTTATATCGATTAATATATAATTTAGAGTCTATTTAAAATTGTATTAAAGAGTTTAAAAAGTATTTTTAGTATCTAAAAAGCTATGCGAAACAAAAGCTTTCCTTTCAAAAGTAAATGAAAGTGATTTTATAGATATATAAATTTGTAGAAGATTGTTGAGGCAGGAATATTTGTGGATTCTCATTTATTCTATAAATTTCCTATTTTCGGACTCACATGTCATCTTTGTTTTTTTTTTTTTTTTGTGGTTAATTAGGGAGATTATTATCCAACATGTCTGTTTTGTGATCATGAATTGGGAAAGTGCTACTTTTTTTTGGTTAATTAGGGAGATTAGTATACAAATATATATATATTTTTAGAATAAATAAATAATTTAGGCCAACTACAGTGACTATTCATGTCATATTAAAGTAAAATCAAAGGCACGATTCTTGAGATATTTCAAAAATAATAATTTAGTCCCTTTAGTCAAATTTTGTTAAAAAAAAAAAAAATTTTATTCACCTATTGATTTTACTTTAATACGACATAAAGCAATTTGTAATTTAAACCAACTACAATGACTAATTATTTATTTATTCCAAAAAACACTTCTTCTTTTTTGTATTTATTCTCCCATTTGTTTTTTTTTTTTTTTGTATTTTAAAAAAATGTTTAGTTTTTCTTACAATTATTTTATTATTTTATTTGTTAAATGAATAAGGTTATTATAGGAATATAAAAAAATAAGTTGCATTTTTGATAAATTTTGGTAGTTTTAGGGGCTACTTTAGTACCTTTTGAACATTGTGGGGTTATATTGCAAATGATTGGTAGTTTGTGGGTTTTTTTATATTTTTCCCTTTTTGTGGTTAATTAGGGAGTTAGTATCCAACTAGTCTATTTTGTGATCATAAATTGGGAAAGTCCTACTTTTTTTTTTTCTGTAGTACAAACAGGAACTGGAAAGGGATAAAAATTATAGAAAAATGGCTGGGCAAACAACAATGAGCCCAATACAACTCAATCAATGCAGTAAATAGAAATTAAAAGGAATTGTGTAAGAAATTACACAGGAAATAACAATACAAAAAAAAAACCCTAAATACCCTAATAATTATTTTCAAAATCATTTAAAATAGGCTATGATAGAGACTCAAAGAAGGCCCAAATGACTATAATACTAATAGTCAAACCTGACTACATTGCTCCTCATAACTATCACTAATGCCTTTGTTTCTGATTTTGGTGTGCTCTTCTTTCACGATTTTCTATTCTAATATAAAGTACATCTGTGCTAGAAACAGGGACGAACGTCCGCCGATCACTGCTGTAGGTCCGCATTAAGGACATATGCATACGTCTACCTCCTCAGCGTACGTCCACTCCAGAGGTTTAGTGTTTTGACTTCTATTCTCTAAGGGATTTTAGGGTTTTTACTAGGTTACCATTAAGGGTCTAAGTCTTTGTTGAAAACAATGGTTATTTTTGTAAAGAGAAATTATTGAAAAATACAAGAGTTATTTTTATCTGGGTATTACATTTCTCCCCTCATCAGCTCCACTTCCTGTGGCAAATTTCAAAATAATAACATACTTAGAAAATTCTATATATATATATATATATATAGAGAGAGAGAGAGAGAGAGAGAGTGAGAGAGGGGGGCATGATTTAGTGACCTCATGTTGATCGTCGGTTGTAGCCACCCCCAGTGGGTTTCGGCCACCCCCTGGGCTCCTTGGGGTGGCTCGATGGGGGTGGACCAGCCACCCCAATGGCCAAAGGGGGTGGCCCAAAATTTTTTTTTTTTTTTGAAATTTTAATGATTTATTTAAAAATAAAAATAATTATAATTATAGGACATATGTCGCAATGTGATTGGTGCTGACATTGCGTTCCATTAAGTTTTGGATGGAATTTTAATGAAGGTATCATTTTCATCTTTATGAAAACCACAGTTACCTCCTATGATACAAATCAAAACCTAGGAGAAAAAAATACAGAGTGTCCAAACCCTAAGGGGATTTTAGATATTTAATCCTTAAACAAATATTATTAGGTTTTTTTCTTCAGCCAAAAAGTGAGAGGAGGAACTCCCCATATCTTAATACTTTTTAAACATATGGTATTATGCAAAATGAGTTTGCTAATTTGCAAAATGGGGTAAGAATAGAGAAAGAAGATGAAAGAAATACAGAGAGAGAAATAAGACAAATATTCTTAAAATAGTCCATTAGGAAACAAACATTCAAAAATATAAAAGTTAGAGAAAAAATAAACAAATCTTTGAAAAATAATATTTAAATGGAATAGTTAAAGTAAATTGTTAAAATAGTAAGATTGCAGTGAGTGCTCTAAAAAGGGAGTTGTTAAAATAGATAAAATTGTACTTTTAGTTATTTTGGTGAGTAATATTTGATGAGATTGAAGTGAGTGCTCTAAAAAGGGAGTTGTTAAAATAGATAAAATTGTATTTTTAGTTATTTTGATGAATAATATTTGGTGAGATTGCAATGAATGCTCTTAGAAAAAGCATGTGAAGTTTTTTAACTAATAATTTATTATTTATATTAATTTTAATGTGTAAGATGATTATTAAAATAACTAATAATTTGTGTTGAGATACATCTACTAATAATATTTTTTAAAATTGTAAATTGTAAATATATTGAATGCAATTGGTTCATGTTTAAGTAGCGTTCCATTTGACATATGTCAATATATATTGCAATTATGTACATTCTTTTTGTATAAGTTATGCTAATTAATCCATCTTTCTAAAACAATGAAGGGTATTTTGATAATTCAATTTCTATCATTTTTAGGTATTATTTTTTTACATTCTTTTAGCATGTGAGATCATAGTTATATTGAACTTACAAGAGCAACAACTGCATCTTTTGTCCAAAGCAGTCAGAAGTGTATACACTCCAGGCCCCTGGGTTCAGGTGATATACTCTTCCAACATCTAAAGTTACACCTCTAACTGGAGAATCTGTGCTATTGGTGTTTTTGTCATTACTATTATTATTCAGAAAGGCATATTGAATTCACTATAATCTTTTAGTTTTACTTCTCTTCATCAAGGAAAAGAAGCTCCATGAAGATCTTCAGACTTTGTGAAAAATGTTTACCATAGATGTTATATTGTAAGACCACAAGGAGTGATTTGTAATTTTGGTCAATTACAGGACTTATAAATTGTTTATTATACCACATGGAGTGATTTCTAATTTAGACCAGCCACAAGGACCAGTTTTACATTTATCCCTTAAATTTACCATGCTTGCCACTACTATCAATTTGATTGGAGAGATCACTGTTTCAATTTGATATAAATATAAAGATTTTTTCTAACTAAAAAAACATGTGAGAGAGACCTACTGTGAAATTGAATTCTACCTTCAATAAGGTTGGGGGTTTAACAAAATGAAATATCATCACTTATAGACTGATAGGCCTTTTCTTAATATTAGCAATTCCAATGCATTGACTAGGTGGACAAATTGCCTCTAAAACCCGAGTCTATCAAACTGTAGTGGGGTTAGCAATTTTCTTCATGATTTTTGAATTCAATAAAAATTTAACACTTAAAAGACTAAAATTCATATAAATTCATTTCTATATAAAAATTATTATTATTTTGCATTTGAATTCATATAGAAGTTGAAACACATCGTATTTGGGTCAACCCAATGCAACCTGTTTATCAAATGGGTTATACGTTTATGTTGTATCATGCCACCCTTTATTTAATTTGGTTGTATTGCCATAAAGGAATTTGACTTATTTAGCTAAATAAATCGTGTCATATTAGGTTGATCTCTCGACTCGACACAAACATGACACACCATAGGTAAAGCTGTATGTTGTAGGTGTTTATAAAGTTTACCAAGAATGCAAAGGGAATGCCCTCCTTTTCTATTTGCTCCAGTGAAAATAGAATTGGGATTTGGGATCACCTTGAGCATATAAGAGGAATTTGGGGTTCAAGTCAATTCAGGTGACCCAAATTAATCGTTTAATAAACGGGTCAATTTTGAGTTAACTTACTTAATTCATGGGTGATTTGCATAATCCGTATTAAATTATTTTTTTTTACGACTATAAAAAAACCTTAAAGAGTAAATTCATTTTTATATGAAAGTTATTCTTAAAATAAATTAAAATTAAAATTAAAATTTTAATTTTAATTCATATATAAGTCAAAACACATCTCATTTAAGTCAACCCAATGCAACTTGTTTATCAAATGGGTTATACGGGTCGTGTTGTTTCTAATCACCCTTTATTTAAATGGGTTATGTTATGATTAAGGAATTTGACATGTTTAGCTAAATGGGTCGTATCATATTGGATTGATCTATGACTCGACTTGACATGATGACGCACCATATGAATGTTGTAGGTGTTTATAAAGTTTACCAAGGGAATGCCTTCTTTTCTATTTGCCCTTGTCAAAATAGAATTGGGATCACCTTGAGCATGTAAGAGGAATTTGCAAAACAGTCTAGTCTCTATCACCTTAGGCCTTAAATTACAATAAACATGTAGAGTTTGAGGATGGGTTCAATTATTCAAAGAAGCTAGCCCAGTGGGTCTCCTCATAGTGTATCTATCTGGCCTTCTCACTCCTTATTTCCTCCTCTTTCAAAGTCCAGAAGGTCTATTCAATAGAGCAATATGGCCTTCAACGAATTTAAAAAAAAAAAAAAGACAAAAAGGAAAACGTGTAACCTTAGCTTATATAATAAGGAATTAAAAAGTGAGATACTCTCGTGTAATTGTAACATATCAGTGTTACGATTCTAATAATAGTCTTCGAACTACCCTTAATTTATCCGTTACGTGTTTAAGCAATTAAGCCCGTAACAACTTGGTAGTTCGAGAAATTCTAATACCTCCTAAGTCCTAAATCAACTCGAGTCGTAAAAAAGTGGTAAAGTAATTGTAGGAGAAGCATTACTCAAGATTTTACTATGCACCGTGTCGGTAGATGCTGGAAATATCATAAAGATACTCGTCTTCTGTTTTTCCGTCAAAAGTATTGAATTCCTGTGCAACTTGTGCACGATAGTATGAGAATCCCCATAGCCCTACGATAAGGTGAGGCAGATGCTTGCCTCTAGTCCTCCTAATAGTACCCATATGCTTGACTAATCTCAACTGCTGACCGACTCTTGACCCGAGTTCATACCATGAAACAAGTAATAAATGAGAGTAATGCTATAAAAAAGATTAGAGTCTTCTCAAATATGATGTAACTTTTAAAATCACTAATAAATCAAAATTTAATGGTAATTTAAAAAATCACATCACACTTGAGCATTACTCAATAAATGGTGCCAAATTAAGTTAAATTTTATGCTACTGCTATTATTCAGGTGGTGTTTTTTTCATGAGTATTATCTATAATTCACAAATAATTTTAACAAGCAAAGGCTTTATTGAATCCAAAATAATCTTTTAATTTTATTTGTCTTCGGAGGGAAAAGAAGCTCCACAAAGATTTTCAGACTTTGTGAAAGATGTTTACTAGAAATGTTATATTATGAGACCACTCAAATTATAGAAGAAATAAAGTAAATTGACCATGCTTGCTGTTAGAACAGTTTTTCTCACAGTGGATGCGCGTTATTCGGGGCCTTCAAGATCTGTAATACATCATTACGTGCACTCCAATTTACTACAAAAAGAGCAACAAAGCGTCAAAGGACCCGATGATGTCTCTACCGCGGGCACTCCGATGCCAAAGTTAAAACCTAAGAGAAATATTGTACTTCGACGCACAATAAATCAATATGCCAAATAATTTCTGATTCTAAGAAAGTGTGAGTGAGAGTTTCTTTGTACCTCGCTTAGGGGCCTATTTATAGGCTAAGGTGCTGAGGTTGAATTGAACTGGTTCTCCTGGAGTTTGAGTTGGTTTTAGAGTCTAGAGTTGAGATAGGACTCAACAACTATCATCTAAAGATAAACCTTCAACAGCCATTAAATATGTAGAGATAATCTTGAGTAGTCATATTGTAGAGATAATCTTGAATTCAAGGGAGCTTTAGCTGGGATTGAGCTTCTTTATTCCAATATAATCCCAATTAGAATATATTTTCTATTAATTAATTAAATAGCCATTGCTATTTAATTAATGTCTTTATGGGCCTATCCTTGGCCATTGGGCCCAAATTGGGTGGGCTTGTAGTGTGAATTTATTCCCAACATTACCCCCCAATTCCCTTAGCCAAGGTACTTGGGTAATGGGAATTTAATCAAAGCTTTGAGGGGCTCACTTGCCTAAGTTCTCAAGGGCAACCCCCAGCTATATCCGAGTTGTCAAGATTATTTGTATCCGTGCAATAATCTTTAGATAGTAACTCATAAGCCTTTCAACAGACTAACCTTTGTTCCCCGTTCGTCTTGGGGTAGTTTCCTATTTTTGTCCAAGGTTTTCTCATTGTCTTAGTTTGTCTTTCAACAGACTAACCTTTATTCCCCGTTCGTCTTGGGGTGATTTCTTGTTTTTGCCCAAGGTTTTCTCCTTGTCTTGGTTTGCCTTTCAACAGACTAACCTTTGTTCCCCGTTCATCTTGGGGTGATTTCTTGTTTTTGCCCAAGGTTTTCTCCTTGTCTGTCTGTTTTTTATCGGGTTGTCTCCTGTTAATTGTTTTTCCAAGGTTGTCTCCTTGTCTGTCTATTTTTTACCGGGTTGTCTCCCATTAATTGTTTTTTTCAAGGTTGTCTCCTTGTCTGTCTATTTTTTACCGGGTTGTCTCCCGTTAATTTTTTTTTTCAAGGTTGTCTCTTGTCTCTGCTCTGCTTTTTATCGGGTTGTCTCCGTTAATTTTTTTTTTTCAAGGTTGTCTCATTGTTCTGTATTTTTTACCGGGTTGTCTCTGCGTTAATTGTTTTTTCCAAGGTTGTCTCCTTATATGTTTGTTTTTACCGGGTTGTCTCCGTTAATTGTTTTTTTGTTTTTTTTCAAGGTTGTCTCCTTGTTTGTCTGTTTTTACCGGGTTGTCTCCGTTAATATTTTTTTCTAGGTTGTCTCCTTGTCTGTCATTTTTTACCGGGTTGTCTCCGTTAATTGTTTTTTTTCTAAGGTTGTCTCGACTCTCCGCATCTATTTTTTGCGTAATTGTCTCCCGTTAATTGTTTTTTTTTTTTTTTTTTTTCAAGGTTGTCTCCTTGTCTGTCTGTTTTTTACCAGGTTGTCTCCCGTTAATTGTTTTTTCCAATGTTGTCTCCTTGTCTGTCTATTCTTTACCGGGTTGTTTACCCGATTCTTCTCTGACATATCCGAGGTGATATAACCAATTCTTCATTGAACTATACAGGGGTGGTATACCCGGTACTTCATTGAAATATCTAAGGGTGATATACCCGATTTTTTTATTGAAATATCCGGGGTTGATATACCGGTTCTCCATTGAAATATCCGAGGGTGATATACCCGGTTATTCTTTGAAATCCGCTTGATAAACTAAGCTTTAACTTGCAGAATAATTTTTAACCATGATATATGAATCTTTCAATAGACAAACTTGTGTTCCCCGTTCGCATTGGGGTGGTTCCTTGTTTTTATCTAAGGTTTTCTCCTTGTCCTGTCTACCAAGAAGCAATTGTCAAAGGGTGGTCCACGGAAACCGGGGACACTCCGATGCTTTAAATCAACATCATTATTTGTTCACTTTATTATTGAAAGACAATCAAATAAAAAAAAGAACGAATAAATCAAATGATAAAAAGAGCAAATAAATCAAATAATAAAAGCATAAATAAACCAAACGATAGCACCCCGAAATCTTGCAAATGTTCGCATAATTTTTTTAATAAAAAAAATTAAATAAAATGAACGGGTTATTTAGGAGGCTTGATTGAGATTAGTATAAAACTGTAACAAAAATTAATTAATATGAAAAAAAAAAAATTAAGAATGTTGAGATAAATAATACATGGCTCTTGCCAAACGGAACCTACCCCAAGGCGTGCCTGTCGTCGTGTGTTTTTAATTCTTTTCTAAATTTTTAACTATTCTTTTGCTTTTTTCAGGATTTTTATGGGGTTTTAAAATATATATATATATATATATATATATATATATATATATATATATATATATATATATAGTTTGGAGGGTAAAAGGAAGAAAGTGATACGTGGATTTATCAGCCAAATTGAAAGAGAGTTTTAGATTTTGTGAAAAAAAGTTGTTTTTTTTTTTTAATAAAAATTGTTTGATGAGCTATAATTGGGCACACAATAATGATTTGATGTAAGGTCATTGTAGTATCTTGTAAGCTTTTTTATTATTTTTCTCTGTCTCCTTGAAGTAAGAGATAAAAAAACATTATTTAAGGAAACCCAAAAGTTGAATAAATGTTTTTGTTGGAGATTATAGTAACAAATTAGTAGCTAAAATATCAAAAAGTTGTATTCTGAGTTGCTAAAATGATTATCATTGTTGAAAATGCCCTAAGAGCATTAACATCGGACTTAGCAAATATTTAGTTAAAAGACCACATTTTTTCACTTTTGCTACCTATATTTTTAAGATACTTACATCCAGCTTAATATTTTAGCTATTCACGGTCAATTATTAAGTTAACTGCTTAACAATTGAACAGTTAGAATGTATTATTTTTTTAGTTATATTGCTCAACAAAATAGCATTTTTCCAATGTCAATGCTCTAAAAAAGTCGACAAACCACGTCAAAAGTCTTCCCAAAGCATCTTTGCATATAAAAGGTTGAGAATTGGAGTAGGGTAGACGCTTCTTACCAAAGCCCACTAAACCGCGTCAAAAGCCTTCAAAAGCCTCTATGTAGATAAAGAGTTCAGAATTGGAGTGGGAGAGACGCTGCTTACTGTCCTTTGAAATGCTCAGTCAATATCTTTTGGTCCTCTTCTTGCATTGGGCCTCTTAGACCTGATGGTTTGTGGAATTTGGACCTCAAAAGAGATGTTAGAAAAAGAATGTGAAGTATTTCAACTAATAATTTTTTATTTACATTATTTCTTTATGTATAAGACAAGATGATAATTAAAATAACTTATAATTTGTGTTGAGATACATCTACTAATAATCTTTTTTAAAATTTAAAATTGTAAATATATTGAATGCAATTGGGTCATGTATTTGGCATATATATGTTAATATATATATATATTGCAATTATCTACATTCTTTTTGTAAGTTAATTAATCCATCTTTCTAAAACTATGAAGAGTATTTTGATAATTCAATTTCTATCATATTTATGTATTATTTTTTACATTCTTATAGCATGTGAGGTTATAGTCATATCGATTAATATATCATTTAATATGATGATGATAGAGTTTATAAGTAGATCGTCTTTAAATTTTTTTATGTTGATTATCAATAATTATAATAAATTTTTTGTTAAAAAATGTGGTGGTCTCAAACCAACAACTCATTACAAGGTTATGATATTTCCAAATTATTCTTGTCAAAATTAATTATTGTAACTTACAACGTGAATCATCTTAATAACTCAAATTAATGTACACTATTATCATTTGTTGCCCCCTGAATTTTCTATTTCTCTGTTTATTTGAACCCTTTTACGGTGCCGCCTTGCATGGTGGTTGTTTCGTTTTTAACTTGTTCACGAATGGCTGGGAGAAAGTTGGGAGAATTACTGGAAGATTGAGCACCTCTTCAGAGCGGCTTGCTATCCTTCATCGTAAATACAGTGTGCCGAATTCAATGGTGCTTAGGGTTTCGGGAAGGAATGGGAGAATCACGCAAGTGTCCAACCCTCACTAGATCGTGATTACAGAAGATTAACTCGTGCTGGTCGGCGGCTTCCTTTTCCCTTAATCGTGAGGAAAGTACTAAATAGGCTAAACCTAGCTCCGATCCAATTAACTCTGGTAGGGTACATGATATTGTTTACCGTGAGTGTCAAGTGGCCTAAACTGTTCAAAGACAACGACCACCACCCACAACTAACATTAGACATGTGACCAAACTTACATTGCTTCTTACATGTTTAAGGGATGAGTAATACTATTTGGTAGACTTTCATACAATTGTCATACAACTAGGATGATATGGCAATGAAAATCAATATTTGGATTTACAAGGAGGGGCAATACTGTATATGTATTAGTCTCCTCAAAATTTTAAAATTACCCTTAAAATTTTAAATTTTACCCCTAAATTTTTCCTTCTTAAATTTTTGTCCTCTCACCCTTAAATGTTTGGTTCCACCCCTGTTAACAAGGGCTTGTAAAAATAAAAATCAATGGCTAATATTCATTATCATATTATTATAGTTGTATGAAAGTCTACTAAATATCATTTCTCTTAAGAGACATATGACATTTTTGAGTAATGTTATTTAATAGATACTCATACTATTGTCATACAACAATGATGAAGCCAATGAAAATTAACATTTGGATCAACAAAGACTTGTTGATATTCACTGTCACATTATCATAGTTAAATAGCAGTTGTATGAGAGTTAACTAAATACAATTTTTAGATATTGAATTGGAAGAGTTCTTTTTACATCTTAATTTATAAGAAATTTATATCCATATTACACAGAGGGATCTTGGTTGTCATCCAAAAAAAAAAATGATGATACTTTGGGTTTTTAAAACAGTAATGAGATTGGCTCTTAAGTTTATATATATATATATATATATATATATATATATATATATATATATATTTCTAATTGAATAAGAAAAAAAGATTACATGGAAGGATTCCCTGAAACTCTTCCACTGTCGTCAATAAATTGTTTGTCACTTGTACATATATATCTCTAAGGACCAATTTGTTACTTTTGGAAACCAAGACAAACATCCAAAGCACAAGGATCAATTTTGGATTTAATAAAGGATTAATAAATGTGGACGTGGTCATTGGAATAGTTGAAACTTTATGAGATAGTGCAACAAATTTGATACAAAATTGACATTAGACATGTGACCAAATTTATGGGCACCAGAAATTGTGGGAGAGAAACAGTGGAGAGATGGATGTGCACAAAGAGCTTCACAATCTCTTAGCGAAGATCACAGCGAGAACAGCTTTTGGAAGCTATTTGGGTGTGCATTTGAGGAACTCAAAAGTGAATTTAATACTCAAAAAGTCAATTTGAAGAAAAAAAATATATGTTTGATAAAAAGAATTGAAAGCACATTTAAGGGTTCAAAAATGGCAAAAAAACACTTGTTGACTTAAAAACTTTATTTTTCAAACACAGTCTCAAACATGTTCTTACAAAAACAATAAATGCATCTTTTCTCCAAGACAGTCAGAAGTGTATGCATTCCTATGCTACTGGTGCTTTTGTCATTAGTATTATTATTCGCAAAGGCTAATTTGTCTTCATCAGGGAAAATAAGCTCCATAAGTATTATTAATGAAAGATGTTTACCATATATGTTATATTGTGAGACCACTCATATTATAGATGGAATAAAGTAAATTTACCATGCTTGCCACTACTATCAATTTGATTTGAGAGATCACTATTTCGATTTGACATAGATATAAAGGTTCTTTTCTAATTAAAAAGACAAGCATGAGAGACTTCTTAAGAAATAATCTAACATTGCTTGTGGACAAGATTTTGGACATATTTATAAAAAGTGGGCAATCCTTTCTTATTGAACCGGTTTTATGAGATGAGTTAAACCCGCAAATTTTTTCATGGTATCAAAGTTTACCAAAGGACAAATAAGCCCACACTACTTACCCCATGACAATGATCAGAAAAAATACTGGCATGTATGTGAGGGAGGGTATTGAGAAATAATCTCACATTTCTTATAGACAAGATCTTGGATGTATAAAGAGTGGGTAACCTCTCTTATTGAACCGGTTTTATGAGATGAATTAGGCCCATGAATTTTTTCAAGACCAACTGTAAAATCAAATCCTACCTACAATAAGGATGAGGTTTAACAAAATGAAATTTCATCGCTTGTAGATTGATAGGCTTTTTCTTAATATTAGCAATTCCAATGCATCGACTGAGTCAAAAAATTGCCTTTAAAACCCAGGTCTATCAAACTGTAGTAGGGCTAATAATTTTCTACATAATTTTTGAATTACATACAAATTTAATATAAAATTAGCGGGTTATAATTTTTTATAATTGGGTTCAAGTCAATTTGGGTGACAATAATTAATCATTTAATATACGAGTCAATTTTGAGTTAACTTGTTTAATTCATGGGTGACCTGCAAAATCTTCTCTTTTTTTTTTTTTTTTTACCGACAAACAAAACCCTTAAAAGACTAAGGCCATCTTTCTTTCAACGTAAAATGATTTTCATACTTTTACAGTGTTTAGTGCAACGTAAAATAATAGTCGATGGAAAATATTTTCCCTTTAGCCGAAAATTTTTCTTGAATTTCGGAAAATGATTTACAGTTTTGAAAACCGTAAACCATTTTCTGATTTTGAACATCTCATTCTCAAATTGATGTACCCTACTAAGACTCACCTGGGACTTGACGGGACTCGTTCAAGACCTGACTGGGACCCACCGGAACTTGATCGAGACCCGTTTAGGACTTGACCGAGACTTTAACAAGACTTGCCCAGGATTTGACTAGGACCTGCCCGGGACTTGCCCAAGACTTTACTGGGACTTGCCTAAGACCCACCCGGGACTTGCCCTATACCCACCCAGGACTTGCCCAGGACTTGACCGAGATTGTAACGCCCCGAGAATTAATTAACTTGTAATTAATTCAACGGTTCTCTCCAACCTTGTTCCACTCTGAACAAGACCTCCGAGACCTCTACTCCTCAAAAACAGAGGATACTAAGTAGCGAAAATAATAAAATACTATAAACATTAATCAATATAACCAGAGTATCTAATCAAAGATCATCAAAGCAGCGGAAATCATATTATATACATCAGTACAAGGAATCTATGCTAATCCTTAATATGCAAGCAAGCATGCATCAAGCCCTAATGTCTACAACATAACTCAAAAGTACTAGTTACCACGAGTATCTGCTTAAGCTTGCAATAAGTCCTCAAGCATCTCCTGGATCAAATCCTCCACAAGAACCAGATGTTTTACCGTATCCACTATCTAGAACAACATAATCATATATATAGAGAAAAAAGGGAAATAATATAAGGGTAAATCCGACGACTTAGTTAGTAGAAATCCACATGACGTACCTGTCATTAATTTGTGGATTCTTTTATTTATAAAACACATGCAGCATTATGAGATGACAGATATCATGTAGATGATATATGTAATATAATATATGCTATAATCATGAGTAACAGTAATGGTCCAACAATATGGTCTACCCGAGATATTACCCCTTTTCAGTATGGTTGACGCTGTCCCGAGGGACTTGTAGTACAATGCCAGTGCCCCACCAATTGCACAAAACATACCGTACATAACACTAGCAACACGACCAAGTTCAACCCCGGGTGACCCACACCGCTAATGACATCCATCCTATAGTGACCATCCATTGGAAATAGCTGCATCATTGGTCACGAGTCATTGGATCCAAAGCCCCCACACACGCACACATTGACCATAAAGCTAACTTGTATAATAAGCTCATGACCATTATTATCGCACATACCGGTGTACTATGTCTTGCGATGTAATTAGTCTTATCAGTCTTTTACAAACACAGTTTTACAAGCCTCATTATTATCTTGTTAACAGACACACGTTTTCACAAAAGATAGTTCTCCATAGTTCCAAAATGTATTTCATGAGAGTTGCAAAACATGCATGTTTGATATATACAAGATACGTGCAATGCAAGAAAAGTAACAACAAAGCATCCATGTGAGTTTGTACTCACCCGAGCCGTAAAGCTCCTCTATATAATTCCCTTGAGGCTCCATAACCTCGAATATTGAGAAAAGACCTATCATCAGTTCTATTTCTACTAAAGCACAACTCTATAACAAGGAAACAAGAGTTATGGGATGGTTGATGAAAATAGGATTTTCCTGCCACATTCTAGCCGTACGTCCGGCTCGAGGCCGTATGTCCATTGAGTCACGATGGGCCGTACGTTCGGTCACGAATCCGTACGTCCGGTCATGAATCCGTACGTCCGTATCGACGTCTTTCAAGGAGAACCTCATTTTCTCTCACTGCCTATTCTTCGATTCCTAAGGCCAACAAAGCTCCTTAAGGCCTCCTAACGCAGATCGAAACCTCTATGCAAAGAAACAATGCTAAGCTTAACAAAACGCTAGCCTAAGCAAGATTAAAGCATAACTAAACTAACAACTATAACTAACAACATAGAACTATAATCGAGCAGCATAACTGACGTATTAAAAAGCTAAAGAAACTTAGTGTTACCTCCTTGAAGTGAAACCTCGAGAGTTCCTTCATCCGCAGCACCGAAACCTCACAAACACTCACGAAACGGCCTACTGGCAGCCTAGGGGCGAAGAGGGGGGTTTAGGGGTGAGAATGGTGTGAAATGGACGAGGGGGTGAAGGGGTATTTATAGGGCCAGAAAGCAGCGGACATCCGGCCAAAGTGGCGTACGTCCGGTACCTTTCCACAGCGATCCAAAGGCTGTCTCGTACGTCTAGGTATTATCCGGAGGGTATTTCAAAAAGTAGCGTACGTTCAGTACTTTTTGGCGTACGTCTGATGTACTATTCACAAAGTACAGTTGTACTTTCTGTCAAAAGACAAGGACGTACGTCCGCCAACTATAGCGTACGTCCGGTCCAGAAGTCCAATTTCTCAAAATGCCCTTCTGGCTGATCCTAGTGACCCAAAGTCCAAATTAACCATTTAACTATGCCATTTATGCTTAAATAAATATTTGGGTCACTACAGGAACCCACCTAGGACTTTATCAAGACCCGCTCAGGACTTAACCGAGACTTGCCCGGGACTTGACTAGGACATGCTCGGGACTTACGCTGGACCCACCCGGGACTTTACCTGGACTTGCCTAGGACCCGCTCGAGACCTCCCCAGGACTTGATCGAGAGCTACGTGGGACCTGCCGAGACTTGACTAGGAGCTACCCGGGTAAGTCCCTATCAAGTCCCGGAGTCTCGATCAAGTCCCAAGCAGGTCCTAGTCAAGTCTTGGGCAGGTCTCGGGCAAGTCTCAGGCAAGTCCCAATAAAGTCTCGGGCAGGTCCTAGTTAAGTCCTAGGCAGGCAGGCAAGTCCCAAGCAAGTCTCGGTAAAGTCTCAGCGAGTCTGGTCAAGTCTTAGAAGGGTCCGGGGCAGGTCCCATGTGAGTCTCGGACGGATCCCAGGCAAGCCCCGAACAGGTCCCGATCAAATCCTGAGCAAGTCTCATTAAAGTCCCGAGTAGGTCTCGGTCAAGTTCTGGCAGGTCCTGGGACCTACCCGTAAATTTAGAGTTTAATATGATTTAATGAATATATATAAATTTTGTGATTTTCCGTATGCATGCTAAACACCATAAAATGTTTTCAGAAATATTTTCAATAAAAATGACTTCCCTAAAAATATTTTACAACGAGAACCATTTTATGTCGAAAGAAACGGGGCCTAAAATTCATATAAATTTATTTTATATAAATTTATTCTTAAAATCCATAAAAATTAAAATTAGAAACGCATCTCATTTGTCAACCAAACACAACCTATTTATCAAATGGGTAATACGATTCATGTTGTATTGTGTCACCCCTTATTTAAATGGGTTGTGTTATGATTGAGATTTTTAATTTGTTTAGCTAAATGAGTCATGTCATATTGGGTTGAGCCGTGAGTCAACTAGACATGAACATGACACACCATACTATTTGTCAGTTGTATGTTTTTGGTGTTTATAAAGTTTACCAAAGGAATGCCTCCTTTTCTATTTGCCCTAGTGAAAGTAGAATTGGGATCACCTTGAGGAATTAGCCTAACAGTCTAGTCTCTATCACCTTATGCCTTAAATTACATTAAACGTGTAGAGTTGGTGGATGGGTTCAACTGTTCAAAGAAGCTAGCCTCATAGAATGTGTATCTGGCCTTCCCACTCCTTATCTCCTCCTCTTTCACAGTCCAGAAGGTCTATTCAATAGAGCAATAGGGCCTTCAATGAATTTAATAAACAAAAAAGACAAAAAAGAAAACGTGTAAGATCAGCTCATTTAATAAAGAGTAAAAAAAAAAAGCGAGATACTCTCGTGTAATGGTTACATATCACCCACAGAAAGAGAGAGATCTCGAACAAAAGAAAGTTAACAAAAAAATTGACAAAATTGACAAAAGAAGAAAAAGAAGAAGAAAGACCAGGAATTTTGAGGACTAGGGTGGCAATAGCCAATAGATAGAGAAGAAACTTCCCATCTAGCCTTGGGTTATGTACACCCCTTGTTCAATTTCTTATTTATTTTATATTTCATCACTTTTGTAATTAGACTCTTAAATTTTTAAAAATAACAGTTTAAGACCTTTTTGAGTGTGCAGTTTAATACTCAAAAAATCAATTTAAAAAAAAATATGACATATTTAGTAAAAAATTTAAAAGTATTTTAAGTGTTCAAAAAGCTTAAAAATAGTCAAAACATACTTTTGACAAAGTTTTTGCAAAAGAAACAATTTTTAACTTAAAAGTTATATTTCTCAAACGTAATATCAAACAAAAATTTGTAATGTTAACCCTCCTGTCCAAATCCAACTTAAATTCTAATGGAGGAAGTAAAATCTCCAAAATGCTCCTTCGTGATTTCTAGCGGATTAACCTCCATCTTGAGGACAAATTTCTTTTCTTGATAAACATCTAGAAACAGTCAAAGCACAAGACTTGATTGCATATTTGTCTCCAAGTCTTTCCCTATTTTTTTTTTAAGTATTATTTTTTCCTTCTCTTTTATCTCAGAAGCTGAAGAAGCCAAAGAAGACCTGGCAAGTCGGCATGACAAAATTGAGTTCCTTCTTTCAACAACTTTTCCAATGGAAGCTTCGACTAACCCCATTACCTCTAATCCCATGCTCTCTCTCTTTCCTTCATCCATTTGGAGAGACAGAAGAAACTTTAAAAAGAAAGAAGAAAAGGAAGCTAAAACGACTGCAGAATGGCCTGCTATATGCCCTTCAACAGCAGAAATTTGGATATTTGCTTTTTCGTCTTCAGGCCAACAGTTGTGTTGGTGGATGAATTTGTTGACTCCCTAAAACATTTCTCTTTGTGCACTGAGACTCTTGGTTGTGTGCAGAATTCCATTCTTAAGAGCATCCATGGAAATTTGGTAAGCTTTTCGTATTTATTCAATTGCTTTGCTGATTTTCACTATTTGTTTCAATTGGGTTTGATTGTTTCCCAATTTAGTTTTTTAAAATGTTTAAAAAAAATTTCTGTCTGTGTAAACCTTTATTTAACTTGAGTTTTGAATCTCTAGTTTTTTTATGATGATTTGCCTTAACAGAGTACTTGTTTTGTTTTGTTTTGTTTTTTCTTTTTCCTCCTTGGATTGCTTTTAGTTTCTTGGGTAATTCATTTTATGTAATTTTCATATTTATGGGGAAAATATGGAGACGTATACTGTTTTTCAGAGAGATTAATTGGTTAATCTTTCCATTCAGATCATATGGTATGGAGCATGGCTGAAGAGATCTTGTGAAAACAAAGAGTTACTAAGTGCTAGCCTTGTAAGTTTAATTATCACCAGTGCTTCCATTTTTCCTTCTATATTTGTTTATTTAAACGGAGCTTTGCTTTATGTTTATGTAATCTCTCCAGGGAGGGTAATGGGCAGCAAAATATCTATTAAAGACACCTTTGTTAATGTGTTTTGGGAGACAATTTTTGTTTTTTATCTTAAAAAGTGTTATGATATAACATAATTCTATTAAATCTTTGATTAATGCCTGAATCTTTGTAATTTTATTTTATTTTTTAACAATAAAAAATGGGTATTTTGGAAATTTTAACAAGATTTAACAAAAAATTTATTGGATGGAGGACATTGTAAAAATTTGAAAGTTTGATACCCTAAGTTGAAAGTTTTTATACATTGAGGAGTAATATCAAAATACGTGAAAATTCAATGAGATTTTGTGAAGTTTTCTTAAGAAGCATGTTGTCATTTGCTTTCATTTTCTTTGGGAATTTTAACAAGATTTAACAAAAAATTATAACGAAATAAGAACATTGCAAAAAATTGAAAGTTTGATACCCTAAATTCAAAGTTTTTACACATTGAGGAGTAATATCAAAATACATGAAAATTCAATGAGGTTTTGTGAAGTTTTCTTAAGAAGCATTTTGTCATTTGCTTTCATTTCCCTTGTTGTTCTAATACCCACTTGACCACTTCACTCTTGTTCTAGATCTCAATGCTAAGCAATATGTCAAGCATGGCTATCTTAGTGGAGCACAGCTTCTTTGATGCGTATGCTGGAGAATCAAAAGACGGCTCCTCGGCTGCAAGATTTTACACCGGCGACACAGTCTCGATGATTGCGGCGATCGCCTCTACGGGCGACATAGACGACCTCTCTTATGCATGCTTATCATTATTCAAATCACGATTTCTAAAGATGGTAGGTGCAACAGCAGGGGTGTGCCTGAGATGCCAAACCAAGCCAAGAGTGGCATGCCTTTACGTGTGGAAGTCTCTGCAATTTTGTTACACATGGATAATAAACTCAGACCAGAGAAGGTCAATGCTGCCCTATTTTGATAGGTTTTCTCTTGATATTAAGTATGACATCTATAGGGTAGTCTATGTTAGTGGTGACATTGTAATGGATTTCAAGCTCCCTCTCCTACTTCAATGTTAGGAAATGGAGAAAGCAAAGAAGGGCAGGTCATGTAAAATTGAAAAGGAAAAAAATTAAACCCTTTTTGCTTATTTTGTTCCCATGTGAAAAAAGTATGTTGGATTTCTAAAATAAATCCACCTGAATCAAAGCAAAACAATGAAAAAATTGAAGACCATGTTTTATGTAGTTGTCTGTCTGCAATGGACGTTTGGGAGAAAGAGGTTACAAAATGCTCTTTTATTGTTTTTATTTCAAGCAGGTTGTGGAGGTCTTATCATCCAAATGCTCCATTGAAGAATTCTAGCTCTTTGTGGTAATTTTCAGAAGAATTTGGTTTGAGGGGGGATCTAGGTGTACGAGAAATCATACTGAAAGGCAATGCCCTCAAAATAGTGAACACGGTCAATGCCAAGAGACAGAACTGGAACAAGTACGGCTACGTTGTGGATGATAGCAAAGAAGTTCTTACGAAGATGTCGGAGTGACATTTTGTTCATATAAAAAGGGAGGCAAATGATGTTGCCCATAAACTAGCCAAATTGATTGTCCACCAAAGCATAGATCATGTTTGGACAGAATAAATTCTAAGATGTATCAATGACCTGGTTTTGTTAGAGCAATTTGCTCTTATTTCTCGATGTGAATAAAGATGGTGGCAATTTTCCTTTTCTTTTTTTAAAAAAATAAAATAAAATACAACATTTGCTTACAAAATGACAAAGGGAATAACTTAAATTCAGTCTTGGAGTAAAGGGAGGGGTTTTTGCCCCCCCAATAACAATTTGACACCTCACCTAAAAGAAAAAAAAATGCACAGAATTATTCTACATCCTAAAACATTAGATTTTTTTTTTCTTATTTCTTCTTCTTCTTCCTTCTTTTTTTTCTTCTCTCCCATTTCTTCTCCCTGCCGACAACCTCTCCTCCTACTCTTCTTCTTCCTTCTTCCTTCTTGTCATTTAACAGAGAAAGAGAGATGGCTTGGGAGAAAGAAAGAAGACCACTGTTGAGACCCACGGCCAGACCCACCCACTGGGTCTCGGTTTTTTTTTTTCTGATTTTAGGTTGATAAACCCACAAAAGGGTTAACCTTCCCCTATAGGTTTTAGTTTTGAGGTATTAGAAACGAATTTGAGGCATTAAAATCGATTTTGAGATTAGAAACGATTTTTTAGGTTGGGTTTGGGTGGTTATTTTTTTTTCACCGGAGAGACAAAAATGGCCACTAGGGGTGGGATCTCTCTCCCCGGGCGTTGGTGGATCGCGGCCACCCCAATGGCGATCTATCATTTTTTGGGTTACATGGAAAAAGTCACGAGATGGATGTGGATGACAGCGTCTGTTCGCCGAAAATGGGCGGTGGGTGACGGTGGGTGGGGTCTGGGCAGTTTGGTGGTTGTTTGATTAGATGATTGAGTGTTTTGATTTTATTTTAAGTTTGTGTATTTTCTTAAAAGGCTTAGGTGTCAATTTGTGATTGGGGGCAAAAAACCTCACCTTTTTGCCATGACGGATGGCAGCAACACTCAATGACAAAACCAAACTCCATATCTCTAGAGACAAGAACAACAAGCCCATGAATTGGTTTGCAACCAAACATAGCCCATGATGTAGTTAAGTGGGTAGGGTCTCTTCCAACAAAGGCCCGAAGCCTGAGCGCAGTGAAACAAAAATGGGCTATATTTTGTTTTGAATTCTTAAGTTAGATTGACAGTTATTGGAGAAAAACAAGTTTCTTTTCTTTTTTTTTGGGGGGGTGAGGGAAAAAAAATAAATGCTCAAATATTTTATAAAAATTGCTATGAACCAAATTTACTGAACCAACACAATTTTATATTCTCCAACTGATTGAACTTGGATTGCACTTAATCCTATAGCTGATGCTTGAAGTTGGGGGCAGGCAGAGACACAAGCTACATGATTTTTCAATCATTTTAATCCACTCTACTTAATTTCTTAAAGAAATATCATCAATTACCACAACTTAGAAGGCAATCAAGCTTTTATAAACGCATGGCCCACAATTGAGAAAAAATCATGAGGTTAGGTTGGAATAATTGGGGTAGCAATTCGTGTTCGCGAGTTAAGTTCAAGTTGTGTTGAGACATGAGTTTAAGATTGCATAGATCAACTCTAACAAAACTCATTTGATTAAATTGGTCAAACCTTCAACTCTAATCATCTAATTTTGTATTGAGTTTGTAGGTTATGTTAAAAATTACTAGCCATTATATTACGTGTCGTATTCAAGTCATGTCGAGGCATACGTATAAGATTATGTAAATCTATCTTAACTCGACCAATTTAATTAAACAAGTCAAACCATCAATCATAACCTTATAATTTTGTATTGGGTTCGCGATTTATGTAAAAAATTATCAGCCATTATGTCGCGTGTCAGGTTCAAGTAGTATCAAGCCATAGTATAAGACTATATAAGTTAACGTTAGTCAGACCCATTTAATTAAACGAATAAGACTCCTCAACCTTAACCTTTTTGTTTGAAAACTCTTTTAGTTTGTTAATAGTTTTTATCGAAGTTTGTTTGAAAACATTTTTTTTCTTTTTTCCATTCTCCCTTTTGTTTAACAAAATCATTAATTCAATTTAAAACACAAAATACTTAAAAGTTATAATTTTTTTTCAAAGAACTTATCAACTTAGAATTTTATACTTTTCTATTTCATTTGAATCGAATAATATCTAATTAATTATAATAAAATAATAAAAAAAATATTTATTCACAATAATAATTAAATATTTTTTCAATTCATTTCAACAGGAAAGAATTCCGGTCTACAAACCTAACCTAAGACTTTTGCACTTGCCACTAACTCCTTGCAATAAAGACATTAAATGATTATTGACTTAGAAGTAAAAGAAAGTACACAAATTCTGTTTGAAAAATGAACAGAAGAAAGACACTTTTGCTACAAAACCAAAATTATCAAAAAAACTTTCAAAGATGAGAAGAAAATAGGGAAAGCAAGGGGGCCCATCAACCTGCTTCAGTCAAACCCAATATTTTTGACTATAATGTCCCAACAAAGCTAATGGTCCCCACCCTAGGATCTAGCGGTGGTCTAAGATCCTAAAAGTTGGCAAAGTTTGAATTTTCTTACGTGGGACTAATGGAACTGAACTGAAGAATTGGTTTGATTTCATTTTTTCATGAAAATAAATATTAAGTATATGGGAATGGGACATATTTTCTGCACTCTTTTTTTTTTTTTTTTTTTTATGTCTATATAATGGTAGAAGAATGGAAGATTCGAACTTGTGACATTCATTTTATAAAAGCGTGATTATTTTGATTACCAATCAAAGGCTTCATTAATGGCACCTTTTCCTATGTCCCAAGGGTATTAAATGGTTACGGACCATATATTATAAAATGAAGATCATTAATTTTTATTTTTATTTTTGTGAATATGTTAAAATTAAAAAAAAATAGTGATATCCTTTTTTCCATCAGTTTTATGAATAATGATAACAAATAAAGAGTTTATTAGAAGGAACAAAAATAAAATAATTATATTTGTTAATGCGTTTTGGATTTTTTTTTTTAACATATTTTTGTATTTTTATGAGTTATGCTTCAATTTTTTTATTAATTTTTTTTTAGTTTTTAATTTCTTTAATTTAAATTTAAATTTTATTTTTATATTTACATTTTTTATTAAGGATGATAGGTGTCATTATTTTATTGACGTTAACGCGATACACTAACGAAATCCGTCAAGTGTTTTGATAGAATTTAACTGTAAAAAGTAAATTATTTTTTTAACATATTACAACACTTCTTAAAAGTTTTTTTCTCCTAATAAAATAAGGTAGGACATGATGACTAACTGTAACTATTATATTTAAAAGTGACTATATAATATCTATTTGTGAAAAATCACTTAAAATAGTGGCAAGAATCACAAACGCTCTCTTAAAACCAATTAAACTATATTATGATAATCCGACCATGACATAAGTGGAACCTAACATCCTAGTGCACATTTCATTACAAAAAAATTAAAAAATTAAAAATTTTCGAGATCACTATATCACTGCCATTTGTGGTCAATCTTCTTAAAAGTTAAAAGTATTGAATTGACCCCTCTTGCCCCTGATATCATTCTGTCAATCTGGCAGAAGGGTACATCGTACCTACGATTTGATAAGATACCTAATTATATCATGAGTTGGTTTGGCAAACTATTTCGGTTTCGATTCAATATTATAATAAGATATTTGAATAGTATTAGATGTTTTTTAACACCTTTCTAAATAATTTTTTCACTTAGTTAGACATATTTTAAGAGATGTTTACGTGAGCAAAATGGAATTATTACATCTCAACATGAAGCTTCTACAATTAAAATTCATGATTTTAACTTTAATACCATTCATTAAATTTAATGTTCAATACACTATACAAAACATAATATAAGAACCGTCCATATAAATAGAATGACACTCGTGCACCATGACCAGTGCATGTTGCTAACGAGGAACAAGTGGTCAAACATGTAGGCTACCGGATCTACTGTTCTCACACGTCTCTGAAAGCAATAAAAACCGTCGAATGGTCAAACCCTAACCCATGACACACGCCGCTAAGGACATGTGCCAGAGACAAGGGGGAACACAGCATGTGAGTAGGCCCTAATCAGCCACTTTTAATTAATAATACGTCGTCGTGTATAAAGAATGTTTTTGGACGCACAAACCTTTTACTTCAAATTCTTTTGAGAATCTTTTACAAATGCATGGAGCCATGAAAATTAACACAAGGATGAGAGATGGGGAGACCCTTCACTTTTTCTAGGGCTTTGAGCCTTTGAGCGTTAAAGTAGTGTTAATGGATAATTCTCACCTTATTTATTTATTTATTTGTTTTTCTAAAAAAAATAAATAAGAGAGATATCATAGTAATAAGTATCTTATTTGGGTGTAACTATAATAATATTTATCCATTAAAAATCAGTAGTAAGAGAAATTTAGTCAGAAAGATTATAAGTATTCCTTTAAGTCTGGACATAGTCCCACCAAAAACATGATAGAACAACCCTCAAATTGTAATTTGTTAATAAAAGAATGATAACAAAGAGGAAGGGGACAAATAGTGTTTTATTTATGTATTTATTTTCCTAAGCAAAAAAAAAAAAAAAAGAGAGAGAGAAGAGACGGGGATCGAAATGGCTTTTTTACTTAGACATAATTATAATAGCATTTACTTGTTAGAAATCACGAACAGAAGAAACTTAAAAAAAAAATACAAAATTAATTCTATCACAGTCTAATACAGTCCAACTAAAAACCCTAATAGACAACACTCACCTTGTAGTTTGTTAACAAAAGGATGATAGGGAAGGAGAGGGTGAGGACAAATAGTATTTGGGGTTTGAGCCCTATAAAGGCATTTGAGAGAGGAGATAAATATGTGGGTATTAATAGAAGAAAGTAAGAAATAAATAAATAAAGATCATGTGAGTAGTACTAATAAACTAATTTGTTCTCAATGATGCATTTGGGTATGGCCTATGGGGAATCCAAGAAGGGGTCCCTATATTTTTAATTCTACATGGAATTTGGAACCCTAGGGCTACAACCATTTTAAATCCTCTCTCTCTCCAGGTGTTTTCTCATTGGATCACTATCTATCTCTTTCTAAAACTCCTCGAGGCTTGAGTAATTGTGCATAAAAATTCTAAATTCTTGTTCCACCTGCCATATCATCCTTCATATAAAATGAAAATGCAGCTATGATTTACACATCTTTTTTTTTTTTTACAAGCATGCCATTAAACCTGAAGAACACACATGTAATCCAAATGTTACAATAATAAATGCAACTACTTTATTTATTTGGTTCTATGCTTAATGAAGTCAATGAAATCAAGTCGGTCCAAATTATATCTCACCTTACCAATGGCAGCATTTTGGGCATAAGAAATGGGTAGGGAAAAATTTGAGGCAGATTTTAATTGATTATAATAATCTACAGGATAAATTGTAGGGTCCCTTTTTCCTATATAGTGGATTTGGTGGGTAATAATGAATAGTGTTAGGCCTCTATAAGGTCCTCTTTCCCCATAATCAAGATAAAATAATAAAAAACATAGGTTTTATAAATATCCTATGTTACGGCCAAATATAATAAGTATATATACTATTATATATATACACACAATGTAACAGTTATGGCATCTAATATATAATATATACTTATTATATATATACAATAAAGATAAAGTAAAATTTGTGCCATTTTCACAAATTTTTTTGTTTTTTTCTACAATGTAAAAGTTGCCTGGGGTTAAGAGTGTGCGTGGCACTGACATTTTACAAATAAAAAGTATAATTTAAAATTAAATAGTAAAACAAGTATGGTTTGGAAAAGCTTTTTCAAAAAAAAAAAAAGTAAATAAGTAAATAAAATTTGTATAAAATTATAATGGGATTTAAAAGTGAAAAAATAATTTTGAGTATCGAAGTTTATGGTTAATGTAAAAACTTTCTAAAAAAGAGTTCGGGACGATTTTATCCTTCCCTTAACATTTGTATAATTGTATTGCCTTAAAAAGTAATAATAATAATAAAAGTGATTAATCACTTTATGGGTAAGAAAAAAAAATAGTCAATAAATTAAAAAAAAATTGACATAATTTATTAATGTACTAAATATGAATAGCCTTGAATTTGATGTGGTTCAACCTCTAAATGACAAATTCAATAAAATTGAGGAGTAAGTGAACATTTCCAATGGCTTTATAGTGATTTAGCCGCTCTTTCTAGTTGTGGCCTGATTCATGTGTGATGTAATACATTAATGGATTTCGTCAATTTTTCTAAATGCATGAACCCTTTTATTTTATTTTTTACTTATCATATTTTTTAAAAAAAATGAAGGAATGATTTGTTAAAATATTGAGAAAAATACGTTTATCCCTAAAATGTATTGGAATATGAGGGAAAAGGGCCAAAATTATAGAATTCTGAGCCCCACCCCTCTGACAATATGCATTCATTGGCATAAGATAATTGAAAGTCTGCGTTGGATAATGTGTTTACCAAAAGTATCTTTGACTCACCACTTCACCAAGGAATATTTTACATTGTAATAAACATTCCTCTGATCACCTCTCTCTTTCAAATCGCCAATTCCCCTGCGAGTAATTCAAATTATTAAAAACTTATTTTATTCATCCAAAAATAAATAAAATTCTTTATTTTTTATTTATTATTTATAAAGTCACTATAAATAATATAGTGATGATAGCGAGATTAGCGGAAGTAATTCTCAAACATCAATAAACAATTTCTTTTTCCAAACTAAAATTTTTAGTTAAATTTATTGATTAAGTTTTGTGATTTAGTTTTTTATCCACTAATTTATTAATGACAGTGTGATAAATGTTAGAGAAATGTTTGGTATCCTCTTTGTTTTAGTTCGATATTATTTTTTATGACTATAAAAACACACCCAAAAAAAAAAAAACACATTGAATTCCCCTAAATGGTATATGAACGGGTAGCAAATTTGTAATAAAAATTTTAAGAATCCAAATATTTTCCAAAGCAATGAAAAATAATTGTGAAGTTGATTTTACTCCTTTTGCCTTACTTTAGTTTTTTAACCCAAGAGAGATTTTGCACTTTCTATATTAGTATTTTAAAAAAAAATCTTAAATACCTCGTATATTTTTAAATATTAAGAAAAATTGAGAGATATTTGGGATGAGCAGATTAACCGTTTATCGCCTACAGACCACCACTGAATCGTCACCAATCGAAAATCGATTTCTAGTAATCGGTAGGTAGAATAAAAATATTATTTTGACATCGGTTCGGTTTGGTAGGCGATATAAATTGTCTTTTGTCGATTAACCGACAATTAACCAATTTTTAAGTGAATTTTGAATTTTATATGGTAAGTTTCTTTATTGCGTTTATCTAGCAAAATTATAGTTGTCTATTTGGCCCATGTTTGTGAATTTACTTTTTCTTTTTATTTAAAAAGCATATGCTTTACTGATTATATAATTACAAAGAATTTGATAAATCTTAACATAAAAACTAGTTACCGGCAATTAACCAACCACCTATTAATTGAATAAACAATTAACTAAAAAAGTCAAAACTATTTATTGTCAATAATTAACCGACTTCACCAACTTTCACAAATCGATAAGCGAAAATGACCTTATCGACACTGACCAAACCGATACCCACACATAAGAGATATGATGGGAAATGTAATTTCTTATAAATATATTTTTAATTATTATAGTTAATTTATTATGAGACACACCCCCTAAATAGTAAATAAGACTTGGAAGTACATGAAATTTTAAGCTCTTTTTTTTTCTTTCATTTTTGGCTAAGCTTTTCTGAAAATTATTTCCAAAAACATTTCTGATTTTTATACCAATTCTGCTCATTTGGCAACCCATTTATTATTATTTTTCTTTTTTTATCCAAAAAGTCAAATTATTTTTGTATATTAACAAACAACTTTCTACACTTTTATATCAAATTATCAATTATCAACCTGTTCATTTTTCTTTTCTCCTCTCAAAAAGTTTGTCAAACACCCCAATTCAAATATTGTATCCTACAGCCCAAACAAATAAATTACAAATTCCCTCATGGGATGTTAAATACAATTTGCCTTTTTTTTTTTTTATAGATTTACCTTCTTTCTTTCTTTTTTCCACTTTCTTTCTTAGATTTGACATTAGATACAGCAGGTATGGCAGGTCTCTTGTAAGTCCCCAACTGCCCTCTGTGCCTTATGACCACAATGCACGGAATGGAAAATCTTACATCATATTTGTCTTTTTCTTTATTCGATTTTTTTAATATATATATATTGGCTGAATTTATAAAAGGATTCTTTTCTTGGTGTATTCCTCCAGCTTTTAACTGTTGAATAATTAGTTGGATTCTTTTTTTTTATGAACAATTAGAGCATTCATAGCAGTCTCTTTAAATTTGGTTTTTTAAAATAATCAAAAATATACTTTTTGTTATTTTAACAGCTCACCTTTTTAGAACACACTTTTCAACTTCTCTACTTTAACAATTCACTTTTACTATTTGATTAAAATATTATTTTTCTCTTCTTTCTTTACTTTATTTTTCATTAAAATGAGAGAGAAAAAGAAAAAGGAAAAAGGTGGAGAGAAAAAATAGAATTGTTTAAAGAGTAGAGAGTAAATAGTAATTATTAACTTTGAATAAATACTGTTTACAATGTTAACTTTTTGTTAAAATGAAGAGGCTGAAAAGTGAGGTTTTTAGTTCTTTTTGTTAAATTGACTTTTCAAACTAACAAAAAAATAGATTTAAAGAGGCTGCAGTGAATACTCTAATGGGTTGGATACTTTTTTTTTTCTGATGAACAATAATAATGGGCTGGATTTTTTTTCTGATGAATAATAATAATGGATTGGATTCGGAAGAAGGAGAACAAAATAGTGTGAGATATGTTCATAAATGTGGTCATGTCTGCATGTATACTCAGAGTTATAATCATTTGACTGCAGTGAATCCAATCCAGCTTTTAAAGTTGAAATGATGACAAGCTATTATCATTTATCACCATTTTCATCCATTTGTTCTTTCAATGATTTTTCTTTGGACATCCATCTTCTCTACTCAATCAAAGGAAACTAACAAATCAAGTTTGGATTATGGTGACAATTTATGTTCATGGATTTAGATTCTGTTAAGGCATCGATGAGTTAATTTTAATTTAATTTAATGGACAAGATTTTTGAACTCTAATTAATTAATTTTATATTGAGTGTGTAAATCGTATTAAAAATTGTCACGTATCGAGATATTGATATAAAATTATAACATAATCCATTTAATTAAACATCTTAATTTTAACTTAATAATTTCATATTTATTTCGTGTTATTTCAAACTAATTGTAGAGCTAGTAAAATATGTGTATCCTGTAAATTACAAATAAGTCCTTGTAAATAGGCATCACCATCAAAAGAGTCAAAAGGCAATACAAAAATTCAAAAAGCAATCTAGACGAACCCTTATTACTACATGGGTCCCAATTTACACGAACGGGAAGATGAAAGGTTGTTGATCCTAAAATAGACAAATCAAAAGAGAAGATGATAAAGCAGATTTTGAAATTGAGATTGATGGGGTGTCATTTCTTTTTTTTTTTTTAATAAATTTTTTTGATTTTTAACTTTTGTTATGAGCGAAAGGATAAACCGAGAAGATAAATTGTAGTTATTTTAAGGAAAATGTTAGGAGTTCTCTCCGTAGGTTCTTCTGACGTTCTTTTAATCTTATATAAAACATAATTTAAGAAAAAATAAAATTGTAGTGACTTTTATCACCGATTTTTTTTTTTTAGGTATTAGCACAAAATTTAAGGCATTAACACCAAATTTGTAAGGTATTAGAACCAAAATTAAGGCATTAGCATCAAATTTAGGATGATCAAATCTATTTTTGGTGATATTATCCCTAAAGGGTTAACCTTCCATTCTTATATTTTAGTTTTGAATCAAAAAACAAGTTTTAAAACATTAGAACCTAATTATTACCTCATAAAAATTAATCTGTTAGCAAAAAAATGGTACTACAATTTTATTTTTTCTTAAATCATATTCTTCGAAAGAATGAGAGAACGTCACGAGAACACTACAGGGAAAACCCCTAGTAAACCCCTTATTTTAATTAGGTATGACCATAATAGCATATATTCACTGGAAACCACATATGAAGAGCTTAGACAGTGAAAATCACAAACATTCATTTAAGTCCGACTGAATCATAACCTGATCCAGCCCATCAGTACATCAACGAAAAACCAAAATAGTTAATACCACTTAGACGTATGTGATGAGGGATGTCATTTCTATTTGGAACCTTATTGGGGATACTACATATTTTTTAAAATGATTTATTAATTAACGCAATAATTTATAATTGATATAATAATTAATTTATAAAGCAATTATTAACTAATTGAATTGACAAATCATATTTTTTTGATAATCATTTTCAAAATAGTTTATTCATTCTTTCCTTTCATAAAAACTTCAGTCTTTAAAAAAAATAAATTTCTTCTCTTTTAGTTTTTAGAAACAGCGGTTAACATACACTAACCAATTTTTTTATAAAATATAATTACTCTTTGTTTTCATCATAAAATCATAAACACACTTTACTTTATTTGTCACATGGTAATTTTAAACATTCTAAAATAAAATTTACCCACATACAACTCAGGGTTGACGTGTCCCTTGAGAAAATGTCTACTTGTTTTTGTGTTTGTGTTTGTTTTTGATTTTAATCAAGGAGTCTATTCCATTTAGATTGCCATATCATTTCCCAAAGTGATCCAATTGGTTTAACTATTTTGACAATATTGTCCATATTTTAAACTATTATTCTAATTTCCTTATGTGACAAATCCAACTATCAATCAAAAGAGTTAATCCATGGGCCTAATCATATGTGGAGCCTCCTATCAATCAAAAGACTTTATCCATGTGCCTAATCATATGTGGAGCCTGCATGTAGTCTTCCAAAAGTAAACTAATCAAATGATTTGTTTTACTGCCTAATCTAATTCTTGTGTGCCCATCAAGGGTATTTTGCACCAATTATGATTCTTTCTATACATGATCTATTATTAAAATCTGTTTTCTTCCAATCAAATTCAAACATATAGGCTTTTACAAATTTAAAATATTTAATTTTTTTCCCATAAAAAAAGTGCTTATTACCAAATTAGTAGTTTTTTTACCCCTTAAAAATACACAATTAAGAATATTTTTTACCCACTTGTAGTTTCTTGATTTGCAAGAAAATCTTTGGACTTGACTCAAAATAGAATTGAAGTATCAAAAATATTGTTAACACTACCATTCTTTAAGAGTTTTCAAAAGTCCCTATCACCATCTACTTACAACAACCATGATCATGATCTATCAAAAACCCTACCCAAGATCCAATGGCTCATAAATACCCTTTTAGCGTTGTTGCTACCATCTCTCTAGCACCATGAAGCCACTTATTTTCATGCTCTAAGTAGCGCTAATAATTTTCGACATAATTACTAGTAAACTTAACACGAAATCAACACAAAATTAGTGGCTTATGATTTGTGTAATCGAGTTTAAGTTAATTCGATTGACCTGCTTCAACTTGTTTAATAACCGGGTCAATCATTAGTTAACCCACTTAAACCGTGAGTGACACTTATACTAAAATCCTTTTTTTTAAAAAAAACCCAACACAACTTATTTATCAGACGAATCAAATGAGTCATGTCATGTTATCCACGTATTTAAATGGAATTGTGTTAAGATTGAAGAATTCAACTTGTTTAACTAAACAGGTTATGTTAGAAGTTAACCTTAACGGGTTGGATGGTCAAGCGAATTGACATGAACTCAACTCGACAACCCGAATTGTCAACCCTAGCTCCAAGGTGACACTTCCCACTCTCACCAGATTATAGTTTGGCAACAGATTTCGTTCAGCTTGCACCAAATTTACCTTATATTACGTCTTAAAACTTTAGCTCAACCTTTTTTCATTATCTTTTTTAAAAAAAAAAAAAGACGGAGATAAAGACCAAGTGTTAACCCTACCATGAGTAGCTTAGTTCCCCAACAATGTTTAAGTGGAAAATCTTGCTTCCCAAACAAGGCCCTAGGAATCCATTAATGATTAAAGCATAAACTAATGCGATAATTAAAGTAAAATTAGGGCTACAGCCTACAGTTGATTAACCGGAGTGATTGACATCTTTCCACACATTAATGATTATTTTTATTTTTAGACCAATTTTTGTGATTGATTGATGTGACCCCATTTACTGTGCACACTGGCACTTGCAATAGAAGGGAGACTAAAATCTCTACTTTTTCCCATCATTGCCACTGTTCGAAGGAAACCCCTCCTGCACTTTCAATCATTCCCACGTTTTCCCTCGTCTTTTTCCCAAATTTGTGTTTTTAAAAAGGAAGTTTTGAAAATCGGCAATTCCTCGGCTGGTTTGGGTGGTAACTACGCCGACCACAAAAATTTAAAAAAGTAGGCGAGAAGTTGAAGCATAGAACCCCACCCAGATCTTGCCAGATCATATGGGACCCATTAGAAGCGGGGGCCGATCATGACGTGGCGAGATCAGAGCTGGGTACAGAAAGTTCTATACTGCAGAGGAGGCCCACTGGATCGCGATCCAGTGGAAACACAAACACAACACACACAACTTTGTCAGTATGTAAGACTAGAAAAACACACTCGAAACAGAGGGTCTGTGAAACGTCTTCACCTCCCCATCTGCAAAGCAATCTCTATAATTTGCTTTCTTTGCGAATTTTTTCAGAGAGAGAGAGAGAGAGAGAGAGAGAGATCTAATGGAGTACGAGAGGATACACAAGGTTCAGGTACGGCATGTTCTTGCACCCAAAGAACAAAGATCAAACACCCATGTCTTATTTTTCTGTCTTCTTGGGAATTATGAACGTGTTTTTTTCTTTTTCCCCCTTGTCTTTTCAAATTGAAAGTTCCTTTTTTTAACTTGGGTTTTTGATAAATTCTTGATTTTTTTTTTTGTCCGTCATTGTTATACAATGAAGGGTGGACGGGAAATTGTTGAATATTGGCCTAAAACATTACCTTTATTGCACACTTGCACTTGGTTTGGTCTTGAAATGGTTTTGCAGAACATGTATTATCATTATTATTATTTTCGTCAGTTTCTTGAAAGGTAGGAGCTTTTGTGTTACTCAAAATTGTTCTTGGATTTGAAGGAAAATCCTCAAGTTAAGGAATATTGAGTTTCCTTTTTTTTTTGAAGTAAAATATTGAGTTTCCTTAAATTTGAGGTTGGGAATGGGAAAAGTATTCTTATGTGGATGGCTAATTGGCATCCTGATGTAATTTTAATTGATAAGTTTGGGTATAGAGTTGTCTATGATGCTCAAAGTAGGTTGGAGGCCAAATTATCTACTGTTTTGAAAAATGGAGATTGGTATTGAACGCCTGCCAGATCTGAATCTTTGGTGGATATTCAAGCTATACTACCGGGGGGTTAACAAGGGTTGTTATGATAAACCTGTTTTATTTTTTGTGCCATAAAACATGTTATTCATTAAAAAAAAAAGATTGAATTTTTCCATTTCGGACTGTTATTGAGTTTTGTTGTGTTCGATTGAATTCTACGTAATGTTGAATTTTGTTCTGTTTTTCACTTTCTGTGAGTTTATTGTGAGTGGAATGGTTAATGTTGTCATGAATTTTTTTTTTTTTTTTTCTTTAGCATTCTTTTATATCTACAGACCAGATGGGTTTGGTAACACAAAAAGATTACAGAACCAAAAAAAAAAAAAAGATTTTTGACATACCTGATTTTTTCTTTATATTCGTTTGTCAACTATTACTCTGCTTTTCCATAGAAGTAAGCCACAAGAATACCCATTTGGTGTTTGCTTGGGAATGAAATGATTTAAGATGGTTTTAAGTCATTACTGAGTTTGAAGTGAATTATTGAAAGTTGAAAGGCTTTGGGATTTGACAGGTTATGATACTTTGTTTCATATTTGTAGACTGCTATAATTTCTCCAAGTAAACTGAGGATGAAGCTCATGGGGCCTCACCATAAAAAAAAGGATGGATCAAACAGTAACTCTTCCAGAACTTCTCCTTCCAAGCTTGAGGATACCGAATTTGTGAGGAACGGCTTGTTATCTTCCAACAGTGGAGATTTTGATGAAGGTTTGCAACCTTCATTCTTCCTTTTTTTTTTGGCTGGTAATTGGATAGACTATTTTTGTACTAGAGCACTAATATATACCAAATTCACTCAGCTTGGTGTAGTAGCTGTTAATTGTTTTTTATAAATAGGGTTTTATTTGCAGTAACTAACATTTGTATTGATTTGGATATATTCGATCCAGTTACATCTCCCAACTTAGAAGCTCCGCCTATAAAGCTACCCAGTGAAGCAGTCTTAAACCAGACTTTTTGCCAGCAGAAAGAGTCATTGCAAAAGGAAAATGGCGAAATGGGTCGCCTTAAAATGCAACAGTTTTCAAAGTGTGAAAGTGCTAATTCAAGTGCAATTCATCCTATGAGAATCATGGAAGATGAAAATCTTGATTATGATAGCAATGCTAGCTCATCTAGCTTTGAGTTTCATAAAGGAGAGAGATCAGTACACAATCCGTTTGCAAGATCGCTTTCAAGGCCCATGCCATCTAAGTGGAATGATGCAGAGAAATGGATAATGAGTAGGCAAAATGCACCTGTTCATTATTCTAAAAAGAATTCCTCACAAAACCAATCAAATCGGCTGCCAATGACAAATATTGTAAGGGTTGCTCCAGAATCTGCTAGTTATGATCACAAGTTAATGATTAGCAGAACAGCAGAGACAAAGAGGGTTGATTTCTGTCAACCTGCGTTGCATGTGGGGCATGAAAAGTTCTCTTTTGTCCCTTCTGGGAGTCACCCTGTTTCAGATCAAGCACATGGGGATAATGCATTAACCAATCTATGTCCTCTAAGTGAGGTTTTGAAGGGAGTTGATCACAGTGATTTATCCAGCACAGAATGTTCGACAGAAAATATGACAGGTATATGCGAGCCTTCATCGTGCTTACATTAAATGATAGGTTCAGAATTTAGAAACTCATAAAGATGCTGATGTGCTTTTAGATGTCTCTTGCTTTTGAAAAATGCCACCTGATAGGGCTTCTATCAAAGGTGTTTCTCTTAGTATATGTGGGACAAACTACATTTCTGCACCAAAATCTTGTTTGCATACACTCCATGTTTTTCCCTATGTGCATAACAATTGGGTTGGTGATAATTTATGTAGCATTCAAACAGCTTAAAGATTCTCTATATGGGAAAAAGTTGTTAACAACTTAAGTTGGCAGGAAGTTTAGGAATCTGGGTCTGGTCCCAAACATTGCTCTACAAACAATGCAGAGAATCATGGAACAGAGGATGGATCATGTTGGTCGAATCCCGTCACATTTATGTGGTGGTTTAATAATAGAGCCTGTCTAGTTATCTTAATTTAGACTTAAATTTTAGTTCTATGGATTTGGTGATACATGGTGATTGATATAGGAGGAGAATGATATCAAACTTGTGAGCGGTAATAATATTTTATACGTATCTTCTATCAACTTCCTTGCTTCTTTCTCTTCCACTCATGTTTTTCTCCCTGGTTGGCATACTCAACATGTAGAGCAGAGGAAGAGTTTGATCAATTTTGTCTGATCAACTATATGGTTATTAGATAACAGTGCCTTTGTCAAAACGCAATTGAATTCATGGTTCCCTTGCAATGATTTATTCAGATGGAAGATTTGATGATTTGATGACCTAATTATGCAGGCACTCCTGCGATAAGATCAGTCTCAATGAGAGACATGGGAACAGAAATGACCCCTGTCCCAAGTCAAGAGCCTTCAAGGACAGCTACCCCTGTAGGAGCAACAACTCCACTCCGCAGCCCCACTTCCTCGATCCCATCTACTCCCCGAAGAGCACCTGCTTCCACGCCAGTGGAGAACACCACTGATGATGAATCGCAGATTCGAATTGAAAAAAGCAAAAAAGAATTGTCTGAGGAAGAATTGAAGCTCAAGACAAGAAGAGAAATTGTAGCCCTTGGTGTCCAGCTAGGTAAGATGAATATTGCTGAATGGGCAAGTAAAGATGAGCATGAAAAGAAAAAACCTTGTGCTGAAACTATTAATATGGAGGAGCATGAGCGGATTGAATTTGAGAAACGTGCGGCTGCGTGGGAGGAAGTTGAAAAGTCAAAACATATGGCAAGGTTTCTTCTATGACCCACATACTTTTCAATACCAGATCACAATTATTTTGAAAATAGATGCTGCATGTGTATTTGCTTGTATATGCTATCTTGATATGTACTGCCGCCAGAATTTGACAAGATGTTAAATATCTTTAGGTTTAAGCGTGAAGAAATCAGAATTGAGGCATGGGAAAGTCAGCAGAAGGCAAAACTAGAAGCAGAGATGCGGAGAATAGAGGTATAGAAATTCTTTCTCCTTGAGTATAATTACTTAGCATAAAATGCTTTATCATGTAGTTTAGGACCTTAACCTGCATTTTTGTTGGATGGTAATGTAATGGTATCAGAAATTGGTTATTTAAGCTTGGGAAGAATATAGGAAGCACATCCAATTGACCTAATATTTATCATGACTATCTAAAAACAGGAAATAAAATTACCATGGTTTGAAAAAAAAAAAATTTGAAGTCCCTAACTTCACTACATGCAATTAATCTGTCATATTTCTCTGATGGGGTATAGTTTTGAACTTGGACAACTAAACAGTCACTCTCAAGTCAAGCAAATAGTTTGTTTTAACTTTATAGTCAACTATAACTTGTGCTGTTGTCAAACCTAAGACAGATTTACTGATCAACAAAAAAAGAAAGAAAGAAAAAGAGAAACTGAGACAGATTTGACTCATTCATTGCCTATCCTTTAATGTAACTAAACCCCTTAAGACACCCATGACAGATGGGCTGCTAGGCCCTCCACCTTTGAAAGGAGGAGAGTACCCGTCAACTAGAAAGCCCGTGTCATTCATCGATTAATTGGAATAGTAATCTCTCATTGAACATACTTTTTAGATTCTTAAGTGTGAAGTATAACAATTTTCAGTACCAAGTTGAACAATTGAGAGCCCAAGCTCAAGTGAAGATGGTGAAGAAGATTGCAATGGCAAGTCAAAGATCAGAAGATAAACGGGCTGCTGCGGAAGCCAGAAGAAATCGTGAGGCAGAAAGAACTGCAGCACAAGCAGAGTATATTCGTCAAACTGGGCGCTTGCCATCCACACATTACATCTGTTGTGGTTGGCTAAGATAAACCGGATACAAGAGATAAAGGAAATGCTTCATATAGAGGCTTTGCCGAGGTGGCCTCCCTCTTGTAGTCTGTTTCGGAAAGAATTCTTGACCTAGAGAGTGTTGTTCTGTTTGTTTATCAGCCTTGTATTTACCAGGCAACCTCATTGTGTAAGTTGTTACATGAAGAAAATTTGCAATTTATGCTTTAAAGTTTAGTCATGGAATTGTTCATAGTTATCCATGTAAGGAGTCATCTATGTATCACTCCATACTACCATATGATGATGATTGCCTAATGAAATGAGAAAGGGTACTTCTGCTCTGGCATCTCATAGCATCATGAATATCGGTCTTTACAGGTTCAAAACTCATGGGGATAAGGTAAATATCATCGATCAGCAAATAAAATACTACCCAATCAATCAATCAATGCTTAAAATATGCATGTACTTAAAAAGAGAAAGGAATAAAAGCTCATTCGAGTGGGGTAAAAAAGAGTGAGGTTGGAAGGAAGCTCCCTCCAAAGCTCTCGTACAAGTTCTTTCATGTATACATGAAAATGATAAGACTTTACATAACAAAATAAAACTTCCAGCCTTGGCAAAGTAATTAACTGATACTAAAATATATACTCAACTCACAGAAGTCGTATCCAGACAGCTTAAATTGTCTTCAGGAATCATTAATTCTTACAATTTGTTTTGTCCTTAACCATGTCTTTAGCTGATTTTGCATCACCATTATCCTCTATAAAAGTTTCAGTGCATGTACTTTTATCCTTAAAATTAACAACTCTAAACAAAACAAAGCAAGGGAAGGATTCTGTTAAATTGGTGATCATGAAGGTTGCCATATCTATAAATGATTGAGAATGAGACAAAAATAAATTTGGTCCTTTAGTTTTATTCATGTTATCAGTTTTACTTGTAATTCATAATGAACTCGACCCAATGTTTTAAGTTATTTAATTCAATAATAGGTTTCACCCAAAGTCAGTCATATTAAGACTTTGTTTGTTTTCACCGTAAAATAATTTCCGAAAAATGTTTTTCGTATTTTTTCACGATTCTTCTTTAATTTTTGAAAAATAGTTTCTATTTTTGAAAATCGTAAATCATTATTCAAGTTTGAGCATTTCATTCTCAAATCGATGGATCCTGCCTAGACCCACACCCAAGACCTTGCCGGAACTTGACCGATACCCGCCCGTGACTCAACCGTACCTACCTGAGACCCCGTTGGGACTCACCTAGGACCCAAACAAACCACTAAAAAAATAGTGATTTTTCGTATGCAACAAATACCGTAAAATATTTTTCAGGAAATCATTTTCAAAAAAAATTTTTGACAAAAAACATTTTACATCAAAACAAACAGAGGCTAAGGTTCGATTTTAGTCTCTTAGGCTATTTAAGCATATTGTTTTATCGTAATAAACAGATTATGATGAATAAAAAACAGATGTTTTCTTTGGGATGCGATTCCTATTCTCTTTTCGTGGTGAGACTCTATCAGAGCCAATAACTCTCGTTCAACTTATTTCTCTTTGTTTATATCTCTTTTGTTAGCAAAGTCCTTTCCTTATGCGTCAATAAATCTATGGAATAAACCAATAAACAATCACATTTTATTTTTGTTTTAGTGGAAAGGCAGCCAGCCTCCCAGTGTACGTTGGATGGTACAGAAGAACATTTCACCATCCACTATCCACCAACCAAGCAGAATAAATATGCAGTAGTTTGGCAATGAGCAGATTCTCTAGTATAACCATTGTAGAGTGTTAAGTCTGGATAAGATCGTATAAGTCATCTCTTGGAAAACCACTCAAATAAATATCCTAGAATTTCAATTTCCTGGCAAAGATTTACGAAAGATGTAAAAATATTGTTGGGGGTAAAATTCCCCATGGGTCTTAGCTAATAAGATCATTAATGACTTGGATAAAGACAAATCCAAAGGACTCTGATTAGATAGTAATACTCTATCTCTATACTTACGTAGAGTTTTATATTAACACCATATAAAGGGGATGTAACACATTAGGAAATTAAAGTGACTCAATTTCTCTTAAACTTAAACATCAAAGTTTTTTCAATCTTTGAACCAATGGATTCTTTAACGCTCTTACTATTTTGTAAATAAGATAACCATAACAGGCAAGTGATAAAAAAACTGAATCAAAATAAAGAAGCAGGAAAATAACAGGAATTTAGATTTGATACTATAACCCCCTAGATATATATATACTGGCAACCCACCTGCCCTTATTTTTTGTTAATTTATCACAAGTTTCTCAGCCGGCAAACGTTTATTAAAGCAATGGGCATGTGCACAGCACTATACTTGGAAATGTTAATAAATTCGGAACCCTAACTTGAAACCAGTTTCATATTTGACACCCCAATGCACCGCTCACATAATCTACGTACAGGCCCAGGCCATGGCTTAACCAACACTATTCACTAAACAAAAGATTGATTTTTCAGATTGAGCATCAAATCTTTGGGAATGGATTGTTTTAATATTAATATTCAACCGAACTTGAAATTTGTTTTTACTGAGTTTAAAAGTTCACACCCCGAGCCAACTCGATCATCACAATCTCCTACACTCTCAAGGCAAGTTTTAGAGCCTACAATAAACAAACTAGTCAAAGTTGGCATTCATATTAGGGTTGTAAAATTTTGTATGACTTGTAATCAAGTTTGGGCCTATTTAAATGAAATCGAAATTGATCAATTCCAGGTCAACCAGCTTAACCAACGCTAGAATCTTTTTTTTTTCTATTACAGTAAAAAAAAAACCTAATGGTTTGGTGATATAGGTTAAATGCGTTATTCATTTTTTGAGTTAGTTTTCAAATAACGGGTCCAACATGCCGTGTTTGGGTCAACCCACCATGACATGTTTAATAAATTGGTTATGCGGGTTAGGTCGGGTCAAACCAACATGATCGTTTATCAAACAAGTCATATCTCATCTACTTATTTAAATGGGTTGTGTAAGGTTGGGTTGAGGGATCTAACTTGTTTAATTAAATAAATCGTGTTAAGATTAACCCTAACGGGTTGGTGGGTCGGTCAACCTGACACACCAATCTAGGTTGCCAGCCCTAGGTCCTAATAATTAATGTTACCGGCATAATTCACACACATTCTCTTCATTTGATTTAGCAATTTCAAAACACATTTAAGCATTTGATAAAATTTAGAGAAAGAATGTTATTTCTTCAATTGAACCTATAAAACAATGTGATCCCTCTTGGATTTTTACACGTTTTTAATCTGCCATTTTTTTTTTCAAATGCACACTCTTGAACAAACACACGTTCTTCAATTTTGTTTAAAAACACGCATTGAAAGGTGGAATCACGAGGCCACTGTTTAATTAAACAAGAAAGAAGATGGTTTAGTCATCATCATGTTACATGCTTGATAGAGAGCATGGGGTCCCCTAAAAAATATGAAAGAAAAAGTTGAAGAAAATGTGCCCCAAGTAAAGTTGAAGAAAATGTGCCCTACCATGGGGTCGATCACCATTACTTTATTATATATTGGGTAGTATTATTGATGATAGATAGTGCCCTACCATGTCACCATTCCATCCATCAAAAAGCTTTGTATTTTATGCTCAAACCCCACAACATGCATCAAAAAACACAAACCATTTCACCTTCACACAGTGGGTAACCCCACAGGTGATGGGTGAGATCTCAACTAATTATACAACTTTTTCTTCCCATATGGGTTGGAACTATCCTCCTTGCAAATACGAAAAAAGAGGAAGATTATATGAGATGATCAAATCCCATCATGGATGGATGACACGTGCCTCACCTGTCCACTCTGCCGACATCACACTGGCCCCATGCATTAAGGCCACAAACCCTACAAAATATATCACGTAACCTCTCTCTACCCTACAAATAATTGTGATTCAATTTGAAGTTCTCTCTCTTATTTATTTATTTTTATTTTAAATGCTTTTAATCTACCACACAATTCATAATTAATCACATATGGTCCTCTACAAGGTCATATCATATATTATATATGTTTTATTAGTGTTTTCAACAACATTAAATCGTATTCTCCCGATGTCATAGATAGTGTTGGGTCTGTAAAGTTTTTAACTTGTATTTTTGGCATTGTATGATGAAGCATTTTGCTCCGGATTGATTTTATATCAATGCCACAACTCGTTTGTTCAAAAGAAAAATAAGTCATTTCATAGTAAGTTTTTAATAAATTTGTTTGGCAAAACATAAATACTTACAAAATATTTAAAATTATTTATTTTTATGCAAGTCATTTAAAAAAATTCAAATGATGTAATAAATAAAATAATAATTCAAGTTCATTTGTGATTGTGATTTCAAAATAATAATTTAAAAATGTGATTTTTAAAAACGTAACTAAACGTTTTTAATATTTAAAATTGCACTTTAACCTTTAAAATTGTGTACTTTCAAAAAACCCCTCATTATTTATGATTTGAAAAGGCAAAATTTCTGCGTAATTTTTTAAAATCGTAATACTAAATACGCTCTTGATCGTAACGTAACAATAAAATGTCAATTCTTTGGAGAGGTTGTCACACTCCCTTTGTACAGACTTTTCCTTGTCTTAATCAATTGATCTTTTCAGTTAATCCATTTTGAGGCAAAATGAATGGGCTTTATCCAAATAGATGATGATTATTGTTGCTAATCTCAACTTTATCCAAATAGATGATGATTTGTCATAGTGATAGAACCTTTGGCTTTTCCTTAAACAACATTCTTTGTCTTGTCAGGAAGCCATTCGCTCGTTAAGCTTAAGCATCTCTTATTCATCGGCTAAGAGTGGAAAAAAAAACTTTGAAAAGGATTGGCTGGAAAACTTTAATTAATTATTTAATTAAGAGAAATGATATTTTTCTCACTCTCATTCAATATGTAGGACCCTGCATACCCTGCATGTAGGCTCAAATTCTCTTTTATATATATATATATATATATATATATATATATATATATCATGTTAAATATTTAATTGAAATCGAATGAATTACTATAAATTACTATGTTCATTACTTGTCACTTATATTTTACAATTATCTTCTAATGTTAACATGACAGTTTGAGTTAACTCTTAAATCAACCATTGTTAAAAATAAAAACAAAAATCAAGAATTAATTGTGATTGTCACAAAAACGCTAAGAGAAAAATATTGTAGATAGCTTTAATCTTTGCTATTAACTATTTAAACATAATATCAAAACTTAAAAATTCTAAAATTCAAACCTCGTTTTTGTTATTCGTTTTTTATTTCAATTAAATATTTTACATATTAAAATACCACTTATTAAGAAATAGTTTGTAACAACACGTATGTGAGAAAGAACGTTAAAATATAATTTAAATATTCTACATTTTAAGCCTGAATTGTTGAGAAATTTAAGCCCAAAATCATTAGTTAAATTGGGTAGTAATTTCACAAGCATTACTCCATTCCAAATGCTTGTGTCAATAGAAAAAAGTGAATTTCCTAAAAAATAAAAACTAAGGCATGTGAGTGCAGGAGATGATAGAAGGATAGAGTGAGGCAACAGAGATTAAGGCGTTTGAAATTGTAATTTCGTAAAAATAATTTACATTTTTAAAAGATATTACAAAAATAAGATGTTTGACATTACAATTTTAAAAATACTTTATTTAAAAAAATAAATAAAAAATATGTGATTTCAATAAGCAAGTTTGATAATACTTATTTGAAAAGTACAAATTTAAATTAAAAAAATATTAACTTTTTGCTTAAAAAAATATTTAAGACAATATTTATCTATTTGATTATAAAATCGTAATTATATGCTAATGTTATCAAAACACTCAATTGATTATAAAAATACTTTTAACATGTTTTACCAAACGTAAGCACAATTTTAAAAAGTAGAAATTTTAAAAACACAATTTTTAAAATCGCACTTAATGAAACCGCACTCCTAAACAGGTCATAATAAAATAATGAATCCAAAGCAACCATGGGCTTGTATATGTTTGTTTTCTAACACTTAAAATCCGAGTAATTCCAAAATTTACTCCTGTATCGATCTAAGAATGAAATGATCAAAACTCAATAATGATCAATCATAAGACTAATGATAATTTTAGAAACCACATCATCTTAATGTGACACAAGAAGAACATGAATGACTTCTAGCATTAGCATTACTTCTTAAGAAACTAACAACCACCAAAGTTGTTTCAATGCAGAGTTGCAGCTTTCCACACCTATCTGGAATAGAGACCCATCACATGCATGTGCATTGGAGTCTAAAGAGTCCCATCACCACATGTGCACAAAGCCATTCTCAAAACACTAGAACATGGTTAAACTCAACAACATCAACATCATGTGCTTGGAAACATCATTAAATATATAGATTTGCAAGATTTATAAAAACAAATACTCTAATCTTGACAAACATTATCTCCTAATATATATATTATGTATAGTAGCTAGTATGTATTCCAAAAGCTTAGAAACTTGAAAGTAAACGATATAATTACAGTATATTAGCTTATAAGAAGCTAGAATTAAGCACCCTTCCTGACCCTCATAAGGTAGAAAAGATAGCAAATACCATAGAAGAAGCAGAGAATGGTGTTCTTGATGGTTAAATAGTTCATCAGTACTCGAGAGACCCCACAGAGGTTATCCCACTGTTCATATTTCTCGAGTCCTGCCGGCTTGTGTAGTCATCACAGCTGCTACTTGAAAGCCTCTGTATTGGAACAGAGTTCAGAAGCTCTAGACCTCGCTTGCCCATTTGCTGCACTTCTTGTGGTGACAGTATTTTGATGCACCACACACTGTTTACAAACTCCCTGGAGTCAAAAGCATCAACTTTAACATGTAAGATGACCATCAACCATCTCATTTCATCAAGTTGGTTTGTATTTCAAATTCATTTTTCTTTAATTTCTATATGAAATATGCCAGATAAGTTTTGATATCAGATAGAAATAACTGCCTAAAAGCCACAAATTACCATTCCCAAGATAATTTAACAGACTTATATAGCACAAACGAGAGATGGAAACTCACGGCCAGGGGTCGTCACCGAGGAGAAGAACATCATTCTCCCGGTCAACAAATACAAGCTGCCAGCCTGATCTCAGGGGGTCCTCCAACTCGCCTTCAAGGCCAAACATGCGAGCTAGCTCACCACGCAACTCATGGTAGCTACTAAATTTGGTGATGTCCAGTGATCTCCCAAAGGACCCTGACTTGTAAACCTGAGAACACTTACAATATTGAGACCAGAGACGAGACACAATGCGTAAGGCCACTATTATAGATCGCATATATAATAGAAGGAATATAATTGAAAACAACAATTCATTGCATAAACAACATAATCCAAAAAAGACAGCTTACCTTAACAAAGGTTCTGGTTGGTGGATTTAATTGGCCCACGTTTTCTGGAGACTGCAGAAAACCAGATTCATCAATGCAACTGGAAGGTGTCATTGTTGGATTAAGGGAGACATCGTTGCCTGCAGTACTCATATAATTTGAAGAAGGGAAGGGTATGGTTGTGGATTCGCTCTCACTGCCAACTCCCCTAAGACCTGACATCCCATTCTGCATTAGAAGAGACGAGGGATCTATGTTAACACCAAATAGGAGATGGCTATGAGGGTCAGTGCTCCCTTCTTGGTCTAGTGAGTACTCCCTGCCAGGAAAGGGTGGCAAGGAAATAGAATTTGGAGAGATATTAGGCTGGGGTTGTCCCAACTTTTCCACCTGAGGCAGAACACACTGAGAAGCTCCAGAAGAAAGAAGAGGTTCGACTGCAGCTCGCTTTGATGGCCAGCCAGCAGATTGCATCAATGGGATACTTCTTGGAAGGTTGAGCAGGTGGGATGATTCATCCTGGGGAAACGAACCCAAAAGACTATGTAGAGGAGAAACAATAGGGCTGGTCACAGGATTCCCGTTTGAATCAGAAAAACTCTGTTGTTGGCATAGTGAAGGGATTGCTTGCAAGGATGGTGACTGGGATTGAGAGGAAGAAGCAAACTGAGACATCGTTGAGACAGCACATGACATCTGTCGATGGTCAACCAGTGGTTGTTGCTGTTGTTGTTGTTGTTGTTGCTGCTGCTGCTGCTGCTGCTGCTGTTGCTGTTGCTGTTGTTGCTGCTGCTGTTGGTTATTGAACGAATGCTGATGCTGCAATTGTTGCTGAAGAAGCTGCGCTTGAGATTGATGCTGATTTTCTTGAACACCTTGTAGAAAGGCCTGTTGAGATTGAGACTGCTGCACCATCTGGGGCTGCACCAAAGCGGCAGACCTACTCTGGAGATTCTGCTGTTGCTGGAATTGAAGAAGGGATGTAGGTAGCGGTTTGGTAGGATCTAAAGCTCTCATCTCCTGAAGTGCTGCGGCAGCCATAGCTTGGTACATGTCAGTCTGCAAACCAAGCATGGAAGCATCAAGCCTTGGTTGCATCCATGGCGTGACCCCAATTCCCTGAAAGTTCATGGATTGGATTCCACGATCTCCATTATCTCCTCGGAGCCACATAAGAGGAGAATTAATTCCCAGATCATCATCCTTGATTCCTGCAGGGAACAAGAACAACAAAAGAGAAATTAGATGAAAGAAATGAGAGTTGAAACTTAGCTTTGATGGTCAAATGGAATGTGTGAGGGATGGGGAGGAAGTAGAAAACAGGACCTTGAAACAAACACAGGATGCCAGTATATAGTTATTTTGCATGTACAGTACTAGGTAGGAAAAACAAGCATACCATGGAAAGATGGAAGTCCCGGTGGCCAAGGTCGCTTAAGCCTGAGAGGAAATGGAGATGGATACATTGGGAACGTCGTCAATGGTTCAATCTCCCATAGTGATACTCTTGGCTGCCTCTCACCAGCTGTTGATTCATCCCAGCCAACCTGCAATTATTAAATCAAAGAAATTCTCAATTTTATCGATTCATCTAGGATGGAGAATCAGTCTAAAAGAAACTTAATCTAGACGAGGCAATGTTTCTATCAACCAACTTGCAAATGCAAAAGAGAAAAACATTTGTTCTCAACAAACCTTAACAGAGCGCCAATGTGAATTTGACCACCGAACAGGATCTAAGTCGCTTATGCCAGTTATCGTACCCATGTACCTGTATAATATACAAGGGTCAGTCTATGTTTTCATATCTATCATCTAAGAAAAAAGCTCATTGTTAAAGAGAAGGATAAACTAAACAAAATGAAGACAGCAATTTATTAACCAAAGGTAACATGTGATCTCAACGAAAAGTATAGCAGTAAATTCCATGCCTATTGAAATTAAACCATAATTTACCCATAGAGCATTGTGATTATATTGAAAAAATAAATTAATAGTCATTCTATTATTCCCTATTTGTTCATGGATTTTATGTGCTGAACATCACCTGGGAATCCTTAAGGTACCAAAAACTTCCTATTAAATTTACTCTGTAATATTCTATTTCAAAGACAAAGGCAAAGACATAAGAATTAACAAGAACTGGTTTGATACATACCGCCGGACACTTGATTCTTCTGTTTCAAACAGCATCCTAAAGCGCATACCAACAGAAACACGAGTATGATAGACTGCTTTGACGTACTTCGCCAGAGGTATCACAAATTCCGACGGGCTAGCCCTGAATAAAAGTTGATGTGATTAGGAGGAAGCAGACAATTCAAAATTTTTAATTTCTACCACCCATGAAGAATTGTACCTTGGATTATAGAATATGGTGAAACGGCTGTTTGTTGCAGCCGCATGGGCTGCAGCAGCAAGAAGACCCAAGTGCATGCTGTCACTGGATAAAACTGATGAAGGCATCACAGTTTGTGGCCGATTAGCACGCCGGATACCAAGAAGTAATTGATTCTTTTCATTCCTGATGAAGGAAAAGACGTCAGTCTGAGCCAAAAAAAAAATCATAGTTATACAATTTCAAATAATATTAAACAGCCAAGATGATGAAAGTGTCAAAGAAGTTACAATCTCCATGCCTGTATTACGCGCACAGTACATAATGCAAGTACAGGAAACTATTCTCAGCAAGTCCATCAAGGGAAATTTCAGCTCAAAATCAGCTTGATGGCATGAGTATGACTAAACATATCATATAATTGGCTTACGTTTAAACCTATTGCTATATATTTGCTGACACTATCCAGGTGAAATTAATAACTTACATAGCTTGGATCACCCAGATAAGGTTTTTCAGGCCACATGAGTATCAATGGACACAAATATAACAGATGGAGGGGGAAATGCAAGAGAAAAAAAGAAAAGAAACAATTATGTCAGGTCCTGATCCAAGTACAAAATATGAGATCTTAACACAGAACAGTCACTATTAGGGGATTAGCAAACCGCCTACCATATAAAAAGCACCGAATCGCCAGCAACAAGTCTTTTAGCACTAACAAATACACTCCATCCTGTTGTAAGGAGGTGCCTCTTAGGCTGGCCTGCATAAAGAAAAGGAAATTATTTTTTAGTGTTTATTGTAATTTGAAAGTCCATAGAGAGTACACCACTACCTATCATCATACAAGATAACACCCTTAATTAGCTGGAAAAGTACAGCAAAATTCTTGACAGGTGGCTTCTACTAATTTGAGACAATTTTAATCTAATTCTCAACATCTACCGCATTTCTTCTTGCAGAATTTTGAACAGAATTTCCAATATTCAGAAGAAAAAAAAAAAACAGAATTTCCGAAGAAAAAAATTGAGGAAAAAAAATCAGTATTTTTCACAATGGAGGTCGTCCTAAAGGCTCACCACGAAATATATGCCTAAATTTCCATTCATTATCATGTAGATCCCTTGCAATTAACTCTTGAGCTGGAGGCTGCTGGGAGAAGTCCTGTAGGTCAGAAGTATGATGTTGGAAACAACATAAGAAATTGTGAACCACAAGAAAGATTTAAAAAAAAAAAAAAAAAATTGGAGATCTAAATTGATGGTAAAAAGATTTACCAGTGGAGGAAACACTTTTTCAGCTGCTCGGCGAGGAACAGAGAAACCTCCATGAGTGCTTGTGTCACTGGCTGTCAAGGTTTTACAAAAATAATTTGTTGGCTGTTTACTGGGGCTGCCCAACTCTGCTGGGAGGTAGGCATCCTTCTGCTCTTGCTGCAATTAAGGTCATTATAAATATGTGAGGCAATTAATAAGACCAAAAGATCAAAATGCCAATCAGTAAACCATAGCATACCGGATTCAGTGGTTGCAAGGTCATCTGAGCGTATACTTCATCTGTCTCAACATCTGCCTGAAGTTCACAAATTTGGAGCCATTAGGCACCGGCCTCTACAAAAATTTGGAAAAACCAACAACACTACTAGTCTTACATGCATGGTCACATTGTGAAGTTGACAGACAAGTTGCGGAGGTAAACTTGGGTAGTTAGGAATATGTGCATCAACTTCCTTGTTGGTTGATGCAGCAACCTGCATTGAAGCATTGAGATACAATTTAGATATGTAGGAAGGTCAAGACTTATTATATCTCATTTCAATGCATATGGATCATTCAACTATTTAAGCTGCACCAATTCTGAACTATGGAGAGGCACCAATGAATGCACATAGCGTTATCAATTATAACGAAAAGAAAACAATACGGGGTTGACTTTGACATTAGCTCCGGAGAAAGGGAAAACAGACCAGTAGGAGTGGCAGAGGGAGGGGGGACGGCTTTTTGAACCCTCCCTTAATAGTGATGTATAACTATATTTTTGCCCCCATTATTTACACGCAGCCAGCTCTACATTTTTTTGCCCCTTCATAATGATTTTAAATTTGTTAGACCCCAGTAATTACACATGGCCTCTCTTGGTTTTTCAACCATAACTTTTTCGTTCTTTTGGTTGCTCCTCATAATTTAAATATAATCCCTCCCAACATTACAAACACTAACTTTTAAGCTAATTATGTTTTTGCAATTCTTCTTAAACTCTCTTTAAAGCTAAAAGGTAGCAATTAATGTGACAATAAATTATAAACTTGCAACTACTATATCAGTGTGAGACTTTTTTGATAAGTACTCAATAGCCTATATGCATGCACCCATAATGCTCATTAATTGTATGCTCTCAACATGTAAAGAAGGTGAATCAACATGGAAAATATCACCTTGCCTCTTGATCGTTACTCATCCTAGCATTTCTCATATTGTTTTATTGTTTAGCCCCACTATGGAAAAAATTTCTGCCTCCCAACACTGAGCAGAAGCATTGATAGATGAACACACTCCAGATAGAGAGGGAGATGTATATGCTTTTATATTCATACTCAAAATGGCAATCTCCAACCAAAAAGACATAAGAGAGAGAGGGAGAGGAAACCGAAAACTTTTAAATCTCAAGCATATATATATCTTGTCCTCTTTGAATACTGTATACTGTATAGGTCACAATCAGTATATATATCTGAGAGGAGAGATGGGAAAAAGAAAACAAAGCAAAAGCAAAAATAAAAGAAAAAATACATATAAAATGGATCACATAACAGAACTTTCCTTGCCAGAAAGCAGAGAGCGTACATTCATGATTCAATTTTATTTCAAACACAACTAAATCTGGATATACTAACCTGCTCACTATGGCCCTGGGGGAAATAAACAACGCGGCTTCCAACAGCCGGCAGCGAAACAAGAGGACCCGCACAAGCATGCCAGAGCTCTGAATTTAGAACTCTCTTCTCCCCTGCAAATCGTTTCAGTGACACAAAGTTTCATGAAGAATAGGTGTGTAAATGTAAAATTTGGAAATTAGACCCTCCCCAATTAAATAAACCAATTCTTTCTCATAACTATTTATGGAATATTCCGTAAGGACATGGGTAAACGTCAATTTCCAGAACCAAATTAAGTTACTAAATCAAGGCTACGACACAAAACAAAACCCCAAAGGGACAGGAAACAGACAGAAACTCAGCAAGACGCAGCCAAATAAACCTTCTGGTTGCTCAGAACGTGGATGAGAGAAAGCAATGAATACTAAGTTTCATGCAGTTTCGGGGTCCAAGAAATAAAATTAAAAAAAAAGGAGAAAAAAACAAAAACTTAATCAAAGTGGAATTATCAGCTATCTTCGATCTTCGACATTTCTTATGTTCTATCCTTTTCCTACTCTTTTTCAGAAACAAGTGAGCCCCCATTGACATCCCAACTTGATAAAAACTGAATTTTCCAAGAAAAATTTGATGAGAGAGAGAGAGAGAGAGAGAGAGAAAGAAAGCACCAAATCTGCAAGAAAATATTTAGCATACCTTCCTGGTGCTGAGGACTATAACCGGCTGAAGAGAGCCTCATTTCTGCAGATATTCCTGAAGTTGTTCAAAACTCAAACTTGAGCCAGTAACTTAATTATCTAAACCCACTCTTGAAGCAAATCTTCTGAGCAACAAATTACCCCCAAAGAAACCCAGAAACCACTGAATAATCCTTTTCTTCGCCTCCTGCTCGTTCTCTGCAAAAGACCATTTCTTTTTCCTTTCCTCCCTTTTAAGCCAAAGCCCAGGAAAGAGAAAACGGCTGAAACAAATATTATAGATTATGAAGCTTCATGCAAAGGAACCCAGAATAAACCCACTCCCGAATCTTCAACCGAAACCGGTTCCACTACAAAGAACAATCGATTTCAGCCTCATCCGCTCCTTACTGTCCTCACCCCCAACCCCCAAAGATTCCAACTTCCAATCAACAACTTCATGCTACAATCTTCAGCAACTAAACCTCAACATTTACACAAAAGCTTGCCTCCACAGCTCGAGAGTCGGCTGATTCCACTACCCAATAAACCCAATCTCAGAGAACAACTATTTTTGGCACAAAGCCAAGAAAACCCACAACACAAAGCAGCTAAATATGGCACAGAGAGACCAGATCTCAGCCTGAACGCCTCAAAGCTGGCTACACAATGAGCCCCACAAGGGACCAGATCCCAATACAGAACAAAACCCAGTAGAGAGCTACACAAAAACAGCCAGAACAAGCATTTTCAGAGCAGACTGAAACTACTCGATAATGAACTGATCACTGTTCCAAACATGCATACGCACAGGTGTATTAAATATTGACTGAAATAGTTTTGGCTGTGTTTCTACTAATGGAAATGGAGAACTGCTGAATCTTGTGGTGGTGGTGGTGGTACTACTACTAGTCCTCTACTGCTGCTACTACTACTGCTTGGTGCCTCTGCTATCACTATTGCTTTACCACTTCCTCTCCATCTCTCTCTCCTTGTTTTCTCTCCCTTCTCCAATCAATCAACATACAACCGCCATTATTTCTCGCTGTCTTTTTTATACCAGGGAAAAAGAGAAGCAAAGGCCCATTAGAGAGAGAGAGAGAGTGTGTGCCAGATTTTTTTTTTTATAGACACAGAAGATTTTGCATTTTTTCCTTTTTTCCTTTTTTTCTTTTTTTTCCAGTGACTTTTCGTTCTCATTCCAGAGTTTCAGGTCATATACAAAACACATTTAAAAAAAAGCCTCTGTATTCAGCAATTTTTACTAAACTACCATCATCTAGTTCTTCTGCTCTCCTTTTCATTTATTTATTTATTTTTTAAAAAAAATTGAAAAATATTAAAGAGTGGTGCATTATTTCATGAGTGTTTTCTTAAGAAAAAGAAAAGTGTCGTAATTAGTTTGAATTTGACATGCATGAAATGATTAGGTAGCACTGTATGCACTGTGGTGATGGCTGTTGTTCCAACTTGCAACTTGGTAGTCATGCATGTAAAGATGGGCCACCTCGGAGACTCCAACTCCTTGCGTTAAACCATTTTCCCTCTACCCTCCATCACCCACCTTCCTTTTTTACTCCTCGGTAATTTTGATGCCCAATTAATTGAAAATCATGGCTCTCTCCCTCTCCCTTTACATAAAGCATTCACGTTAACCTACGTAAGATTTAATTAAATTTAACTTTTAAATTTTTTTTTATAGATATAATTAATCATTTTTAAAGATTATTAAATATTAATTCTTTAAATATTTTACTACTTTTATCAAATATTATTTTTTTATTATAAAAGTCAAATTATTTTAATTATCCTAAAACTTACTTTTATGTTCACATACATGAAATTAATTTGTGTACCTAATTGCATCTTTAATTCAAGAGATTTCATTAATGAATACATTTAATTTATTAACTAATGAACGTCAATTAATACTGTTGTATATTTGAGAAAATGGGAGTGACAAAAAAAAATGGAAGGAGAGAAAAAGTAAAAAGGGAGGGGATGAAACTTTGGAAGGAAAAAAAGAGAGGGAGAAAAATAAAAAGTGGTGATAGAGTGCAATAAAATAATAGGATAATATTTTAACATTTGCTTTTGGTCTCTTTAAATTTGAAGAGGATGTTTGACAAATGTTATATTTAACATTTGATAAAGAGTTTGATGTTGGAGACTTTTTGTAGATTTTGTTAAAATTTTAAAGAAATGTTAGAAATAGAGAGTTTGATGTGGATGCTCTTATGAGATGCTCCCTTATTACATTCTCGTATCGGATTTAAATTGTGTCAATTTAATTAATAAAATTAGTTAAATTTTGCAATTTTATTTATTATTATTATTTTTAGTTTGTATTTGATTTTGATTCTTATTAGTCATAAATCTCGTATGTCAAGAAATATATATAAGAATGTATAAGTTAACTTTATTATAATTTATTTAATTAAACGAGTAAGAGAAATTAATTTTAATTCACTAATTTTGTGTTTGATTTGTACGTCATGTAAAAAATTGTCAATTTTAAATGTAGATAACTTTAAAGGGCATGTGTCATGTTTCGAAGGGCAACCATGTGTATTTCCGTTAGTTTTATTGACAAAAGATAAACAGAAGTAACATCTCCATATTTACCCATAAAAAATATATCATTTATGATAAAAATGAAATTTAAATAAAAATAATAATAAAAGTCATTAAAACTCATAAACCAAAGGGCATTTAACAATAAAAAAATAAAAATTATGCAGATCATGGGATTAGAAATTTATAAGAAATACTTTATTAAAATAAATAAATAAAGGAGAAGTTGGGGTGGGCACCTCTGATCATGGGTTGATTCAAATTTAAATAAATGATATTTGAAAGGGATATGATTTCAATGATTCACTTTGCAAGAATGGAAAAGGTTTTGCCACGTCCAGCATTTCCTCTTAGAGAGTCTTTATTTTGACTTTAACCTTTCCTATTCTTGATATGATTCGGCCATTAAATTGATAAGGATAGAGGGAGAACCTACTTTGAGGATCAATGGAGAAGACCATTCAAAAGGATTATAAATATGATAAACGACATTTAGTAAGCAGTGAATATTAGCTATTAATTTTTATTTTTACAAGTCTTTATTAATTTAAAAATTAATTTTTACTGTCACATCATCATAATTGTGTATTAGTTATATGAGAGTCTATAAAATAGCATTATTCTACCAATATTTTGTATATGGGTGAGATATTTCATTAAATCAAGGCTCTATAACTTAAGGTGCATGGGTGTGAGATATTTCATTAAATGGTAGGTGATGGACTTTTCCCAATTATCTTTCTTTAGGTCCACCCATCCCATGTGTGTACAATTGGGGATGACCCTATTAAAGATTTTGAAGTTTTAGCGTCCATCTCAATTAAATGTAAAGGAGGATTACAACTTTTCATGGGACCATTCACTTCTCTATCCATTGAAGGGGCACTATACATGATTTTTCTTTTTCGAATTTTTTAAATAAACTTAATGTTGTTATGGATAGTACAACTTTGAGTACAAGTTTCTTATTGGCCTAACGTGACACTTAACACGTTATGGGGGCAATTCTTGGTTGTTCTATGGGTAGTAGACATTAAGTAGGCAATTACTTTGAGCTCGAATATGTTAGAGATCTCTAGAGGAAAGTCTTAAGTCTATAACTCACACCAACTTGGATAGTCGGCAACTACTAGAATACTGTAGGCCTACAAAATGGGACTCAAATACAAAATCTCACAAGACAAGAAAGCCGACTTGAATGCAATTAACAATTTTTATATTTGGTTGAAGCGGTAACGATAATGACAACAAATGAATAAGTTATAACACAAAAGTGAGATGATAGTTATCTCTACATAGCAAGAACCTTGACAAGCTCCCCCTCTTCCTCAAGAACACCTAGGAAAATCTCTCTCAAACTCACAACCACACTCAAACAGAGTTTCTAAGGCTCAGATGTCAGAATGAGGTGGTAAGGGCGTGGGAGATGAGTATTTATAGGGTAGAAAAAGCTATGAACACTACAGTATCAGTTCTAAAAAACAACGAACGTTTGGTACTACAGTGTCGAGCGTTCACATACTGTTTACCCAACAATTTTAGGGTTGCAATCGTACGCTCGAAAAAATCCAGTGGTCAACCAAAAGTCAACGAATGTTCGCGGGGTCCCCACACAAGTGTTCATGTACTGTTTTTAGGTTCATGTACTATAGTGCCAGAAAGTCCAAAATCTCCAAAATGACCATCCAACTATCTCTAGTGACCCAAAAGTTCAATTAACCTTCTAACCAAGTTATCATCGCCTTAGTTAATTATTTGAGTCACTATTTGATACTTTTACAACAATGAATGACATCAGCTCATGCTAATAGTTAATTAGGGGTAGACACGAGTCAATTCAGAGCGGGTTTGAAAACTCTACTCATTACCTGGATTCAAGTCACCAAATTCACCAAGTTTCAGGTAGGGCAGGGCGGGGATGCTGGAATGCCTCCATCTCCCTCATTTCTCCAACTCTCACGCCTCCCCTCAAACCCAACTCATCTCCCTCAGACCCACAAATCATTGCCTTTGGTTTGTGGCAATGAGACAAACCCACAAACTAGTTAATCACTAACACAAACCAATGGGTAGTAATAAAATTATAATTCTCAAAATATTTTCCATACTGGATATGATTAATAAGAAAGACTAAGGGGTTGTTTGTTAACAACTCAGGTAATGTACACTTTTTGTGAAAAAAAAATAGAATAATGATTAATATATAAAAGTAAAAAAGTTGTATTTAAGAAACAAAAAAAAATTGTTTTATAGTAATTTTTTTATTTAAATAGTATTAAAAAGTAAATAATGTGAAATAAAAAAAAATGATGTGATATAAAAAGTGATAATGTTTTGATATTGATTTTTTTATAATGACTAAGGGGTTGTTTGTTAACAACTCAAGTACTGTACACTTTTTTGTGAAAAAAATAGAATAATGATTAATATATAAAAGTAAAAAAATTGTATTTAAGACCGAAAAGTTTTTGTTTTGTAATAATTTTTTTTATTTAAATAGTATTAAAAAGTAAATAATGTGAAATAAAAAAAAATGATATGATATAAAAAGTGATAATGTTTTGATATTGATTTTTTTTTAAGTGAATAGTATTTAAAGGAGAAATGGAGTTTAACAAATAACCTATATAAGTTTTTGTATTTGTGCTATTATAGCTGAGTTAATAGTTGAGTTACTTATGTCTTTTTTTTTTTTTTTTTCTTTATCATCGACTAGATTTGAAATGTCAACAAAAAGTGATATCTCAATCAAATTTTCCATTGTATTAGTTCTTTCAAATCCACATAAGTAATTAGATTTTTTTTTTTTTTGTGATTACCATTAGCTTTTGAATGTTTTTCCTATATAATATATAATTATTCATTATTTCTGTTCATGTTATTTTAATCATCACTTTGTCTCCTTGTAGTTTTTACTCTACCTCTATCTACTTTCACTCTATTAACTGGAATTAAATAACTTCTACTATGTTAATTGAATTAACTATTTTTTTCCAGTGCAGTAATTAGCAGTCATCATTACACATGGTCAAACTAATTAAACAACTCTTCCTCATCAATCCTAATTATTTTACACTTCTCGTGATAATATAAAGAAATAAAGACGACGTATTTAGAGATGAGAAAGATAAGTTTACAGCTAGTTTGACTAGGAAAATTTGCCTAGCTAGTAGCTAGTTAGGGCACCGCATCTTGAGAGAATCTTTAGCAAAAGACATTGGTCTACCTAAATGGCGGAGGGAAAGATCTTCTTAAAGTTTTTATTTTTTATTACCTACGCAAAGATATTGAAGTTATTAATGAAGACAATTTCTATTGAGATATTATACCCTTAGGATTGAAGAATATATAAATTGAATTATCTCTTCATTGATATAACAATTAAATAAGACAAAATGTTCTGTATAATGTCAAATATATAATTTAAAATCTTCACAATTTAATTATTATTTATGATATATAAAATAGTTTTTTTAGTTATTATAAGATAATATATATGAAAAGTCGAAATTTTTTAGAAAGACATGTTAAAGATTTTTTCATGTTTTATATATAAAAATAAATAAAAAATACAAAAATTTTGTCATGTCTAATGATAAACAAAGTTGCTAATATCTAATATCTTTTTGGATATGCATATATTTGTGCTTTACCGATGTTTTGAAAGTTCTTAATTTATAGCATGCTTTAAAATGTTTTACATTTATTACAAATCCCAATGAATATGAGTGATCTTGTGAATTTGAAATATCAAGATATTTATCACTATGCATTACTATGTTTGTTTATATAGAATAATGTTAGAAATCACACTTTTATTTCACTTTGTTGATATGACAGTGCCAATCAATCTTTGATTTTTTTTTTCTTGGTTGATTTTTTTTTCTTCTTTTAACATAGGTCAATTCAATGGTTGATTAGCACTACCTACATTAATAGAGTGGGATAATAAATAGATAAAAAATGGTTTCTAACATTACTCGTGCTAATATAATGGAGTCAATTGGCTTAGTGGATAATAGGAATAGCTATTGGGTGGTTATAGGAGGGCCTATTTTTAGAGATAATTAAAGAAGGGTGTGCTATAAATATTGCTCTCAATTTGGACCTAAAGCACTCAAATAATCTTTAAGTTTTAACATGCATTTAACCCTTTTGGTATGAATAATTTATAAGTATACATATAGATATTCTTCAAGGTTTGTGAGAGATACAGGAAGAATTGCTCAAATACTAGTAATCGAGGATTATTTAGGTTTTACCATAAACGCTCTAGCAAACCTATTGATAATAGAGGAGCTGAAATTTCATGGTTTTCACTCATGGTCTCAGCTGTATCCTTTGCATTAAGAAAAATGAGACCCTTGATAGTCTTAACAAAAAAACTTTGTTTATCATAAGACATGACCAAAAAAAAAAGTAGAAGAAGAAGAAAGAAAGAAAGAAAGAGAGGGGTATTTGAAAGTATAATTTTTTGTGCTCCCAATCCATCAAATCAATGATTCTATTGATATTTTAGAAAAAAATCATATCAAATTTAGCCTTTAGGTTTTAGGGAAATTTCATCTTAGTCTTTATATATATTTAAGTTTTTAATTTTGACAATTAAGTTCTCAAATTTTATCTTGATTTTAAATAAGTCTCACTGCTCTTTTTTTTTAAAAAAAAAATCAACTTCATTGATTAGAGAGTGTGTAGCTCAACCAAAACATAAGGCTAAATACACAATGGATGTTCATCCACCCAAAGATGCTTTCCTTATAAGGATAATGCCAGTTTTGCAAGTCTGTGCACCTCCTCATTTGCTTCACAGAGCAAATGTTCCACCCTCCATTTCACAAAGTTACTCAATTTTATTTTTGCATATTTGACCATCGAGTCATAGCTTCCACACCAGTCCTCCATTCGTTGTAAATGTTGGATAATTTCCAAAGTGTCCCCCTCCAAGATTATCTTCCACCAACCTATGTCAACACACAACTCCACTATCTGCCACATTGTTTCCACAGATGTTTGGTCTCGGACATGAGGTCTTGTACCACAAAAAGTGACCAGAACACTTCCTGCATGGTTTCGAGCCATTATAACCATCCCCATCTTGCCTCCCATCGTATCAAGAGATGCATCCCAATTTAGTTTTACAAAATCTTCCGAGGGTTTTTTCCACTGCTTGGCTGGTCTAGTTGAAAGAGAATGGTTGTTTTCTTGTCCTGGAACCTTTTATGCCTACTCATACTCTTGAATCTATACTCGAGCCTTTTGAATGACTATAGATGGTGGTGTCATCTTGTAGTGACCCAAATAATTAACTAGATATAAGTAGCTTAGTTAAGGAATGAGTTTGGGTTTTGGGTCACTAAAACTACTTAAAGGTGCTATTTTTAGTGCAGGTGGGGGACCATCGAACGTACGCTCTACAAAATCGTACAACAGATGTGTGTGGGACCACCGGATGTATATGGGACCACCGGATGTACGTTACTTTTTGAAATACCCCATGGTTAATACTTGAACATACGAGGCAGCCTTTGGACCGCTGGACAAGAACCACCGAACGTAACGCTAGGGTTGGGCAGACATCCGCTACTTTTCATGGAGTTGGTGGCAGCCCTTTCCTATAAATAACACACTACCCCCATTCATTTCTCACGCTCTTTAGAAGCCCACAGCTACCAGTATGTGTTTTGTGAGTATTTGTGAGGTTCTTGTATGTTTTGGAGCTTTGTGAGGGGAAACTTTTGCAGTTTTGCTTCAAGGAGGTAACGTTCGGCTCCTTAGCTTTTTAATACGTCATTATACTGCTTAATTTATGATTTGTTATAGCTAGTTGTAGTGTTAGCTTAGTTGCATCTTAAATCTTATTTAGGTTAGCGTTTTGATAAGATTAGCGTAGTTCCTTTGCATGGAGGTTTCAATTTGAGTTAGGAGGCCTTAGGAAGCTTGTGATGGCCTTAGGAATGGAGAATAGGCAGACAGTGAAGAGAAAATGAGGTTCTCCCTGAAAGACGTCGAAGTAGACGTATGGTCTCGTGATCGATTGTACGGCTCGTCGTGACGCAATGAACGTACGGCTAGAATGTGACAGGGAAACCTATTTTCACCAACCATCCAATAGCTCATGTTTTCCTTACTTTAGAGTTATTTTGGTAAAAGTATGACTAATAGAAGGTTTTTCATAGATTTAGAGAACCCGAATCGATCGAAGTACTCGAAGATACTTTTCGACCCAGGTGAGTTTTTAACTCACATAATGCATAATGTTACTTTTTCATGCATTGCACATCTATTTTATGTACCAAGAAAACATAAATATTTTACAACTCTCACTGTTATACTTGTTGCACATGAACTCTGGCATTTTGAGAAAAAACGTTGTGCTGAATAAAGTAGGACTTGTAAAAGACACATGCATGCAAAATACAAATAAGATAATATGCATCATATGACATAGTAGATCGGTACGTACGGTAGTAATGGCCATGAGCTTACTATACATGTTAGCTTTATAGTTAATTGTGTATTGTATGAGGGTTTTGATCCAATGGTTTCGTGACCATGGTGCAACCATTCCCAATGGCTTGGTTACTACAGAACGAACATCATTAGTGGTGTCGAACTCAATCGTGCCGTTAGTGTTACATACGGTATGTTGTGCAATGACTAGGGCACCGACATTGTATTATAGGTCCCTCGAGACAGTACCAACCCAGCTAGAAATAGGTAATATATCGGGTAGACCATACTATTGAACTATGACTGTTGTTTACATCATATGCATATACTACATATATATAACATTCATAATATAAACTATCATGATGAAACTATTATTTTCTTTATAAAAACATCTGAGTTTATTATTAAATTGGTATGAGTATTATCTGTGTTAATAATCACTAAGTCCTAGATTTACCCTTTTTATTTATGTCTTTCCCTCATCATTACGAATAATTGCGCGGCTTAGTTGCATTGGACGAAGATGCCGTCAGAGCTTACTTGGGTGATCGCTTAAGATATGATACGGGTGATCTTTGAAGATATGGATTTTGTTTGGCTTAGGACTATGTGGGAGGATGAAGGCACTACTCGTGATGATATAATAGAGATATTGATTTCATTAACTCTTCTTAAACTTAAATCTAGGTTATGATATGTTGATCTATTGGGAACAATGATGTTATGTTTTATTGGGTCTGTAAGATTACTTGATGATGATCCGATGACTAGTACATTGGTGCTTATCTATGTGATGCCGTTGATGTTATGTTTTCCTCTGGTGCATGTGTGTGATGTTTATTTACAATCTCTTATTCCCATAATCTTAGTAAAGTCTTTCGCTACTACTTTCTAGTTACAATGAGAAAGGTGTAATCCCAAAGTCTTGTTCTACAAAGGATAGGGCTGAGAGGCAAACTATGAGATCAATTACTAGATAATTGATTTGCTCATGCGAGTCGTTACACATCTTCCCTCCATATACCACATGATTACGTCGAAACCAAATCTATTGTGCCATTGCAGCAAAAAGTTGCATTTCCTCTTTCATCTTACACAGTAAATTTCCAATAAGTAAAGAAAATCCGTATCATTGATAAAGCATTTTTGAATTTTTATGTTGTGTTCCAGAAAAACATCTTGAGCCAAGAGACAACTCCAAAGAATATGTCCCGGGGTTTCCTCCATTTGTTCGCATAGAGGGCACAAAGGATCAAGAGTGATTCGATGACGAAAAATATTACCTTTTGTTGGAAGAATGTTATGGCATGCCTTTTAAAGAAACATTTGCATGACGCGGGGTCTTGTAACAATCCAAATATTTTGCCAAATGTTTCCACACCCCACAACCAAGCTAGAACCCTTCCTTTGTTCGCCCATGGATTGTGCTAGGTGATACGCACTACAGACCGAAAAGATCCAATTCTTTGTCCTCACCCAAACTAGTTTGTCATGTTGACTGTCGGGACTTATCATCATATTACACATAACCTCTGCCTCTTCCTTCATAAATATTTCTTCAACCAAAGGTACATTCCACCATTGTGTGTTTACATCAATTAATTCCATAACATTTGCATCTTGTTGAAGAACACAAATAGGGGTCTGTATCATATGTGTGGTTGGCGTTGGAATCCAACGATCTCCCCATATGTTAATGGTTTGACCGTTACCCACCCTCCATAACAATCTCGCATGTAATAGCTTCTTTGCATCCCATATATTCCTCCATGCAAAAGATGGCCTATGTCCTAGTTTTGATTCCAGAAAAGTTTCATTTTGGAAATAATTTGTTCGTAAAATTTGAGCAACTAAAGAATTAGGATTTTGTACCAACCTCCATCCTTGTTTGGCTAAGAGTCCATCATTAAAATTCTCTAGGTCTCGAAAAGCCCAAACCTCCACTAGCTTTATTCAACCCCATCTTTTTCCAACCCATTCAAGCCACTCGTGATTTGTTGTCCTTATGTTCCCACCAAAATTGTAGCATCATCGAATTAATTCGCTAACAAAGGGTCTTAAGGAGTTTGAACACACTCATTGTATATATAGGAATAACTTATATGACCGCTTTCAAAAGTACTTCCTGCATGAGTAAGGAAGCGCTCCTTCCATCCATTGATACGATCCCAAATACATTCCTGTATTTTATTAAAAGAACGTATTCAAGATTTACCAATTAAGGCTAGGAGACCTAGGTACTTTTCATTATTCTATTTAGTATTGATACTAGCTATGAACTTTGGATGCGCCTGAACTTCCGCTTTGTTATTTTTGCTGAAAAACATTGACTTTCCTTATTAAGGCACTGTCCCAAGCTTCTTTCATATATTTCTAGAATTGTTTGCATCTCATTCCATTCATCTAAGTTTGTCCTACATGCAAATAACAAGTGATTTATTCTCGGACCTCCCCTTGTAATATATGACCATAAATGGATCATGTTTGACACATTTATGTCAATTGTGCATTTTATATTGAAAATTTACTATAAATAAAAAATAAGAAAGAAGAAGAAGGATGACCAATCTCCTCTCATAGAGGATTGGCTATCCTTTGTAGGAGAGTGGCAACCGCCCCTTGGTGAGGAGAGGTTGTCCCTTACGAGAGAGGGTAGCCACTTCTTTATAAGGGGAGGCTGCCCTTCATAGCAGAGGAGCAACTCCCCTATTAGTAAGGTTTAGCCTCTCTTACTAACAAGGGGCCATGACCCTTCATTAGATGAGTGGTGGTCAATTACCATTTTTTTAACAACAAAATTATGTTTAGATGAGGCTTTATTTATTTTTTATTCTTGTAGTTGGAAGCACGTCAAAATGTTGATGTGATGCTGAGCACATAGATCTTATTGCATTGAAACGTCAAGACATGAAAAGAGACTAAGGAAAAGAGAAAAATGAATCATAAATAAGGAAAAACAAAACCCTAGCTGCCCCAAAAAGAAATAAGTATTTCATATAAACAATGGCGAATAACTTAAAACAAGATTTTTCAAGGTGAAAATGATGGATTTTAAACTAGAGAATGTGCTCACTAAGAATAACTAGTGACCACAACATGCGCACCAAAGGAAAACTTTATGGATAAGGGTTGTATGCGCGATTCTGACATTCATGGCCCAAGTTGCATCCAAATTACTATTGTATGTGTGATATTACCTAATCAATTAAGTACAAAGGGACTTGGGAAGGGTGCAAAACACTCTTTCATGCATTTTCAATCCATAATCTCCCTATGAAATCTAAATCTCTCACTCTGCAACTTGTATATTTAAAGAACTAATACCGAATAAGAGTAGTCGAGTTAGTTTGCCATTTTGAGCAAACATCTCATTTCTCACCTACCTATCATGTTGCACACTATTGAAGAGGAAGGACACATTCTACACTGCTAAAAGAGAAGGGGATGATGTAGGACATTTGAGAGGGTTGCATAACACTTTGATAGATGTCGGCTAGTCCTTCGCTCAAGCGAAGGTCAACGTAGAATACTATGCTATACTTAGGCTTGACCACCGCTCAAGCGGTGACACAAGTCGGTGCAATAGAATGCTCCACTTGACATCCATTCAATGGGCTTGAGTAGAGCCGAAGCAAAATAATCCACTTTGTGGGGCATTTGAGTAGAGCATCAACATGATGCACTACTCAACGTTAAAGTTTGAGTGATTTGGGTAGTTGCACACATATTAAATCTTTTTGTTGGTTGATCGTTATCCCAATTTAACTATTTATGCTTCCCAAATTAAATGGGATGCGGCCCTAGATCAAACAAGGAAATTGGTGGATGTAAGCGTTATTGTTAGAAACTTTGAGGGATAAGTTCTAGCAACAATGTGTTCTTTTAGGAGGTTCATCATTGATCAAATTGTGTCCGAGGCTTATGCGGCTTGGAAGGTTATGGCCTTTTGCAGACATATGAGTCTTCGCAGTGTTATTTTGAAAGGTGATATGTTGTGCCAAATACTACCTAAATTAATAGATAATATTTAGTACGTTTTAACTCTCAAGTGCACAAGATCAAAATAGTAATATAGTGCAGCAAGTACGAGATCGATCCCACGGAGATTGTTAATTTTGTTTAGAATTAATTAATTAAAATACCAACTTGTCACGGAATTGATATTTATTAAAAAGAAATAAAGATAAATGAAAGTGTAGGGCTTTGATATCCACCACTAATCATATTCAAATAATATAACAATATGCCAATGCTCCAATCATATTATGAATACCTAATGTTTGTCAACCTAAGGGTATGGGTGTCTACTCCTTAAGCTATTGGTTTCCCTAAGCAACGAATTAGGCATGGGTGTCTACTCTAATTCTTTTCTTTCTTAAAGGATTTAGCATGTGTGTCTACTAAGTTGTTCTTTAAGAAAGTATAAAAACTGTGAAAACCGACAAACACATGAGGCCTAGGGTATGGGTGTCTACTATCGGTTCCCCATGTTGATTAACCCAAGAACCCGGTGTGGATTTCTTTTGTTACTCTTATTAAACCTAGGACTCGATCATCCAAATTGATCTAACTAACAAGTCCATACCACATGTATATAATGGCCAATCACATACATATGAGGAATTCAATAAAATAGGCATTAGTCAAGTTAAGCAACACAATATGATTCTCACAAAGGCGCCAATATTGAAATATTAAATAAACATAATTAGGGTTTCAATCAGCCCTACTAAAATAATTAGTTACACAAAATTAAAATAAAAACTAAAAAGAAAAGGAAAAGAAAGAACCGAAAACCGCTCCTAGAAGTAGCCTTCAACTTCTCCTCTCTGAAATTGTGTATCTAATTGTGAGGCTCAGAGGTCTATTTATAGGCTTAGGAGAGTCCTAGAAACCCTAGTAAACCTAGGAAATTTGGAATTCCATCTCCTAGACAAATTAGGAGACAATCCTATTACAAATCGGATTAGGATTCGTCCAGAATTGCGTTCCTATCTTGCGGGGTGATTTTGACATTGCGGCAGTCTGAATTGAGAAAATGCTATTTCACAATGATTTGTATAATTTTGAGTTATCTTTCCAATTCCATTAGAATCACCTCAATCCGATATTTGAGCTGAAAGTTATGGCCAAAATACTGAGACATGTTCAGGATCCAAATTTAATCCGATTTTGACTTCAATTTGATAAATTCCGATTTAATCATTTCCACATCTTCTAGATCTTTCCAATTTGCCCTTTAAGCTTTGAACATTTCCAGAAACGCTTCCTTTTCTTCCATGACCTACAAAACACAGAAAACACAAAAAGGAAATAAGATTGAACAAAATAACAAAAACTAAGAAATTAACAAATGTAAATTAAGGGCTAAAATATGAATATTTTCGCACTTATCATGATACTTTCAAGATAGTACATGCACTATACAAGGAAGAGCAATCATGAAGCAAGTATGAAAAATTGATAGATCATTAGGAGTTAATCCTCAATAGTCTTCAATCCTAGCAAGTGTTGAATACTATGAGAGAAGTAAATTCAGAAGCCTATCTTTTGGCAAAAGTGACTGTCCAATAAAATATAAAGAACATTTAGATGGAAGAATATCATGTTTTTCTTTATGTTATTGTCATCTCCGACAATTGCACTAGTTAATGTTTTATTAATAAAAGCTAGAGATTTCACTTCTTTATTTTTTTTAGGGGAAATTACACTTTATCCCCTTAAATTATCTATCTATTTGCACTTTTACCTCTAAAGTTTCAAATGTGATACTTAACTTTCCAAACTTTCAAATTATGGCAATTCGATTACTTTGACAATTTTTTCCTAAAATGCCCCCATCACATTTATTTATTTATTTATTTTTTAAAAGCTGGGGTGGCTGAACCACCCCACCCTAGCATATTTCTTTTTTTTTTTAGATTTTTAAAAATAAAATACATTATATGGGCATTTTGGAAAAAAAAAATGTTAGAGTGGTTGAATTGCCACAATTTGAAAGTTTGGGAGAGTTAAGTGTCACATTTGAAACTTTTGTGGTAAAACTGCAAATAGATGGATAGTTTAGGGGGTAAAATGTAATTTTTTTTAAAAAAAGAAAGATATGGGACAATTTTCCCAAAAAGAAAAAAATGCCTTCAATAAAATTTTATTTATATTTATTATTTTCATGTGTATTAACAATACAAGAGAGCTAAATTTAAGGTAAACTTAAATGTGGAAAAAACTATTATTATTTGGAGCAAAGACACAAATGATAAAAGAAAAAAAAAATACACAAACAAACAAACACACACTCACATACAAAATAAAAACATCAGTCTAACCAATACAAACAAGATCAACTAAAAGAAAGTGGATTAAAATAAAACTAACCTGATCTAATAATTTTTTAGCTTAAAGTTAAGAAAATGAATTTTGGAATTCGTGGTTGCAATTTATGTTTATAAAAGTTAATCATAATTAATTCCAACTTGTTAATTTCATTTTGAATTTCTAGGTCATGTGAATCTTATTTGGACCACAATTTCGAGGTCATGTAAATTTCATTTTGTGAATCTTATTTGAACCACAATTAATTTTAACCGAGGGATTAATTTGCTCAATTAAAATAAAAAATTTATAAAAAAAAAAAAAGAAAAAAAGAAAAAAGGGAGGAGGTATAGGTCAAAGTATGTAAAAAAGGGGTGGTAGAGGGGCACATAGAATGAGAAGGGTGATCGTAGGGAGAGAGGGGTAGGGGGAATGTGTAGTGGGGAATCACAACCATTGGCCGAGGAAAGAGTGGGACCCAGTGGGTTTTGATGGGACGTGACGTGAAGCAGTGGTTTGCTGTCAGTCGTACCCTGGAGAAATGGCACACGCAATAAATTTGTCCACGCGTCTAATTCCAGAGGCCGGTGAGCAGTGTTGTGTTACATTACTGTGATTTTCCCAACTTTCACAGCCACCCAACAAACCGGATAGATGGGTCACTTTATCTTCCCCACTCTCTACCCTCTTCTACCCCCCTTACCTTTTTTTTTTAATAATTTAATTTACCACTTCATTAATAAATTAATATATTATTATTAGTTATTTTTGGTTCTATTGATGCTTCAATTCAATAGATCGACCTATAACTCAGTTACATTTTAAAAAAAATTTGTGATCCTCACTATATACGCCTCTCTTGTGCACCTATGAGTAGTTAAATGCTAATATGGTTACGGTTTGGGATAGAGGAAGGGGGGATTGGCATTAGCCATAGCTTCCCTCCAATTCCTTTTTTTTTTAAAAAAAAAACTAAGGTAAAAATAAAAATTCAGCCAATGGACCTCTAGTAGCAAATATTTTTGATTCCCGGCCCTTACCCATAATAGTTTTTAGCTCTGTCCCTAATTACGTTTAAGAGAATGGCATCCAATAGCTTATATACATATGATTAAGATTAGACTTAACTCATGTGAGACATAAGGATCGTAACATACTATTATGTTTTCACGGTCAACATCCACTTTGACCCACTCTATCAATACTAGCTCGATGATAGTCCTTTTTCTTTTGATTACTCCACTCATTTATCAATATTTTAATCAAGCACATATGTTGCCACCTCAATGACTTGAACCCCAACATAAAATGTAAAATACAAAAAAGATAGATTTGAGGTGATTTGAAGTACCTTAGGCCTCCCAAAAAACAAACGTGAGTTTGCTAATATAATTCTTTGATTACTTTTAGTAATCAAGCTACGAGTTATATAGACTTATAAGACCAAATATAGACATAATTGAAAGACAACTATTAGAGATACGTGTGACATCTTCTAATCCCCTAAAGACTTATTATACTAAAAACAACCATAGACTCTTGACTAATAGATAATAAGTAAATAATGCTACTTGCTAGCGAAACTCTTTGTTCTTCTTATCCTTTGCCTTGCCCCATGTTTGGTGAACTAGAAATATCGAGTTAGTTATATCCATTAACTATAATTAACTGAATATTTTTCGGTTCATAAATTTTACAAATTGATGTGATATAATATGATATTTCTATTTTAGAAGACTAGTCAAAATACTTTTTCTTTTAAAATAAATACTCATCACACTACATCAATATAGTATTGATTCTTTATTTCTTTATTTTTTTTCATTTTATTTTATTTTAGCTATCAGCATGTTTGTTCTCAAGGGGTAACTCAATCGATTAAGGATCACGTCGCATAAAGTGAGAATTAGAATCATCTTCATTTCACTTGAAATATTATCAAATTAATTATAGTGGATGAGTATTTTTATCCCCTCAAAAATAAAATGTGTCCATCTTTACACCATACTTGTTTCTTTGGATTTAATTAACAAATGTAATTAGTTAAAGAATTATCCTTTTTTTTTAAAAAAAAATTATTTTATTTTAACTATCAACATTTTCCTTCTGAGGGATAGCTCAATTTTTCCTTCTAAGGGGTATCTCAATTAGCTGAGGATCACGTCTTATGAAGTGAGAACAAATCCTCTCAATTTCATTTGAATTAGATATTATCTAGTTAGTTACTGTAGATAGGTATTTTTGTTTATTCACTTTTTGAAAAGACAAAAATACTCTTTCACTATAATTAACTAAATATTATTAAGTCCGAATGAAATCGAGAAGATCCTAACTTTATAAAGTGAAGGTCACTAATTCAAATATCTTTTCCCTTCCCATTGTATGAATGCGTCAAAAAAATAAAAAATAAAAAACTATCAACATTTTCAAAATATCTATATCATACTCTTTATTTTAGTTGTCAGCTGTTATTATTTCATTTAAAAGATGATTTCTTTATTCACTTTTACAATTATAAAAGAAGTGGGAATCATAATATTTCTACTATAGTAATCTAGGTTAATTAATTTTTTTTGGGGGGTCATTTTCACTAAAAAATTTATCAAAATAACATTTGAGTAGGAAAAAAGAGTGCTATAATTAACTCTACGTTTGAATTTGTTGACAAAAATGCAATGTGGACATCGACTTTTTGTATTGTATTTGAAAAAAGTGGCTTCCTTTTTTCTCTTTACCTATATCTATATATCTGTATATATATATGCCTTCTGTAGTTAGGGGACCTCTCCCCTACTCTTTAAAGCTTGCCACCCCTATTTACTCGTAAAGCTTGAAACACTTCCACCGCCCGTGCTTATATTGCTAAAAAAAAAAGTTTACTAGATGGGACCTATCTTTTT